>JAMPIV010001685.1:0-483423 GCA_024509875.1 Oreohelix idahoensis
GGTGGGACCACCAGATTTCACAGCACCAGAGCAACTTCTTTCAAGATATGAGCTCTGGTCTGCTGAAGTTTCACATCCAACGCCTTTTAGTTTACAAATACCCCAAAAAATTCCTGCAATTTACTGGACACTGTTAAGTCAAATATAACAGTGTGTGAAGAGGCCACCACAACAGCACAAGCATTACACTATCACTCCCGAAGTTAGATTATACTACTTAGTAATCCAGATTTATAATAAAACTAACTAGTCTAGTACTTATATATGTACACTCTTGCATTTATTATGTAACATTCCATGCATTTCTTTCATAATTTTAAAATCTTTTTTTTAAAAAAAGTTCTGGTCAACATAAAACTTGATCCAGAACAAAATAAATGTAATATAATTTCTATCAAAAATTTTACACACGTGAGTTAGTTCAGTGTTTTAACATTTGTTAATATTATTAGTCTATCTTAAATATCTGGTGGGTGTATTTATAAACTACACACCACACTACATATCATAACCCTAGACACTTTACGTAGCCACATTCATTAAAAAAAAAAAAATTAAGTGTGAGGTCGTAGTGGTAGCAAGAAAGGCCTTCTGACAATTCACAACTACATTTTATCTCAGGAGCCTTCACAGCTGGCCTCATACATTACATTTAGTAATATCACCATCATACAATACCATCAAACCCACTACATACATTGGGGTCTTGTCCAGGGATAATTAGCCCAACAGTAATATTAGGATCTCCTGGTTGGAGAAATAAAATTAGGGGAAAAAAATTGTGAAATTCCCTTTAAAATTAAAAGTGTCCCTGCAGATAAAAGTTGGTGAATCTTCACAGCCAGTGATAACTAATTAGTTAACTGGTTAGTTAGAATTAGTTAGACTATAGTCATAAGAAGTACTTAGTGTATTTACTGGTTAGAGATTTAGCTTGTATATTATTATATTGTCTAAAAAAGTATGGCGGAGCTAGCAAAATTCCGATCAGCTGCTGTGCTGACCGCAAAGGAGATGGGAATGGATGGTCAAATTTTAATTCAATATGTAACGGCTGAATGTGATAAATATATTGAAAGGGAAGATAGAAAGTTAGCTGAAGAGAAGAGGTTACAAATTGAGGCTGATAGAGAAATTAAGAGGCTGCAGATTGAGGCAGAAGAAAAACGACAGCAAAGGGAGGCAGAAGAAAAACGACAGCAAAGGGAGGCAGAAGAAAAAGGTTGACTGCCGAAAGGGAGGCAGAAGATAGAAGGTTGCAGAGGGAGCACGAATTACGACTAAGGGAGCTGGAATTACAAGGCCCGGCTCCTGAAAATGGTGCCAGCCCTTTTGCCTCAGATGCTACGCCCAGTCTGGGAGCCTCAAACTCAGCTATGGGGTTTCATTTAGACCATTTTGTTGAAAAAGACGATGACATAGAGGGGTACCTAGGACGTTTTGAGTTATTAGCTACTACATATGGGTTAGAGAGAGAGAGGTGGAGTTTAAAGCTATCACAGGGATTGAGAGGTACTTCTTATGAAGTATTTGCCAAAATGAACAGGGAAGACCAAGACAATTATGACATGTTAAAGCAGGCTTTGTTATTAAGGTACGAGAAGAATGGTGAATTTTATCGTAAGAAATTTAGAAATGCCAAACTGTTGTCTGGGGAGACATACCACCAATTCTCTGCTAGACTAGAAACCTATTTGGAGAAATGGACGGCTCTGGGGAAGACCCAAGATCTTAAAGAAATGATCATGATTGAGCAATTGAGAGAGTCCATGGCTCCAGACATGAGAAAATTTCTCATGGAACAAGGTGCAGAGAGGTTGGGGGAAATTTTAAATGTTGCTGAGAGGTATCAGGCAGCTCAGGCAGAGGTAAGTGGTGCTAAAAAGAAGCACATAGACAATTTTTAAAGCTCCACAGCAATTTAATAAATTTGATAATAGAGAGCAGGGAAATAAAGGTAGGACAAACTTTGAGCGGCCAAGAAATGACTATCGCGACAGAAACTCACAGTTCAATGACCAAAAGTTCAATGAAAGAAAACCGTTGAACCAAGGAAAAAGATGGTGTAAATGGTGCAAGAAGGATAACCATAACACCGAATTTTGTAGAAGGAAACCTTCAAACATTGCTGCAATGAAGTCGGGGACGCGAAGATTAAAGGTTAATCCTAATGGACAGCAGGAACGTTATCACCCCCCAGTTTGTGAGGATGCTATTTGTAATGGGGTCACCATAAGGTGCCTTTATGATACAGGTTTGGATTATGATTCAGTTGTGAAGTCTAGCCTAGTGGACCCAAGTCAGTATACCACAGAAACAGTGGAAATACAAGGGGCGACTAAGGACATACCACTCATGACACTTCCCATCGCAAGGATAACGGTGAAAACTCGCTATGTGGAAGGAGAAATCAGAGCAGCAGTGATAGATGAACCAATCTACCCTCTGATATTGGGGTGTAGATACGTCTTCTTGGGGAATCCCGAGAAACCTGTGATCATGGCGACAGTGCAGACCAGGTCACAGAAGAAGGAGGAAGAAGGTGAACCTATAAATGCTCATCCAGAGGAGATGAGGAAGGCGCAGGCTGAGGATAGGACACTCAAGCCCTGTTTTTAAAAAAATTGCCCAAATGCCACACACCTCCGAGCAAGGGGGAATATTTCATGAAGAACAAACTATTATACAGGAAGACAGGAACTAGATCCACTGGTCACGGACAGTTAGTTCTTCCCAAGATATATAGGGCAAACTTAATAAGGAGCTTACATGTTGGAAAAGATGGTGACCATGAGAAAAGTCGGTACCATCTGCCAAAAGATTGCTCGAAAAATACTATTGGCCCGACGTAAATGTCGATGTTGAAAACTTTGTAGAAGCATGTGGCGTATTTCATGAGGGAACACCCACAAAGGGAAAATATGTGCAGGACCTAGAAACGCCACGGGGCAACTTTAGGCCTGAAAGGAAAACTAATTATACTCGGGTAGACAAAGTGGAATGGGAGCCCCCTTTTCACACCCAGTCTTCACTTGAATGGATTAACATGGCCACTATGCGAAGAGTACAAAGAAAAAATTTTACCCAGGATAAGATGACAATCCCTCGGTCAGACTTATATAAACTGGAAGAACAGAAAAGAGAGCGAAGATCTCTCATAAGCAATCTTAAGTGGGGAGACAAAACCCAGAAAAAAATTGGTAGTGGTCGATTTGTGAGTGATGATTCTAGGAAGAAAAGTCCTCATTATAAAGCTTCTAAGGGACGGGACCAGACGGGTTCCATGAAAAATAAGTATGATAAATTAAAGATCCAGATGTAACTTTATTAAGGACCTGGACAGATGAGAAGGCGGAAGAGACTGTTACCTCATCGTATCAATACGTGAACGAACTGACCACTCGTTTGAAAGCTGGATGGAAACTGGCAAATGATAATTTGAAGCAAGCCAGGAAGAAACATGCAGCATATTTTAATAGGAAGGCAAAGGACAGGGAACTGGCAGTCGGAGAGAAGGTGCTGCTTCTACTACCCGGAAGCCAGAATAAATTACAAATTGGTTGGCAAGGTCCATATACGGTTCTAGAGAAGGTGTCTAGAACAAACTATAAAATTGACAAAAAGGGGAAGGAGAAAGTTTATCATGTAAACCTGTTAAAGAAGTATCTGGACAGACCACTCCAGGAAAGCACCCCCTTATTGACCTTGGCTATTGCAACCCAGATGCAAAAAGAACCACTCACCTCACATGAATACCCATTACATCCTTGTGAAACCGCAGCACAGGTAAAAAGTCAGTAAGCACCTGACTAAAAACCAGAGGGAGAGAGTTCAACAGGTTCTGGAGGAACATACAGATGTATTAACAGATAAACCAGGCCATACAAATTTGCTACAGTATGACATGAAACTGGTAGACTCAAACCCAATCTGTATGAGAGCCTATTCTATTCCGTTCGCGAAGGAGAAGGCATTGAAGGAAGAAATAGAGTATTTGTTGAAGGAGGGGATTATTTCGCACAGTGAATCATCTTTTAGTTCTAGTGTCGTTTTGTTGAGAAAACCGTCTGGGGAACACAGACTGTGCATAGATTACAGGAAACTGAATGCTGTCACAGAAGGACAAGTGGATCCATTACCAGACACAAAACAGTTATTTGCCAGACTGAACAAGGCAAAATACTTTTCAAAGGTGGATCTTAGTAAAGGCTATTACCAGATCCCAGTGAAGCCTGAAGTGAGACCTTATTTGGCTTTTAGCACTTCGGATGGACATTATGAATTCAATATGCTACCATTCGGACTGAAAAATGCTCCGAGTGTGTTTTCAAGGATGATGCGCAAATTGTTGGGTCCCCTGAATAACCCATGTATCACGAATTTCATGGATGATATTCTCGTCGCCACAGAGACATTTGAAGAACACATTGAAGCTCTGGAGATGTTGTTTGATAGACTTCGGGAGGCGAACTTAACTGCTAGGCCCACAAAATGTTGTATTGGATGCAAAGAGTTGGAATTCTTGGGACACACTGTATATCAGGGTAATATGACCCCTGATCCTAAGAACTTGGAAAAACTGCAGAGAGCACCTAGGCCGCAAACAAAAAAGGACGTCCGATCATTTGTGTCGTTATGCGGATTTTATCAGAAATACATCAAGAATTTTAACGCTATTTGTGCTCCTCTGACTGATCTGACTCGCAAGGGACTTCCAGATAAAATTATTTGGACTGCACAATGTGAACTAGCGTTCCAAGAGTTAAAGGAAAAACTCACTAGCAAGCCTATTCTCAAACTGCCTGATTTGACACAGGACTTTGTCTTAAGAACCGATGCAAGTAATGTAGGACTCGGAGGGGGCTTTGTTGCAAAGATCATCTTCACCTGATGGGGAACTGAAACCAGTCGCTTATGCAAGCCGTAAATTGAATAAGGCGGAACAAGGATACTCCACAAGCGAAAAAGAATGTTTAGCGTTAATCTGGGCAATAAAGAAGTTTCCAATCTATCTGTATGGTAGGACATTTGTGGTGGAGACGGACCATCAGCCTCTCGTATTCTTATCTCATGCTAAGCATGAAAACGCAAGATTGCTGAGGTGGTCTTTATTGCTTCAACCTTATCAGTTCAGTATCCAATATATCCCAGGCAAATTGAATGTCGGTGCAGATTTCCTCAGTCGGCACCCCTGTGATCAAAATTAGAGTAGTGGCAGACGTGAGGAGTAATTTTACCTATGTGTATCGCTGGTTTTGGAACTTGCCATAGGCATGTTTTCAAGTGGGGAGATGTGTAGTGAAATTGACAGAGATACAACGGTAAAATACCTCCAAAGATAACATGTAAGGATAAAAACATAATGCGTAGGCTGCTGATAGTACATGATCGCCCAGACCGCGGGTCATCACCCTCCATAAAAAATTGACTTGCTAGACAGGAGGGGAACGGCGGATAAAAAGGAAAAAATATGACTGGAAAGATTGCGTGAGACTAGAAAGGCTAAGGAGACGCAATTGGGGGGGATGGAGGAAAGTAAAAATTCACGTCCCCAAATTGACACGAGGTACGGAAATGGACGCTTTTGCGATACCAAGCCCTTGATTTGAATTCAGCGGCTAAACGCAGATGTTGAAATATTACAAAATTTAAAAAGTAACTTTTTCATAATATTAATGTTAGGAATATAAAAATTAGCTGGCCGGATGGCCCATTCTGAGCAGTGAACTAATATGTTCTTAATTTTACAGACGGATAGATAATATTGAAGATAATGACAAAAGACAGTGTTGTTCACATCAACGACAGACTGTATGGAATAAAAAGTGTCGCTATTTGCACAAAAAAACACGACCTTGAGAAGCAGGTGTTCAAATCAACTTAGTAGGGAAGCGAAGGGACATTGGTGGGAGCTGTGTCTAAATATAACTTTTAACGACAAAATTTTGGAGGGGAGAGAAAGGTTGGTTCAAAAATCAAGTACATTTTTGTAAAAAAAACAAGTAGAGACGGACAGACTAACAGATAAACATCCATACTTGACTGAAGCATGACTGAAATGACTTTAGGGTAGGAAATTTGAATTTCAAATAAACCTAGGCAGTGATTGGCCACAGACAATCATTTTATCGGCGCTCAGACGCGCAAGTGGGGGCCATTCCTCAATAGTTGTTCGATGATAGACACAGTATTTTAAAGTGTGGTGATTTCCAAATGAAAGAAAGTGAAATAAGTTCAGGGACGCCATACTATAGCCAGCAGCTCAGCTGAGTTTTGCTAGCATTTCTGTGTTCTTTATTCATAATCTGGTAAGATTGAAATTATTTCTTTGTATATTTTGAATATTGTTTAATGTTCGAGTGATTTGATACTGCCATATCGAAATCTAGCCTTACAAACAAGTAGGGATTTGCTCTAGACCCCCCGCCCAAGTCAGGGTCTAGGGACCAACAATATACATAAACTCCAACAAGGGTTAGGAAAGACAGATCAAGTGTTGAGAATAATGAAACATATTACCTATCCACTTTTAGGGAAGGAAACTAATAAATATTTTTCAGAATCTATAGTCTGGGAGGACCTATCTGATGTAAAACCACCATGGTAAATGTGCTGTTTGGTCAGAGAGATCTGACCTGTCTGTATGATGTGGTTGTTGTGTCCGTGTTGTGTCCAGTCTTGGGTAGAGAATAGAATTTTGACACATAGCCAATACTTTGATTGCAGAGCTGTGAGTTTCAGCTGTCAACAAGGCGGTGTCTATCCAGTTGGTGATTTTACTCGAGTGTATCTGTGCAGTACGTTGTGACAGAGACCACTATTATTGCCCGCCAGCACGGAGAGGTGGGACCACCAGATTTCAGCACCAGAGCTACTTCTTCAAGATGAGTGAGCCTCTGGTCTGCTGGAAGTTCACCAACGCCTTTTAGTTACTAATACCCCATAAAATTCCTGCAATTTACTGGACACTGTGTAGTCAATATAGACAGGTGTGATGAGGCCACCCCAACAGCACAAGCATTAACTATCCTCCCAAGTAGATGAATACTAGAACATTTTAATAAAACTAACTAGTCTAGTACTTATATATGTACACTCTTGCATTTATTATGTAACATTCCATGCACTTCTTTCATAATTTTTTTAAATCTTTTTTAAAAAAAGTTCTGGTCAACATAAAACTTGATCCAGAACAAAATAAATGTAATATAATTCTATCAAAAATTTTACACACGTGAGTTAGTTCAGTGTATTTTAACATTTGTTAATATTATTAGTCTTCTTAAATATCTGTGGGTGTATTTATAAACTATCACACCACACTACATATCATTACCCTAGACACTTTACGTAGCCACATTCATTAAGAAAAAAATTAAGTGTGAGGTCGTAGTGGTAGCAAGAAAGGCCTTCTGACAATTCACAACTACATTTTATCTCAGGAGCCTTCACAGCTGGCCTCATACATTACATTTAGTAACATCACCATCATACAATACCATCAAACCCACTACATTCTGTCTGTGTGGCCCCTTCTAAATCCACTATTTGGCCTATCAGCCTGCAGCGTTGTATATATTGTTCTATCGCCATGTATTGTTTGCTGGGAGTCTCTTGTGTGACTGTGTTGAGTTTTGTCCGTAATAGGGCTCCTTGGAACCTGGGATGTTTATATTGACCTAGTTCATTTTGTAGCGTGAGAATGGAGGGAGAGTGTTGGTCTGTTTGCTTTGTTAGTTGTATAGCTTTCTGTATCAATGTCTCTTGTTGTATACGGTGTCTGTGTATGATGGATGACATTAGCTGTGTTCGTTCGCGTATGGTGCTTTTAAGTGTTTCCCTGTGTTCTTGAATATGTTCTATTGGTATGTCGCTTGTGTATGTAAGAATTAGTTTGGTCATGTGCTCTACGTATGTTTTGTTTTGGAGCAAAGGGTTGTTGAATTTCCAGTGTGGGGAACGTTTGGAATGCAATCTTGCTTGTGTAGTGCTAATGGCTGCGAGTACTGCTTTGTGATCTGTAAACTTGAGAACTTCTGGCAAGTGTTTTGCGTGAATTATGTGGTGTGTTGACGGCACATAGATTCTGTCTAATCGTGCAGCTCTGTTGTGTGCGGTGTGTGCATGCGTTGCTTCAATACTGTGGGGGTGTGTGTGTCTGTAGACATATAATAAGCTGTGCATATCCATTATGGTATGTATTATGTCTAGTTGGTGTGCGTCTTCTCTGTTTGCTCTCCTTATCTGTGTTCTAACTACTCCACCAACAACGTCCATATCTGTCAAAACGTAGGTAAAGTCGCCTCCTAAAATAATATTATGTCCTCTGCATGACTGAGTGAATAAGTTGTCTAAGTTTTCTTAAAATTGTGGTTTCTGGTTGTAGTTTGCTGGAGCGTGTATATTCACTATCGTGTATGTGTGTGTGTTGTTTCCTACCTGAGCGATGGTTATTTTGCCCACACTGTCTCGGTTTGTCCTAAGTATTTCCCATCTGTCTGATGTTTGTAGTATTGCTGTTCCTGGACCTGTGTTTTGTATGGCTAAACTAAAACAGGAATGTCGTAGTCCTAACTGGGTTGTTACTTGTAATGCATGTTCGTCTGTGTGAATGTTTGTTTCCTGCAAAAGTATAAAGTCTGGCTTGTGTTTATGTATAAGTGTTATGAAGTGGTGTAGCGAAGGCCGCTAACATTTACACTAATTACACTGGCTAACAAAAAAAAAATTTTTTTTCTTTCTCTAACATTTCTATCTTTTTCTGGTCAATTTTAATGCGCTGTTTTTAAATCTGCAAACCGTTTTTCTCTATCAGGTCGGGATCTCTAGAAATACGCAATTGAAGTTTTTTAACAATGCATACAGTATTACAACATCATTCGTACAAGAAGTATAACAGTTATGTAGGCTTGAATTTCTTTGCAGTCGACTTTCGTCGGTGAATGGCATGTGGTACATCGCGATGAAGCATCCAACAATAATCGGCAAGCATGGTCACACTCCACCGTCCTTGATCACGTGACTCCATTACGGCGATATCTTGATGGAATCGTTCTCCATGTTCATCGCTGACTTCGCCAAGGTTGTCAGGGAAAAAGTCAAGATGCGAATCAAGCAAATGGATTTTGAGGGACATGTTACAGCCCATAATTCTGTATGCATCTATGCACTGCTTAACAATATGCACATAGTCGACAGATTTGTGATTTCCCAGAAAGTTATCGACGATCGATTTGAATGCCATCCATGCGCGAAGTTCACTACCATGTAACAGGTTCTCGAATTGTTTGTCTGCAATAACTTTCCTAATCTGAGGTCCTACAAAGATACCTTCCTTTATCTTTGCATCGCTAACTTGCGGAAACTTTTCTCGAAGATAAGTGAAAGCTTTGCTCGTTTTATCTAACGCGATTACGAAATTCTTCATGAGCCCCAACTTTATATGTAATGGTGGTAAAATGATACTGTCTTTGTTAACTAATGGCTCGTGTATTACATTGTTATGCCCGAGCTGCATACGATCCCTGATAGGCCACACCTTTCTTGCATAATGTTCCTGACTGTTGCGGCTGTCCCATTCACATAGGAAGCAACAAAATTTAGTATACCCAGTCTGCATGCCCGTGAGAATTGCAATGACCTTTAGGTCTCCACAAATCCGCCATTGGTAGTCATTGTACTTTATTTTTGCCACAAGTATAGCCATATTGTCATAAGTTTCTTTCATAAGAACAGAGTAGGCGACTGGAATTGATGAAAATAAATTTCCGTTATGCAATAACACGGCTTTTTAGACTAGTCTTGGAAGAGTCGATGAAAAGCCGCCATTCGTTGACTATGTGCTCATGACCGAGGTGCACCATTAGACCGTTTACATCTTTGCAATAGCAAATGTTATCATCCATCTCAAAGTATTGAACAAGTTCTCTGTGTCTATGACGAAATTTAGATATCGGAGTATTGGGCGCTAAATGATTCCATTCTTTGAGTCGCGAACCGAGTAATTCCGCTTGTCCTTTGGTAAGAGCGAGATCACGTATTAGATCTGAAAGTTCTGAATGGTTAATTAAGTGAACACCATCATTCACTGGGTATATAATCCGAGTCAGAATTAGTTTCTAAAGCAGGTAAACTATCACTTTCTGATGGTTCATTCACGTCCAACCGATATTGTTCTGGTGGAACTGGGATCGGACACGTGATTGGATCATGAGGCACTGGTTTCGAAACCGATTCAATATTTGGATAAACCACAGACTTTCTAGTTTTAAAAGTGAAACCATGGGTATTTGTCAAGCAGAAGTAACAATCAGTAGCGTTGATTTGTCGGTTCATGCCATATTACTGGCACTCCAAAAGGCATCGACGTATGTTTCGGCGATTTTCGTAACCAACCTGCCAATGTATTTGCACAAGTCGAAAAAACTGCATTTGGCTAACAAGATTTATTTGCATCATCAACTTTCGAATCGAAATAAAGTTCATATGCTTTCTTTAGTAATGGTGTCAAGTTTTTCTGGTGAACACGATCGGTAAATTATCCGCACACGTAACAGAACAGATCAGCCGAATTTCTAGAAGCCATATTTCGCTCAGAATTATTTCAAAATACAGTAACTATTTGAAAAATAGCGTAACATATGTCATGCATCTTTTAGCAGTATAAAAAGTAGAATTATTTTGCATTTTATTAATTTTTAATAAGTTATATAGCAAAAATGAAATGGAGCAAATAACGGTTTCCCAAAAATATATTTATTCACAAATATCTTAAGAACCCGATGTGATAGAGATAAACGGATTTCAAATTTGAAATCAGCGCAAGAAACTGACCTAAGAACACTTACTCTTATATAAGAAAGAAAAATGTTGTTTGTCAGTGTTATCAAAATGTCATCTGCCATTTTTAACGTACAACAATGAATAAATTGTATAAAAGTCTAATTAAATAGTTTGTTGATTAACTTACCCTAAGTAATGGTCCTAATGTCTGTATTGCTTGTTTTCCAGATGCTGTCATTTTCTTTCCAGTCAATAATCAGTCTGGGGTGGGGGTAGGGGGGGGGGTGTCTGAAGTGAACCATCTTCTTCTGGTGCCGTATTGTTTATTTTCTTATGTGTTAGTGTGGATGTCTGGATGGCTGGAGCTGTGGCAGTGCTTAAAATGTTTTCTTCAGTTTGGGATGTTGGTCTTTGTCTCGTTATTGATGAATATGTTGGTGGTAGTTTCACTTGTGATTTTGTATTTTCTGGTGCTTCAGTGGTAGCTTTTGGTGTTGTAGTGTTGTTTGGGCTGTCTGGGGCCGAGTATCGTCGTTTTCTATCGTTCCGGTGTGTTACCACTTGAAACCCGTCGTCTGCAATTTGGGGCTGTAAGGGCCTGGGTGTTGTAGCCGGTGCTTCTGGTGGGCTGTTTGTCGGTGGTCTTGTCAGTGGAACGATTTATTTTCTGGCTGGCTTTTTGTTACATTTGTTGGTCCAGTGAGTTATCTCACCACAATGAGGACATACCGTTCTCCGCCCTGTCATGGTAACTAGGACCTTATGTTTTTGTGCTCCAGTTATTCGGAGCTCTAGATAGTGCGGAATGGCCGTCGTGGCTCTACAGAGTAGACCCCATTTTTCAGGCGCGTTGCGGATCTTGAAAACTTCCGCCCTTGGATCGCCTGTGATTTTAGCCGCAATGGCTTCCACGACTTCTTTTTTTATTGTTGGTGGAAGCCAGTGGAGAGTTATTTTGGATCTTTCTTTTTCCAAATGTTCTATAGTGATAGTCAGCTCGGGGTTTGCCAGTTGTATTGTTTTGCCATGCAGTTTATCATAATGCTTTGCATGGGCTTCCGTGGTAAGGTTGAAGTAACAGCGCATTGGATTTTCGAACCGGTACAAGGAAGCTAGTCCGTTTATCAGTAGCCCGCCCGGGCTAACTAGTGCACTTGATAAAAACGGGGGCAACGCCTTCGACGCAGCTTGGGGTTCCGATACCAGCAGGAGTAAAGTTCCTGCCCGAAGCAGGTTTCCTCCTTCTAGGGCATCCATCCCTAGGTCCATAGTAGTAATGAAATTTTGACTTGCCATATTATCCTTCACAATGAATACACAGAAGAAATGAGATCGAATAACACAACTTTAGATAATATTCTTCTTCTTCTTCTTCCGTCCTTAGCCACCGACCGTCAAAGCAGTCAGTGACCATTACGCCTAGTGGCGTCTTAGGGCAACAGCAGATAGGTTTTCTTTGCCATTGTTTCCCATCACGCCTATTGGTGTCTTTAGGGCAACGGCAAATCAATCCATCTGCTGCTGTTTCCGTAATCGAAGTGACTGGCAAACGGGTGATCAGCCCGTTGGTTTAGGTAATATAGATGGTGATATTACTGATCCTAGACAAGGAGACAATTTAACTGTGTGGAACAAACTAAACACCCAGGCAAGTCAACAAAATGTAACTTTTAACTACTATATTGTAGTTATGAATCGTACGGTTTATTTCTCGGTGTTATAAAGAACTCAGAAACACTTTCTTTTTTTTTAATGCCCCTTCTGGGGTTCAAAATGAGGTCTAATGACTTTATAGTGTTTAATGTGTGTGATCCCGGCCCTGGCTAAGACCCGGCATACTCTAGGAATGATCCCTAAAATTATGACACTTTGATCTTAGCCAAAAGGCCGAGAAGCGATTTTTTTTTTTTTCCTTGCATGAGGTCGCATATTTTTTTCCTCGCATGAGGTCGCTTATTTTTTGCCTCTCATGAGGTTGCATGGCACACGCTCAACCCGGCCCTGGTCAAGACCCATGTCCCAACACAAGAAGACCCAATGACAACATGTGTCACTGTAGTGATCCTCTGTGTTCTCACACAAAGGACCTAATGACACATGATTTTTTTTTTTTCCTCGCTTGAGGTCGCATATTTTTTCCTCGCATGAGGTCGCATTGTCCCCGCCCAAACCCGGCTCTGGTCAAGACCACATGTCCCAACACAAGAAGACCCAATGACAACATGTGTCACTGTAGTTTTTTTTTTTTTTTTTTTTTTTTCTTTTTTTTTTCGTTCGCCCGCTAATACTCGAGGCGAAATCTCAGGTTATTATTTATGTCTAACCTGACATTGATTTTACGTGAGTATCCCTTTATTTCTTGTACAGAGACAAATGTCCCTCGCCATTCAGGCAAATACTCGCCGATTTCGGAGGTACCCATTGCAGCTGGGTCGGCTCAGGAGCCGCCAGTCCCTGGTCGATGACACTCCTTCAAATGTCCTCGCCACGTCTCGAGTTAATCCAGTCCAAATCCCGGTCGACGAAAAATCCTCAAATGCCGTCGCCCGGGTTTGATCCTGTATCACCCGGTCGCCAGAGCGGTGTTGTAACCACTACGCTAGCGCGGCTCCCTGTCACTGTAGTGATCCTCTGTGTTCTCACACAAGGGACCTAATGACACATGAATGTCACTGTATTGGTCCCTGTGATTAGACACTTTGATCTTAGCCAAAAGGCCGAGAAGCGATACGCGGTATTTTAAATGACACAAGATGAAATATGGCAATTAATCATTTAAACTGTGTGCTGAAAGACTAGTTCTAATACTAAAATTTAAGACTGGCTGAGAAAATGTAACAAGCTAAATATTTATTTCTTCCTTTATTAAACAAAATAAAAACACATTTTTGTTCTTAAGTTACGTAAATCATTTTTCTTTTACTTAAATAATTTTAATTCTTGCAAAAGCACAAATAATATCTTGCAGTCTGTACAATATAAAAATAATAATATATTTTATTTTATTTTATTCTCCCTTGGTTAATTAATAAATTTATATTTTACTTCCCTTGACACTACTGTCGTGCTATTCATAGTCTGTGTTATCTCCCATCATGCCGCATTTTAACAATGACAGAGACCATTTGTCTTTTATCATCATCATCATCATCACCTGCTGCCATCTCCACACGAAGGTCAGCAGCAATGGTTCTTCAGCTTCTACCGTCTCTTGTCTTTGTGGTTCTTTCCTGTCCATCTCTTGATGTTAAAAAATAGCTTAACTATATACACAGATGGTCTAAAGATGACGATGAACAATTAGGGGCAGGAATAATGATACCAACATGGAGAATTAGGAAAAAAATACAAAGTAACAAGAAATGCATCTATCTTCACGGCAGAATTAGTAGCAATACTCAAGGCTCTAGAAATAGTTACACAGAGCCCACCACAGACAGTAACAATTCTCACGGACTCACTCCCATCATTACTAGCAATAAATAACAGGAATGAGAGTAGCAGGCCCGACATAGTAGAGGAAATACTACAGATAAATACAAACCTAAATTCCCCTGGATGCACAATCACGTTAGCATAGATTCCATCTCATGTTGGCATAACAGGAAATGAACTCGCTGACAGGGAAGCCAAACGGGGAAGAAATAGCTATAAAGAAATTGAAACAGGACTAGGGAGATTCGAAATAAAGAATCTAATAGCAAGGACAATAACCAAAGAATGGAGAATAGCATGGAACCAGAGCACAAAAGGAAGACATGCATTTAAGCTTTTAAAGAAACCAAATAAAAAATGTCAAAGATGAACTAAAAATATCAGTAAATAAAAAATTACAACGGCTCAGATTAGGAACCAGCTTCTTTAGAATAGATGAACCCATCTATGAAGAATGTTATGAAAGTAATACCATTAAACACTTCTTGCTAGACTGCAAGAGATACGACCAACACAGGCAAAATATAAAGGATTAATACTGTACAACGGGCAGAATAAAACTAAATATAAAAAATTTAATGGGTACCAAGTCTCCACAAGAGGTACAAAAACTAGTCAAACAATATATCACAAAAACAAAAGCAACAATCTAACATCTGACAGGAAGTATGACCAAAATATATACATACTCTGTTGTTGCCTTACAGCGCTAATGGTAGTAACAAAAATATGTCAGCAGAAAGGAATAACACAACCCAGTAGGAAAAATAGATAAACCCCAAACCAATATTTAAATCATACCAGTATAGGTACTGTACAAATAAACTTCTGAACAACACAAGAAAAGGAATTATTAACCAGAAAGTCAAAACCACAAAGTGAGGCATAATACAGCACAGACGTAGAATAAACACAAACATTTTTTTTTAAATTATAAATGAAAAAAAACAAACGTACTTATATAACCAACATGGTAATATATGTGACATTTGATGATTCTCAGTTTTAATTTGTAAGCTAATTGTTTAGATTGTTAGTATTTGTCTCATGTTGTTGAAAGTAGCTTTGGACATTCCTATTGTCTTCTTGATTTATGTGTCACATCAGTTGTTTTTCTGCTGTTATATGATCAAGATATGACAACCACTTTTCCATTTATTTTTATCTTTAATGCTGGTTTATCGTCTGTTTTGCTAATTATCATAGTTTTCATTTTCTCAATGTCCGTGTCCAGTCCATATTCATGACTTATGATGTTTACTTGTTTCACCAGTTTTTATAATTCCTGGTCACTTTCAGCTAACAAAACTGTATCATTGCATATCTATTATGTAAGGTTTGTTAATGGTCTATTTCAAACAAACAACCCTTCCCAAATTATAATAGACGCCTAAGTGGATGATACGAATCAAAACACCATACAGTGGAGATTGGTCTAAAAAATAAATTAAGCCAGAAACTAAATGTCTTCTGGGCGTACTTTTCGACTGTAAAGACTAACATGTTCATTAGAGGCTTGGGGTTGATTCCATTTTTCATCACATAGACAACACACCAGAGAGTAGATAGGAAGATTTTAAGTGATTAATATACGGAGTAACTTTGTGAAATTACTGGTGTTCAGTCCTAGCATGTCCTCTACTTGTCCATATAGTATTTATAAAATGCATTTATCAGATCCTTCTCTGTCTTAAGATGATAGTAGCCAAGAGCAACAGAATTGACTCATTGAGAGATGCACGAGAAGGTGAAGGACGTGTTCATCATCAATATCATCGTTGTCCTTTGCGTTCCTCGTGGAGCATGGGTCCACCACTTTAGCTGGTCACCTTACAGGAAGCCTGCACCAAGCAGTCACGTGTTCTTGTAGCGGTGTTTATGTGGCAATTTGTATTACATGATGAGGTTGCTAGCCTCATGCACAACCTGCTTATAAAGCCATGTACGACATGCTTGAAGATGCAACAGTCCTATTCTTTCTGTGTCTATTCAGAGACCACGGGAACCACGTGAGGAATTAACTTAATTACTGCAAATAACAGGAATGGGCAAAAAGTATGGAGGCCGACAACAAAGACATCTTGTCAAAAAATAAATGTTTACAAGTTGAAAACATTTGCCGTAATAAAGTTCGTTTTTCCAGCAGCAGTAGCTGGTATGGGAATCAAAGCTGCTCACCTCTGGCACAGTCTTTCACACACCCTGAAAAATATACTCATTTTATAGCAGACTGTTCGAATATTTCATGAGTACTGATTATATGCCACCCTCACCTGATTATGTTTCAAATCATTGTCTAATGCAGTGCTCCGCCGTAACGTATTTGATTTCACGGCACACTTAAGGGCCCTTAAAAATTCCACGACACGCTCAGTAGCGCAGCTAGGGGAGCACAGGGAGCGTCCTTCCCCATAAGCTCGTTCCAAAAGTGACGCCTTTCACTTACTGTTAGAAGTTTGAGAGAGAGAGAGAGAGAGAGAGAGAGAGAGAGAGAGCGAGAGAGAGCCAGCAGTACTATCCTATCGGCTGTCTTCCTCCTGGCATGGTTCCATTCTAGTCCTCGGTCCTTCGACGACTGTCTGATGGTAAACTTCCGGTGTTATGTCTTGCGGTTCGCACTAGTGACCTGTCATCGAAGCATCATTTTTTGGTGATGCGTAGATGGCAGGGAGGATAGTGTGAGTCGCTTGCATAGCTAGGCGGGGTTGTCGCACCTAAGGTCCAGGGTTCGAATCCTGGGTAGGCCACTCATGTCTGTTGTTTTCCTGTTGTCTAGTGTTCTACTTTTTTATTTCCTACGAGTGCCTGATAACATACCTTTATGTTTGTCTCATTAATTTGCTGTTTACAGGCCTCGGGTTTCCCTTCCTTAAGTCTTATAAATGTTTTCAAAATTTGCCTTTACTGGACTTACGGCTTTATAGTGAGCACTCCATCTTGTCTGGGAAAGCCTTTTGACTGACATGCCTACATTCTTCATCAGCATTTCCCATCGATGAGGTGAGACAGAAAAGAAGGAGTAAACTCTCTCTAAGGTAAGAAAAAACATCACACATGAAGACGTGCTACCAAATGAGTGCACACCGCAAAGGTTCAGTGACTGATTTGCGCAAGTCACAAACAGCGCCTTGGAGTTAATGTCTCTTATCTTCGACTGAACCCAGGGCCGGCCCTATGAATTTTGCCGCCCCGTGCAATACCATACCTTGCCGCCCCAGCCCAACCTCAAATTAACGTTTGAAATTTTTTTAACCATTATGTTAAACAAGCTTCAACATTAATTTCATGACCATTAGCCTAATTTTAAATAGTACCATTAATAATAATGTATTGATAAATTGATGAAAATACTGTATAGTCATAAAATAAACCATTGACTTTATTAGAGACAATCATATGAAATAAATGTAGTTACATTACTTACATATAGGGGATGCTCTTCTCATGTGGAACGATGAACTGCTGAGTCACAAACACTTAACTATAGTATGTACATGTTATAGTTTTTAGCACTATTTTCACATTATTTGAATTTATATTGTTTGAAGTATATACTGCTTAAAAAGACACTTTTCTTGCTTTCATATTTGCAAAAGCGAAATAAGGTCTGCGTAGTCTTATTTTTGACCCATTTCATGTTCAATTGAAATCATGGCAAGTCCTTCCAATCTAGTTTCGGCCATTGTTGAGCGTAAATAAGTTTTAATAAGCTTCAGTTTTGAAAAACTACGCTCACCACTTGCTACCGTTACAGGCAAAGTTAGTAATATTCTTAAGGCTATAGCGACATTAGGAGCAATGTTATTTTCAATAATATAACGAAGAACTTCAATTGGCGGTGTATTTTCTGGTACTAATTTGGATACTACTTTCAGTTCATCACATAGCTCAATGGCATCAATGTCTCTATTTTCTTGATGTGTTAAAACGCCTTCTAGGTTTTTAAATTTGTTTAAGAGCTCATTTGTCGTCTCAGATTTCAATTTATGGATGTTATATATAAAGGAAAAATGTGAACTGTGATGTTCCAATTGCTCGAACCTTTCTTCAATAGAATTAGTTGCAACATCAATAATAAAAAAGAAAAATTCAATTTTGAATTTAGTTTTGGGATCCAAAATAGGTTCATCTCTTGCTTCATAGTTGTGTTGCTTTTTCTGCAGACGCACTCTAGTACATTCAAACGTTGGTATCAAATCAAGATCGGCTTCAGCTTTCTCAGCTAATGTTCTAGCATCAAGAAGAAAATTTTGAAATGATTCATCATTTCTGAGATTCTTAAGGCTTTGAAGAACATTTCTCAAAGTTGTTATGGCACTAGTCAATTCCATTTTTATGCTTTGCAACAGTTTACTAGCAACATTAATTTCGTTTAATACATAATGCCATATAACCAGACAACATAACAATTTAAAATCTCTGAGTTTTAGGGCAAGGGTTTCAGCTTCATGTCTCGCCATTTTGTCTACTGACTCGTCATCAGCAATTTCTATCAATGCATCATAAAATTCCTCAATATAATATCTTAAAGGACGAATGGCCTCGATTCTAGCTTCCGAGCGAGTTGTACTTAGTGGCTTGGGCGTTAGAGTTGTAATATGTTTCTTAAGGATTCCCCAACGCAGTGTTGAGGCTGAGAAAAACACATACAATTTCTGAACCGTTTCAAAAAATAAAACCCCTTCTCTAGATGACATCGCAGCATCATTGACCACCAAGTTGAGAGAATGAGAACAGCAAGGGATATAAAAAGCTCTCGGGTTCAAGTCCCTAATACGTTATTGAACTCCTGAATGTTTTCCTTTCATATTTGATCCATTGTCATACCCCTGGCCACGCATGTTTGCGATTGGAATATCCATGTCTGACAATTTTCTTAGAATGCATTCGGTTAACGCTGAGCCTGTAGTGGCTTCTACAGCAATGAAACCAAGAAAATGCTCATGAATGTTGATATCATATTGATTCGTATTAACAAATCTTACAATTAGTGTTAATTGTTCAATGTGACTTACATCGGGAGTACAGTCTGCAACTATGCTATAATATTTAGCTTTCTCCACCATATAAATTATTTCTTTTTTTTATGGCTCCAGAGAGAAGAGCAATCAATTCATTTTGAATGTTTTTCCCCAAGGTAATGTTGGGTCGATCCACGAGCTACTCTCATTAAATGTTCACACTGTAACCGGAATGATGATCACATTAGTAGCTTAGTAATTATCCTTTAAATAATTTCAGTACGCAAGTTATTGATGACGTAATTTTCACATAGCCTCTTATCGACATTTTAAAATAAAGACTTCTAGACAGTTACAGGAAATGATACGAGACCTGAAAACCTCTAAACAGATATAATAATACCCTCGAATAAAAGCTTATACCATTCGCTATCATAGAAACTTGTGTAGGAACTTGTGACGTAAATATGACATCGACAAAACTAGTGGAATGTCCGTATTGACTGAAATCAAAGCACCTTCCCCCAAAAACAGTCTTTGGAACCAGTTTGTATATATTGACGCCCCAAAACCCTTAGCAAAAGAGAGCCAAACAAGAGTCTAAAAGAAGAGTCAAAGAAGAGTAAAAGCCAGGAGCCAAAGCCAGGTCATTCCGGATAGTCCAAGAGCCTTAGGTTCCTAGCAGATTTGCTGACCGCCACTTTATATTGGCAAGAGAATAATGGCTAACCTGACCCCTAGCCCTATGACAACATATACTTCAGGTTGGTAAAAGGTCTCGACTTAGACTTACGCATAGTAAACAGGATGAAATAGATATACATAAGCTCATCAAAATGCCCTAATGGATTTTATGAGATGATTTCGTATGAGGAAACGAATGTTACTGAATTGAGAATAGGATCATCTTGTAATTTACCGCCATACATCTGAAAGAAGCTATAATAAACTTTTCATATACAATGTCGGACTTTGCTTAAACTGCTGTTGGAAGTTGTTGAGTTTGACTTGTACATTGTTTAGGAACTCTATAAGGAAAAAATGGACCGTACTGCCTTTTATATTACATTGTGATTACTTCCAACTATCAAAATCTGAATACGAACCTGGATCCCGTACCCCTTTGATCAAGTTAAACAATACCTCTGGAGGACCATCCAGTTAACTCAAACTTGACACAGCAACCTATAAATATATTGATACCGCCAACTTAAATATATTTATGCTGTGAACACGAACTTGTCAATTATAGGTTATGTAACTAAAAAAGATAGAATACCGTCGGAATGCTTCCTTTGCTGTCCTTTAATTCCTTCAACGGAGAATAGCTCCTTAATTAACTGGTCACAATTAATACATTGGCACAATACCTGCTTCTTAGTTGGTGTGCCAATGTAACACGCATTCTCGCTATAACATATATACCTATCGAGCTATTCTGACCTGCTTTAATAATTTTCCGACGGATTATTCATTTATATAGAAGAATGTTAAATTAAATGAAATAGAACCCCAAACCAGTTTTACCCCTAAAATACTACCTATGTGAATACGGGCACAACACATAGCACTATCAAATCTAGCAATCAGTTCAACAAGCTTTAAAGATTTTCCATTGTTAGGGTCATATAATTTATCAGATGTTCCACGAAATGGCAAACATTGTTGGCTCAAGAACTGGACAATAGCAATTAGGCGTTCTTTTATGCTCCTCCAGTGTCGAACTTCTGAAATTAATAACCTTTTGTTGCATTGAGTCAATTGTCTGTACTGAATTAAGCCTGGACGATAATTCAATCCACTTTGTATGGGACTCCAAGTGGTTTTTAGATTTTTCGTGTTCATTAAGATACACATACAAATGACCCCAATCATTATAGCCATCAGTAGTGAGTGACATTTTATTACAGGAAAACAACTTACAGCAGAAACAAAATACAGAATCTTTTTCTTTTGAATACACTAACCATGATCGATCAATATGTTCTCCATTGCTTAGCTCCCTAGTGCAAAAATGTAGTGAAAATTTCCGACCATTAGAGCTGCGCGGAAAAACTAACTCATTTTTTTGGTCTCTCTGGCAGGCCTTTTTTTAAACAATTTCCTATCTTTCGGTATCGATTAAAGAAGGATTCCATCTTGCCGGATCAGTGTACCTCTCAAGTTCATCACTTAAATCTCTGGAATTGGAAACGGTCAAATCAGTCTCATTTTCGACATTGTCATTAATATCTACGTTACTGGGGTCCGAGTTAGAAGTACTTGCCATGAGCTCAGAATAATTTGTTTCGGTACATTTGCTTATTGTCTTCTGTCATTCATCAGCTGTTTCAGTTTTTAGATATTTATGTAAAGCCCCACTATGTTTTTGAATATCGCGTTCTTCTTTCAGTTTCCGTTTCCGATATTCGGCACCTGATAGTTTATTTTTCTTTTATCGGACATTATATCTATTTGAATATTAAAACGGTTTTAATAAACCCTACAATAAAATGTATTATTTAGTAATGAATGGAGGCTGAAGCACTGTACTAATTTCCATAAAACGTTTAAAAATTTTATTTATCACTGTAACACATTGCACACTAACACTGAGCACTTTCAACTTCCTTGAATGCACACTCGAAAACAACTGAAACATTCGAGCCGCCAACATAGAACGGTCGATAAAAAAATAAATTCCTGATTCCCACGCCAAGTTAATTAATTCCCGTCTCTCGTTCAGCCATGCCGGACGATTTATCGTGGCGGTCTTCAGTTGACCACTGAACACGGAAATATAATCCTCTGGGAACCACTGTAGTTTCGACCAAGCGAATAAATTGTACTGACGTCCCTAAAGAAATAACTGTTAGTGTCTTTGTAGGAGAAGATAGCATTAGGATCGTATGGCAGAACTATTAGTGAAGACTTGAAAAATAGCTAAAGAACAGACCGCAGGTGCAAATATTTCGTAGAGAAAACAGACAAAATGTGAAGGAATAGAAAAGTAAGGAATTTTAAAATAATCTAGACGAAACCTTCGAACACTCCGTGACACCATCCACAGAGGGTTTATTTCAGGAGCCGTTCAGGTTATTCAGTCAAAATTCCGGTCGATGACACTGTCGCGAAATTCGTCGCCCGTCCTCTTCTCTCTCTCTCTCTCTCTCTCTCTCTCTCTCTTTCTCTCTCTCTTGTTTTCTAATGCTCCAGGAATGACCCAAGATACCGGGGATTTTCCAGTTCATTAACGAATGGCCCATCAGCGGGGAATACCGGCAAGTGACCGGGGTGAACTCCGCCCAACGAATGGCCCATCAGCGGGGAATACCGGCAAGTGACCGGGGTGAACTCCGCCCAATGACCCAAATAGTTGGGGATCTCCACTTGACCAGGTGAAGACCACAGTAGCCGGGGATTTCCAGGTGACCAGGAGTTTAGGAATTTTCTGACTTAGCTGAGGTCAGCGACCGCTGTTAACTGTGTATATAATAAAGACTACATCGTGTATATTTTACTCACATCTGCAAGCCCCGGCGGAAAACTTCAAGCATATTGTCAGACCAAAAGACCAAAGAGTTAGCTATATAGTATATGCCGTCTTTGAGCCAAACTCAGTACTGGAATCAAAGCGGGTGAGCTTCTTATATGCAATTATTTGTATTGAATGTTTGAACTGCTTTCCATTATTATTTCATTATATGCAATTAACATTAGTTAATGTTTGCACTGCTTTTCAGTCAATTGCCTACTTTCATGTAATGGATATATTTTACCAAATGCATATATTTACTGTTCTATGATTTTGTATGTCTTTTGTATACTTTTGATGTCCTTCATGTTGTTTTAAAGAAAGCATGTGCGCTACCCTGGCCGCTTCTTTTATTTAATGGTTGTAACCATTATCGCATCCATGTATTTAATATATGATGTTTGTATGCCTTTACAACAGTTGATAATATATGTATGCCTATGCCCCTACCCTATTAATATCATATGTTTGCAGCTCGAAGAATGGCGCTCAACATTGGTCCATGTCATTTATATAATAATTTGACTAATATCTGAGCCTGGTTTATGGACCACACTCAGGACAAATTAATGCCTCTAACCAGAGAGCTAAATAGAGTGTTCCTTTGTGTATCTCCTAGCTCCCTGGTGGTGACAAAAGGCAGGTGAACTCGCAGTCGTGTAGTGAAACCTTGCAGTACTTGCTACGAACTATTCCAGCAACTTGGCCGGGGGGGAGGGGGGGTGGGGGGGGCGGGGGGGAGAAAACTTGCAGTGATATTGTGACGTCATACAGCAGCAACACCATTCATGATAAGTGCATTTTTTAGAACGGACCAAACACTAAACGATCTTAGGTCATACCAGTCAATGATTAAAATTAGGACATAAACCTCAGCCATCGTGAAAGGGTACCCTAATAATAAACATAACTTTTGTGCAGACTATTTTTATCTCCCTTTACCCAGTGCTATATATATATATATATATATATATATATATATATATATATATATATATATATATATATATATATATATATATTTATATATATATATAAATATATATCTATATATATATATATATATATAATATAAAATAAACCATATATATAAATATTTGTATTTTTTCTCTTTCGTTTATCTGTAACCAATTTAGCTTGGTCTAATATATATAAATTCATAGAAACGAATTTCACTGTTGTTTCTTTCTTTTCACTGAATGTTCTGTATTGCTTGGTAGTTAACTGTTTTTGTTAATCATTATCTTAATTACCAGCTGGGGGTCTCATGAGCCATATTAGTACCTCAGGGGAAGTGTGGCTGAAGACCTAACATACTCTCAGGATCCTTGATGGGATTTGCTTCTTTGCTTAACTGAGAAGAGTTTAAGTTTCAGTCTCCTGAAACATTTCTTCTTACCAGTGTCAGACTATTACTTACAGCGAGCCAAAAGACACTGTGGAAGAGATTGGTACTCTCTTTTTATTCTTCTATCTATCCTTTCTTCTACTCTGTCGCCACAGACACTCCTACAAATGCCCGCGCCCGGGCTTGAACCTTGAACACCTCATCGCTAGCGCAGTGTGGTAACCATTACACCAGCGCGGCTCCCAGGCGGAATATTTTGGCGGGATTGTAAAAATAAGTAAAAAGATTTTTTGCCGCCCCCCCCCCCCCCCCCCCCAACACGATAAAAAAAACTTTTACAAAAATGCTCACACTATTCCCATGGTATTTTCCTGGGCTCATCAAAGAAAGTTAAATGCGTGCGTATCATATTTCAGTTGACTGGCCCTTGTGTCACCGTTGGGTTTGCCCAAGCATTACTCATGCTATTTGTCAAGATTAGATGAACGCTTAAGACAATTCACTGGGAAGAAAGTTAAGTATGAATAAAATAAGACGAGTGTTCAGTAACTTGGCTCGCGTTAACAAAACGTAAATCAAAGAAATAGAATAAGTCTAGCAAGATATAAGAATAAGTTTAGCAAGAAATAGAGGTTATAGAATAAGGAACATAAGTCCAGAAATTGTTCAGAGGATGTGTTAGCGCTAGACAGTAACTGTATAAGATAATGAAGAAGTCTTGTGTAGATTATGAGAGTAGTGAATGTATTTCAGGATATATTCAGCGATTCGATTGTAAGTATG
Source organism: Oreohelix idahoensis (assembly GCA_024509875.1). Lineage (NCBI taxonomy): Eukaryota > Metazoa > Mollusca > Gastropoda > Stylommatophora > Oreohelicidae > Oreohelix > Oreohelix idahoensis. Next base: position 24,824 of record JAMPIV010001685.1, read on the forward strand.
ATTTTGAATGTATTATGCATACAAGTAAGAGATTTACAGGAGAAGTAACGCAGATGTACCAAGTCGACATGTCAAAGATATATGTTGAGAACTTTGTGGACTGAGCAACAAAAGAGTAAAGTTAGAGGTGAAGGATAACCACCTTTGTCATGGTGAGTTCACGACAAGTAAACTAATGAGCTGTCATCAGAAAATAGTTACGACAAAGAATTATATGACTTGTTTGTCAGAGGGAACACAGAGAATATTATATGGAAGCCCGACACTTATGCGGCTTATATTGGCAAAGAATTATATGACTTGTTTGTCAGAGGAAACACGGAGAATATTATACATTTGGGAGCCGGACACTTATGCGGCCTAATTTTGCCAGGGTTTCTGTGGTACTAGAAGCAGTGAACTGATGTTATCTACATGATGTTGATGTGCTTGAACCTTGTCCTAATAACAGTACGTTTGTTTGATGTCAGTTTGATGTTATCGTAATAAATCGTTGGAAATGCAACATATCGTTTCAACGCTCCATGACTTCTGCATTTTCTCAGTTTTAATTTGTAAGCTAATTGTTTAGATTGTTAGTATTTGTCTCATGTTGTTGAAAGTAGATTTGGACATTGCTATTGTCTTCTCGATTTATGTGTCACATCAGTTGTTTTTCTGCTGTTATATGATCAAGATATGACAACCTCTTAACGTGGTCCCGAAATTTTCCATTTATTTTTATCTTTAAAGTTGGTTTATCGTCTGGTTTGCTAATTATCATAGTTTTCATTTCCTCAATGTCCGTGTCCAGTCCATATTGATGACTTGTGATGTTTACTTGTTTCACCAGTTTTTATAATTCTTGGTCACATTCAACTAACAAAACTGTATCATTGCATATCTATTATGTAAGGTTTTTTAATGGTCTATTTCAAATAAACAACCCTTCCCAAATTATAATAGACGCGTAAGTGGATGATACGAATCAAAACACCATACAGTGGTGATTGGTTTAAAAAATAAATTAAGCCAGAAATTAAATTTCTTCTGGGCGTACTTTTCGACTGTAAAGACTAACATATTTATTAGAGGCTTGGGGTTGATTCCATTTTTCATCACATAGACCACACGCCAGAGAGTAGATAGGAAGATTTTTCTAGGAAGTGATTAATATACGGAGTAACTTTGTGAAATTATTGGTGTTCAGACCTCTACTTGTCCATATACTGTACCTCGTAGTATTTATAAAATGCATTTATCAGATCCTTCTCTGTCTTAAGATGATAGTAGCGAAGAGCAAAAGAATTGGCTCATTGAGAGATGCAAGAGAAGGTGAAGGACGTGTTCATCATCAATATCATCGTTGTCCTTTGCGTTCCTCGTGGAGCATGGGTCCACCACTTTAGCTGGTCACCTTGCAGGAAGCCTGCACCAAGCAGTCACGTGTTCTTGTGGCGGTGTTTATGTGGTAATTTCTATTACATGATGAGGTTGCCAGCCTCATGCACAACCTGCTTATAAAGCCATGTACGACATGCTTGAAGATGCAGCAGTCCTATTCTTTCTGTGTCTATTCAGAGACCACGGGAACCACGCGAGGAATAAACTTAATTACTGCAAATAACAGGAATGCGCAAAAACTATGGAGGCCGACAACAAAGACATCTTGTCAAAAAATAACTGTTTATAAATTGAAAACATTTGCAGTAATAAAGTTCGTTTTCCCAGCAGCAGTAGCTGGTATGAGACTCAAAGCTGCTCACCTCTGGCACAGTCTTTCACACACCCTGAAAAATATACTCATTTTATAGCAGACTGTTCGAATATTTCATGACTACTGATTATATGCCACCCTCACCTGATTATGTTTCAAATCATTGTCTAATGCAGTGCTCCGCCGTAACGTTTTTGACTTCACGGAACACTTAAGTGCCCTTAAAAATTCCACGACACACTCAGTAGCGCAGCTAGGGGGAGCACAGGGAGCGTCCTTCCCCTTAAGCTCGTTCCAAAAGTGACGCCTTTCACTTACTGTTAGAAGTTTGCCAGAGAGAGAGAGAGAGAGAGAGAGAGAGAGAGCCAGCAGTACTATCCTATCGGCTGTCTTCCTCCTGGCCTGGTTCCAGTCTAGTCCTCAGTGCTTCGACGATTGTCTGATGTTGTCCTCCTAGCGGACTTTGGATCCTCTTGGGGGTCTGGATCCCTGGCGCTTGGTTTCCCGTATTTGCACCTTTTTCATTTGTGAAAAACATTGTCACTTACCCAGGCCCCTAACACAGGCGTGAACTCATAAGAATTGTTTCATGTTGTGAGCAAATGTTACAGTACGGCCAACACTAACGCAAGTTATCACGTTAGTATTAGAAATAAAGTCTAACAGACCGACGTACTTGAATAAGACTAGCAAGTATAAGCACTAGTCAAGAGAAGGGAACTCTTAGAAATTAATAGTTAGCTCCCCTTAATTAATAGGCGAAGACCTAGGCATTGTTGACACTTGAGTGAGTGTGTACAGAAAGCTTTGCACGGGCTGAGTACTTTTATAAGAGAAGTCGAGAACTAGCTTCCGAGCGAGACACATCAGTCTTGCATATCGGTGAGTTTTCCTTGTTAGAAGTTGAGAACTATCCCTTTCTGCAAGTGTAACCTTTTCACACGACTAAGTCAAGATATTATGTTGGAAGAATTGTATACGGTTTGTACTCCTCGTTATGTTGTGTGAACATTTTGATAACTCTTATCTATGAAATTACAAAGAGTCAGTAGAAGCCACCATTGTTTACAAATGACATGGGCCAGTATTTCATTGAGGCTGTCGTTTTATACAAGGGACAATGCTTTTTTTGATTGTGAACGTTCTGACCGTCACTAGTCAGGGTATTGAGTTGTGTCCACGATATGAACCTTGTAGTCCAGTTGGACTTGTAAATAAAACGGATTGTTTATAAAACCAGTGAGTTATTGAATAAGCACGTTGTAGTGGAAGGTATCAATAAGCATAGATAACGTGACAGCCTGTGGTGAGTACTAAGAACTTGGGTTGCATCATCTGTCCTTCGGGTACTAACAGCTGTGGTGGTAACCAGTTACACTCGAGAGATTCCCATAACAATCACCAAAACCTAACCACTTGTCACATATGGTGACATATGACTTATGAACTTTATCTAACAGCCACACATGTATAAATGGTTGATAGGCACCTCCTAACGGCCATTTGAGATCAAAACTTCTCTCCCCTGTCACACATAGTCAAAATAGTGCCGCTCCCTGTTACATAAGTAAAATGGTGCCGTGAACAGCTCACGCCCCTGTCTACGTTATCTAATTGAACATTCAGTTTGAACTATTTACACAATCATTTACGAATTTATAATGGACACCACTAGCGCTTCAGAAGCACAAATACAACAACAGATGCATCAACAACAAATGCTGCATCAACAAATATTACTAAATCAGCAGCAACAGCAACCCATATTACCGCATACTGTACCATTACCCCATGATATGGATCCACCATGTTGGCTTTGAAACAGATTACTGACTCTGTTAATCAGGTGGATCATTATGCAAAGTTTCATGCCATTCGAACAGTTGTCACTCCATTTTCGGGAGATCCCACACTTTTTAGAAAATGGTTGGTAGACATGAACAAATTTGCATCGTTGATTGACTCAGCCTCAGATTCGGATCGCAAACGGATTGCCTTTTTATCTTCGGATGGACTTGTTACAGATTTCTTACGCCGCAGAAGTAAGGCTTTTCCAGATGAAACATTTGATAGCCTTCGCAAAGAGTTGGTGAATCGTTACTCTAACATATCCGATTCAATGCACGCGTGGACACTTCTTGAGAAGATTAAACAGGAGCGTAATGAACCCGTTCAAATGTTTTTATGGATCGCTTACTAAATCTAGCCGAGGATGCTTTCCTTGGTGCATTAATTCCTTCCGAAGAATTAGAAAGGCACTTGGTCGGAATCTTCATCGATGGTCTCTGGGCAGATAACCTAAAACTCCACTTTTTAAGAAAAGATTCAAAATCTATCACGGAAACGCTTCAGAATGCAGTCTACGAAGAAAATGTAAGAAAACGTTTTCATCAACGCATTGGACGAGAACCACGATCAGACTATTTTGCAGAAACGATGGAAGTAGACCACTTTCGATATCAATGGAGGAGAGGCACAAACCACAATGAACTACGGTACCCACCAATTACTCTCGTGGACAATCTAGACATAGCAATCCTCACCACCAGCCTCACATCAATTACTCTCGTGGACAACCTAGACACAGCTCATATGGCCATTCATACCCACGATTCCTGGGAAACGGCAGAGCCGATCATTAGTAGAGACGATAATGAGAGGTTCACATCATCCGTCTCACACGAAGAAGAAAACCATCCAGTTTCTTTATGCGGACACTACTAAGCAACAAAACAGACAGAACATTCTTCACTCCAGTTCCCCTGGACACCAGATACACCAGAAAAATTGCCGATTAATACCAGACCCCAGTTATTGCCTGATTACCATTGCAAATAATATACTGTTCAAAAAAAGAAACGCAACATTATTGCAGTGGTAATGGACACCAAATTTCAAATTTGTACGAAAATTTTATTTTACGGAATTAATGTTTCAATCTTGGCATGAAGAAACTTTCAGACTTTAACAATGAAATGATGTTCATTAAATTTGGTTTGGACTTTTATTCTTTGCGACTGAGACCTCCGTTTCAGTAAGGTGTATGGCCTCCTCTGGCCTCTATCAGAGAACGACATCTCCTTGACATGGATCCGATTTAGCCTTTGGATCTGTTGCTGTGGGATGGCTGCCCACTCTTCCCGCAGTGCAAGAGACAACTGTCGGAGATTGGCTGGAGCCACGTCTCGCTGGCGGAGTCGTCTGTCGAGTTAATCCTATAAGTGTTCTATGGGGTTCATGTTTGATGACATGGCTGGCCACGGAATGGTCTGGACGTTGTTGTCAGCGAGGAACTGGGTGGTGAGTTGTACCACATGAGGTCGAGCGTTATCCTGCTGAAAAATCGACCCTCATGCAGCCAGAAGTTGAAGGACGTGAGGACAAAGAATTTCAGCGACGTATCGTTGGGCATTCAGGCGTCCTTCAATTTGCACCAGGTCACTTCTTCCCACGAAGTTGATCGCCCCCCATATCAGTACACCTCCACCACCATGTGGAGGAGCCTCATCAACGCTGTTCTGGGCGTAGCGCTCATGGACTCTGCGGTAAACTCTTCTCCGTCTATCGTGTCGCTGGAGCACAAAAAATTATTCATCACTAAACCAAACCCGTCTCCAGTCATTCCCAACGGTCCATTGACGATGTTTTTTCGCCCACTGCAGTCGGTTCTGGCGATACCGGTCCGTAAGAACAGGACCTCTGTAGGGTCTTCTAGCCCAAAGACCAGAGTCGTGCAGCCGGTTCTTGACCGTTTGATCTGAAATTCGACGAGCTGCTGACATTGATTGGACGGTGGAGGACGCAGATGCAAGTCGATTCCTGAGGTTACGAAGCCGAATGAAGCGGTCTTCGGCAGGAGTTGTGACTCTGGGTCTTCCACTGCACGGCCGGTCTGAAACTGAGCCAGTTTCTTGAAATCGCCTCCAAAGGCGACTAATAGTGCTTCTAACCACATTAAATTGTCTGGCCACTACACTTTGTGACTGTCCAGTCTGTAAATGTCCAATGATGATGAGTTGTTGTTCTGTAGTGAGATGAGCCATACTTGCGCATTGAATTTTCGAATGAATTTATTCGAGGAGCGTCAATCTTTTATAGGCATTCAATAATATGGTCAGAGAGTTTTGTGTTCAGTAAGTTTCACGGGATTCTCATGGACCTGTCACGAGTTATTGTCAAAAATGTTGTTTTGACCTTGACCTCTTTCATGACTTCACGAATCATGAGGTGAGCACAATTCAGGTAACCACGAGAAGTTAATGACCAGGTGGACACAGTCGATAGGTTGACTGATGTCCAATCAGCGAATATCTTTTATAAAAGTAACACCAAAAAAAGTTGCATTTCTTTTTTTGAACAGTATACATATCGAGCGCTTATTGATACCGGCGCCACTGTCAGTTTGATTAGTGAGAAGCTGTACAACAAGATTCATCATAAGGTACTTTTCAGTCCTTCACGTACATTCATGGCTTCAGTCACAGGGCAAGCTTTAAAATCGACCGGCACTGCACACATTCCGTTGCGTATTGGCTCACAGAACATTAACCATTCATTCATCATAACTAGAGGAATGTCTCGCAATTTCATTATCGGACGGGATTTCCTTACACTACACAATGTCAGAATCTATTTTGATCTCCGAAAAATCAGAGTGAATAATGAATACATTCCACTCCAAGACGATATCCACATTGCCTCTTTGGTCCGGTTAACTGCGCCTGTTATCTTACAGCCTAATTAGCTTACCCTTGTCAAAGGAAGAATCAAGAATTCACCTTACTTCCATACAGGACAATCAATCTATATTTCACGACTATCAGAAATGGATGTCAATGATGTTCCTCATATCACAGTCACTGATGGGATAGCTAACATCATCACCAATCGAGATTTTCCTCTAATGATTGTTAATGCTACTGGTACAACTGCATCCATTGCTAGAGGCGCCATAGTTGCTCAAATTACAGCACATGATCCTGTCGGTCAACTCCAGAAATCCAGCTATAAGCAATTCCAACATGAAGCTCCAAGACGACAATCTCACTTGAGTAATACCCATTCTTCCCATATTCCATGCTTGCTCTCACTTCGCATCCCACGCTGTCCCCTAAAATTACATCAAGTGAACGAAACACACAAGGAACGAAGCAATCCACCCACTGCAGGTTACACTGAGAAAAGCTACAATCGTAATCAGAGCTTTCGTGATTATCGACTGCGTGATAGGTCACCTTATCTCCACACTGATGCCTACGCGGACCCTATTGATCAAGAGATACTACGTTCTACTTATGGGAAAAATAGGACAGAACACTATGCACAGACTTCCTTTCCTCACCGGGATTCCGAAAATGATCTAAGATATGCAGATGATATAGATCAAGATATCATTCGTGACATTTATAGACAAGAAGACAAAAGACATTCCTGTTTTCGACGACCCCGCGACGGTTCTTTCACATCACCAACAACACTTCCTCCCTCTTATGAACCTCCAGTCCAAAGTTATCCTCGCCGATACTTCCCTTCCCATGGTCATGAGATTAACGCGATTCAAACATCCAATGTTTCATACAAAAAAGCACCTCTGTTGACGACAACCAGATTGGAACAGTTAATGGAACAACTGCATACTACTTAACCACACGCCCACAGGTTACAACAATTTGTTCGAGAACATCACGACATCTTTGCTCTATCTGATATGGAATTGGAACGAACTAACACTGTAGAAATGAACATCCACACTACCACTGATGTTCCCATCCATCTAAAACCATATACACTACTCAAAAATAGGGAAATAGTTAAAAAAAGCGATCAATGAAATGTTAGAAGCCGGAATAATTGAACGATCCCGCTCCCAGTGGTCTTCATCAATAGTTATTGTGAACAAAAAAGACGGGTCACATCGATTTTGTTGTGACTATCGCGCACGGAACAAAATTACTCGCACCATTTCATACCCACTTCCGCGAGTAGACGACATCTTAGCCACAGTAGGGAAATCGATCTGGTTCACCACCCTTGATGCTCGTTCGGGATTCTGGTGTATCCCCATGACTCGAGATGCCAAGGAAAAGTCCACGTTTTGTACCCACATTGGCAGTTATTCTTGGAATGTTATGCCGTTTGGCTTGAAAGGATCTCCTGCCACCTATATGTCCTTAATGGATGAGGTACTCCGTGGAATGCAGGATTATGCACTAGCCTACGTCGATGATATTTTGATCCACTGTCCTGGTTCGATAGAAAGTCACTTAGAACATGTCGAAAAGGTATTTCAACGCCTCAGGCATCATCACATCAAGTTGAAACTGAGCAAATGTGAATTCTTCAAGAGCGAAACCAAATATCTTGGATTCATTATTAATCGCCATGGTATCAGACCGGATGACGGAAAAGTATCAGCTATTCGAGACATGCCCACCCCTACTACTGTACGACATGTCAGAGGTTTTCTTGGATGTTGCTCATACTATCGCAGACACATTGTCAATTTCTCACGCGCCGCAGCTCCACTGGTAGACCTCACAAAGAAATATGCAAGATTTTATGGACTGAACAATGTCAACAGGCGTTTGATTATCTGAAAAATGCATTGACCGCCATTCCTCTGCTTGCACACCCAGACACGTCCAAACCGATGATTTTATACACAGACGCGTCGCAGAATGCTATCAGTGCCTGCCTTGTTCAACATAGCTCACCAGAAGATGTTCCTATTCTACCGAACATTCCTAACGAAAAGCCAATAGCGTTTATTTCTCACGCATTGAGTAAGTCGCAACGTAGATGGACCACAACAGAAAAAGAGGCTTTTGCTATCCATTACGCCGTGCAGAAATTAGATTTCTATCTCCGTGGTACTGACATAACTATCAAGACAGACCACCAACCCCTGGTAAACTGGTTAGCGAAGACTAGAGAACAGCCGAAAAAGCTACAAACCTGGGCACTAAATTTACAAAGTTACGACGCCAAAATCGAATATATTGCGGGCACTCTCAACACCTGTGATGACTTATTGTCACGGATTCCTTATCCAACTGATGAAGTAGACAACACTCATGACGCCGATACATCTGCTGCTCTCACAGATATACATGACAATAGCAAAAAAATTAACCTTATTGATGAAAGCCAAAGAGTGGATACCACCCCTGACGACACATCAGCTGCTTCCATTACGAACACTCCTTTTGATATGAAGATAGAACAGGAAAAAGACCCTGAACTTACACTATTGATCAGACAAGTGAAATCTACCCCCACGAAGTTCAAACATTTTATCATCCTTCCTGATGATGGTGTCCTCTATTACATTGATGACAAGTCAGATAGTTCATTGCGGAAATACATCCCCAGTCATCTTGTTCAGAAAGTCTTAGTCCAATTTCATGATGACAACGGTCATCTCGGAAGAGATAAAACTCTGAATATTATAAAGAAGAGATACTATTGGGACACTCTCTCCAAAGACGTGATAGATTACATCTCTCACTGCAAGACTTGTAAGATACGTAACATGAAGGCTACGAAAGTTCCACTACAGCAAATGACCTTCTCCAATTTCTCCATAGAAGTAATCAGTATCGATTTATCAGGTCCATACCCCATCACTATGTCTAACAACAAGTACATCCTACACATAGTTGACCAGTACTCAGTTTGGCCTGAATGTTTTCCTCTTCCAAACGCCACTTCAGATGCCCTTACTGACGTCTTCCTCACTGAATTTGTACCCAGACATGGATACCCCAAACGAGTGATTACAGATAATGGTAAACAATTCACGGGTGATCCGTTAAAATCAACATTGATGAAGTTGAATATCAAACATACGACAACCCGTTTTTACTACCCACAATCCAACGGAAAAAATGAAAGGATGCACGCCACCCTCCATGATGTCCTTGCAAAGTACATTGAAGGGAACACTCAATATTGGGACGTTTATCTTCATCATGCATTAGAGGAGATTCGATTCAATACCAACGATACCACTGGTTTTTCTCCTTCCTTTTTACTCTACGGCAGAGAACCTATATTCCCTCTGGATAATCTACTCACACCCCAGCGAAGATACTTCGGTGACAATCCAATAGAGATCATACTTAAAGAAAAACATCGTGCTCATTGCATCGCACACAAGAATGCCACCAAAGCATTCCACAAACGGAAATTGTCGCGTGACAAGAATGCTACATTAGACACGTTCGCCATTGGAGACCCTGTATACTTTAAGAAATATGTACGTGACTCAAAGTTTGATAACCGCTGGATCGACGGTTATAGAATTTTGGAACATACTTCCCCTACCAATTACATCTTATGGCACGAGACTACTAACACCAACACCAAAGCTCATGCGTCTCAGATAAAGTTAGATGATCACAGACCTGTTCCGACCCCTAGGATGAAGTCTATGAGACCTGTTAGAAAAGCTACTCTTTCACATTATACATCTTCCACTTCCATTGCTTCCAGCGATGACGAATCCATTCCTCATGCCGATATCCCTACAGCTTTCAGAGAAGCCGTGGAACGTAATAGAAAAGAACGAGACACTTCATCCGAAGAAGACGGCATACCATTACAAGAATTACGACAGAGGATACAACAACGCAATGCTCGGTTACGAAATCCTACTGAACCACAGACCGAAGATGAATATTCTTCTCCGCAACACTCCAACATGACCTCATCTCCGATTCCAGTTCAACCACCTACACCAGATGACCAGACTGATTCCTCTGCCACAATCACAGCGGAATCATGGAGAGATATCACTTCTGACCCACTACCACCACTCTCTGTTTCTGAAGATATCCATTCTGATATTGAAATTGACATACCTGCTCGATGCGCTGTTAAACGTCATTACTCATCGTCCTCCACTGATTCAGCTCCATTGTCGAAGTTGATAAGACCTACACAGGAACACGTACGGCTGCGAGTTCGAAGAAACGTATAAAATTGCCCACCTCCTCTCAGGGCGATACACATCCTCGTAACCCTGAGGAACACGTCGCTCATATTACCACGACGACTCCCCACACAGACAACCCTCAATATGATCAGCACTTATTATCACGAGACGTCGCAATACTAGAATTGCCCAGAATGTTGTAATATTTATAAATGTCTTTTTTTTTAGTCTTTTTCAGAATGATAATGAGTTGTTACATCATTCTTCTGATCTTGCACTGCGCGAAAATTGTCACACCCCATCCGGCCAGCAATCCTTTGTGACGTGATGCAACATTATTTGAGAAGATCAAGGACGTATCCGACTCCTCATCTAGATGGACGATTAATATCACTGAGATTATTAATAATTACATTGTATTACAACTTCATTCTTATGTGTTTTATCGACCATGTTGAGTAGAGAGACATTACAGTAACTAGAAACCTTAGTTGTCATGCAAACTAGTTTTCAATACTGTAAGTAGATATCGTAGAGCTAGTACACCTTTCATTGGTCAAGCTCCAGTTTTTTTTTTTGGGACTTCCACTGATGACAACATAAACAGTCTCGCATCACACCTACGTACTATCGCAGACAATCCATAGCTCATACACCATGTCCTAAATGCGAGTCTTACAATTGTAAATAATATGTATACAGCTGTTAATTCTAATTGACTGCACATCAATCTTATGCAGAGTATCGTTACACAGTTAGTAAATTTTTCTAACTCAGCGATTCAGACATAGTATAATGACACACAGCGTATAGACACAGCGATGAGATATTTTTTTTTCATATGTATTGGCTTTTATTGATAAAGCTTGAGATGTTTTTTTTTTCATATCACAAACACGATCACCACATTTGAAGGACACTTGGATTATTTTCGCACACATCGGTTACCAACCACATTGCCTTTCACAGACCTTCGCCTCATTTTTTTTTTTTACACAATATCATCTACACTTCCACATTCACTTCAGACACTTCAACTTGATTTGCATTATGTATTTTTTTGTACGAATTTTTTGACGTTGATGCCATATTATTACATGATATGTTTTTTTTTACTTTTGATACATGTTCCATCAACAGTTGTTGATAATGTTTTTGAGTTATATCGTATTCATAATATTATTATACCACTTCCTTCCCACACATCCTACGTGATTGTTTCATTAGTTGATTACCATATTATATAATGTGCGCCCATAGTTACTTAGTCACATGGTTGTAAGGTTTTCTATGATGGTAATTTACTGTTTTCACATAATTTTCAAGTGTTTCATATGATGTCATGATTATATACTCTTGTGTTTTTGGGATGTTATTTTTGAAGATTTTAGGTTAGATAGTACTCGTTATGTTGTGTGAACATTTTGATAACTTTTATCTATGAAATTACAAAGAGTCAGTAGAAGCCACCATTGTTTACAAATGACATGGGCCAGTATTTCATTGAGGCTGTCGTTTTATACAAGGAACAATGCTCTTTTTGATTGTGAACGTTCTGACCGTCAGTAGTCAGGGTATTGAGTTGTGTCCACGATATGAACCTTGTAGTCTAGTTGGACTTGTAAATAAAACGGATTGTTTATAAAACCAGTGAGTTATTGAATAAGCACGTTGTAGTGGAAGGTATCAATAAGCATAGATAACGTGACAGCCTGTGGTGAGTACTAAGAACTTGGGTTGCATCATCTGTCCTTCGGGTACTAACAGCTGTGGTGGTAACCAGTTACACTCGAGAGATTCCCATAACAATCACCAAAACCTAACCACTTGTAACATAAGCAAACTGGTGACATATGACTTATGAACTTTACGTAACGGCCACACATGTATAAATGGTTGATAGGCACCTCCTAACGGCCATTTGAGATCAAAACTTCTCTCCCCTGTCACACATAGTCAAAATAATGCCGCTCCCTGTTACATAAGTACTGACCATTGTGAATAATTAACAATAGTTCATTCTTTTTTATATATTTCTTATTCTTGTATATTATGATTCCGCTTCTCCTACGGTAACACATTTTTACACAATTCCACCCGATGTCGTTTTTAGCCTTTCAAAATCGTGGACTGAACCTATATAGTAGCATCGTCAGCACAATTATATGTCTGGTTCAATATGTCTGACGCAGTTTGTGAGTCAAGTTGTTTAGCCTGCTTTGTTGCGTTTTTCGTAAGTGACTGACTTGGTTCGAGCCAGTATGTTTATGTGAAGAGACGCTCCCCTTTTTGTGCAACAATCGATGTCTGCATGTTAAGTATATGCATGAATGAAGGCCTGTTTTTTTTTTTTTTTCAAAAGTTCAGCCAATGACATTGTCAGGCATCTTGGCGAATTCTGCTCACAAAAAGATTACGTGTAATTTCTTCACATATTTTACCTATAATAGCGTCATCAATAAATGGCTAGTGCGTTCCAAAAAGGTCGGTCGACGATTGACTTCAAATATCTCCATATTCCTTGCACTGATAAACATGATTTTTTGCATGTAGTCTTATATTTTCAATGTCCCAAAGGTTTTATAAAATTAAATGTTGTAGGTAGTGTGCTTTTCTTGCAACGGCTAATTCCTTTGATCTTTTTTAACGAAGTAATTATTTTGTCCTGGAAGAAAATAATTTACCGTAAATGAAGGAAGTTGCGTATTTTCGGCATAGGCGTCTATACAATTCGAATGTTAGAGGGGTTTGTTAACTGATTACTACGTGAGGTCCATTTTTATTTCTTCGAAATATTTGAGAGAAAAATAACGCCTATTCGTTGTGAATGGATGCATGAAGCGGTGAAAGTACTGTGTATGTTAAGTATAGTAGTGAAATCGCGGAGATAAAAAGGAAATGAATTGGTTTACATATACACATAGATGGAGGAGAAAACGTATAAAACATATAAGGTATTCACACACTTATTCTGAGTCAGACGAGTCTAACATATTGATGACTATTCTCGGCTGAACGAACGACAGTCCATCTTTTTTCCTATAGTCATTTTCCTCTTTTAAGATATGATCTTCACATTTACACCAATAATCTTTGTCTATCTGCGAGATGGCGGCATATGTTAGTTCTTTCATATTGCATAGTTTGAAAGTTTTATTTTCAGCTGCCACCTGTCCTTTAACTTTTGCCCAATTGGGTTTAAATGTGAATGATAAGGTGGCAGTCTCAAACACGTATGACCATGAAGTTGAATCAACTTGTCTATATGGAAGATCTTGGTCTTTTGTGATTTCTTAACAAGGGACAGTAATTCAGGTTTCAGAAACCCTTCGTTAAATGGAATGTCTTCTTTTTTTAGCCAAATCTTTATAGCATCTTTTGTACTCGAAGATGTCGGGATTTTGTCTTCTTCTGCCACAGCGTTGTAGTATGATGCGTTGTCCATTATCAGACAGGATGGTCTGTCTAGGGACGGAAGAAGAGTATTTTCAGTCCACTCTTTAAATATGTTACCGTTCATCTCGCTATGATAGTCCCGGTTGTCCGTATAATTGGAAGTGAAAATAAGTTCAGCATTTTTTACTAGCCCATTATGTCTGCTGCCTGCATGTGCTATTATCAGACGTTGTCCTTTTCCACTGGGTACACATCTTTTAATCGTTCCATCTGATAACTGCCATTCCTTTTCCCTTGTGTGGTGAGCATTGATCCAAGTTTCATCCACATACACAATATCATAATCTTTATTACGCATTTCCCGTACTTCACGTAAATATTTAATTCTCATTGATACTAAGTGCGGCTTCTCGCAGATGACGTTTCTTCCACTAGCGTACTTCCTAAACGTAAAGCCAATGCTTCTAACAGTTCTCCATAATGTTGATTTCGACACATCAATGTCATTGTGTGTTCTCGGCCGAATTTTCAGTTTTCTTAGTGTCACAGTTTCTTTGGAATTAAACATTCTACAAATCTCTCTTCTAATCACATCCCTGTCAAAACTATCTACTACTTCCTTTCTTCCTTGCGTCCTGGTATTGATTGAACTGAGAATTCCATTAGATTTGAGTAATTGATAACATGAGCGTTTACTTAAACCCAAAGCGTGAATAGTTCTCTTTTCAGGATTTGAGACTCCGATACAGTTTACCACGCTTAGCTTCTCTGCAGAAATATTTATACATCTTCACTGCCATTGTATGCAGTGTAAGGAACGTGACTTTCATACCCATTGTATTACAGACCTAGAATACCGCAAGATACGCCTATGCACGGTAATACACAATCAGTAGAACGGTAACTGAACACACCGGAAGGATCAATGTAAGGTGCAAAATAGTGCGGTAGTGAGCTGATACACCGGGAAAATCATTTGAAATGCGTTCAAGATGTTAAATCGAAATAGTTCACAAATATGAAGGGGTAAGCCCTCTCAATACATGGTTGGACTAGGAGGTGGTCGATTTTGTATACTTTAAATAAAGAAAATTTAAAGCCATAAGTTTGTTAACGAGGAAAAAATGTCCCCCTTGGGACATAGCGATCATTAGGTCATATGCAAAGTTGCAACAATTACGATCAAGTGGTTGCAGAGATATTGAATATTAAACAGCGACAAACATTGTGAAACGCACTATAAAACTCGAATAAAGGCACTTTCGGTCACAGTCATTAGTTAATGATCCCAAGCAGCGGCGGACCTGAAGCCTTTGTCACTCGGGGCGAAGCTTTCCTTTCTTTTCCGGCTTTTACCAGAAAAAAAAATTGTGAAATTAAAATGCACAACAGAAAAATGCGAGCGAAACAATTTTTAAAAATCACTTTCAGTTTTTAAAAACTTCTCTCACACAGACAATTAAAAAAAAAATCTCATACACAGTAGCATGCTTTGTAAAGATTCACAAAAATCCTATTTCACAAAAAACTCCAGAAACTGCTGTCTATTTCTTAGCCTCTTCAGGATTGATTTTGGCAGCTTCCAAATGCCTTCGAATTCGTCGAAGATCCTATTTGTTTTTCTTTAAGGCATCATCTGTTGGTATTTTATTTGAAATTCAGAGTGCCGTAACAGGTTGCAATGTGGCTACACTGTACCTGTAATGTTCGTGGCTGTCGGCAATGATATTGTACTTATGATTAAGCTAAATAAGTGGCAGCCACGGGCAGGCCGGATTTAGATATGGTGAGGCCCTAGTCGATCGAGCTCTACCGGTAGATCTTTGGCGATTATTTGGTAGACCTTTCAGCGACTGCGGGGAAAGTAAAAGACTGTTTAAATTAGGCAAATTTCGGAATAGACTTTTCCAGCCTGTATTTAAAATTGCGGTGTCCCCGGGAACAAAGGTATTTTTTCTGCATTCCTAAAGAAAACTTACGACCTGGTTACTAAAATACAGTATATTTGTGAACTTCTTGAGATAGGAACGCGGTTTTTCTTTGTAAGCTTCCTCTTTGCCTCCGCCTCCCCCCCCCCCCCCCCCCCCCCCCCCCCCCCCCGTCTTAAAATTACATCCACGCACACATAATGTGTAGATCTTTAGAGGGCGGAATGTTACCAAAGTAGATCTTTAGAGAGATCAGTATTACCAAAGTAGACCCCAAAAGCTTATGGGTTGTCGACCCCTGCCCTAAGCTATAAGCTTTAGAGGCCTAATTGATAACAGATAATAAGGCCATGTAACAACTGAACTTAACAAAAGAGGTCCCGGCAGACTGTCAGTCCCTAAGCTGTAGCTTATTTAGCTAATGACTAAATACGGCCCTGGACTCCTCAGGATATTGTTTCAGTACCTTGATATGCTGCGATATTACAACACAAATATTATCTTACGTATAAAATAGCTAAAGCCACACCTGATGAAATAATTAAAGAAGTTAGCCATGGGAGCTAATTGAGAAAAATGATGAAAAAACTGTTACAGAAAATAAGTTAAAACCAACCTTTGATCAGTGAGTTTCCAAGGACAGAACACAATAACTCCTTTCAAATGTAATGCAATCTAGACTACTTTTTCGCATGCGACCAGAGATTCATTCATTCATTCATAACCTACGCTCCCCAAGGAGCGTAGGCCTTCAACAAACACATGCCAAGTCCCCCTGTCACGTGCCATCATCTCAAGTTCTTTCCACGTTCTCCTCATCATTTTCACCTCTGTTTCCAGCTCTCCTCTCCGTGTGCTTCTTGGTCTACCTCTGCCTTTCTTTCCCTGGGGGTTCCAGAACAAGGACTGCTTTGTAATGCTATCAACAGGTTTCCTCAGTGTGTGTCCTATCCATTGCCATCGTCTTCTTCTCATCTCTTGTTCCATTGGCACTTGTTTAGTTCTTGTCATCAGTTCCACGTTGGTAACCTTGTCATACCATTTTAATCCTTATATTCTACGCAAGTACCCATTTATGAAAGTGTGGCCGTGTATGTTTATACGGCACTAGTAGTTATATTGATTTTATTCAGTCAGAGTTAATCCTTCATATGTTGTGGTGGTTCAAGTGATAACTGGCCTTCCGCCAGAGATGGTGATACTTGACCTTTTGTTAATTTATTTCAACCCAGGAATGTTCTTCCCTTTGAGTTTGGTGATAAGCAAAACAGTTTCAGCACAACAACTAATATCCGAAAGAAATGACTGTAAATTTCCACAAACAGCAAATGTAGAAAATTATATTAGAGTTTATTGATGTCATTAGACAAACACTGTAAATTTCACAAAATGATGGTTGTTTATCCAAAATGAACAATCTATAATCCAACTGAATAATATACACACTTGTCTACTAAAGAAATAAACTTGTCTTGGTATCCTCAAAGACGAAGTTCTCCTAACGCTATTTGTAAAAATCCTCTAGTCTAAAATCATGGTATCCTTGGAATCATAAATCCTAAAATCTCTGCCTATCGCCCACAACTCTTCCATTTATACTCTTTCTTCTTTTTCCCCGCCTTTTTTCACACGACCCGTCCTTTTTTTCACACGACACAATAATTAACATTTGCACTCCTCTCCTCAGCTTTTCGACCTTTTTGCACACGACATTCTGTTATTTAGACTTAATTTTCACATGTGTGATCTTTTCCAACTTAACAATAGGATAAAAAAAAACCAGATCACACAAACATTCATTTCCCACTTTCGCGCTTATAAAACCCATTCATTATTATCTGGGACTGACCTACGTTTGCCCTGTCAGAGCAGTAACGGCAACTGAACTTTGAATGAATACTGCGTTTTGTGTAAAAACGTCTTATTTGCATTTAAGGTCTGTCATTCTTACATGTATCATCTTCTAGCACATATAAACGCTTAGCGTTAAAGTAGGAGGGACAAAGCTAGCGTGAAAGGTCAAGCGGTCACATACGTCCCTGGCCACACAAATGTATCCCAGATGGAGACATTTGCGTACTATCAACTAAGTACCTCATGCTAGTGACTGTTATAAACGACTAACCTATTGGTAGAGTCTCTTAGAGAGAAAAAAAAGAAGATTTAAAAAAAATTGTTCGAAAAACGAGGGATCCCAGTATATTTATAATTGCGTAAAACGGGGGATACATAAAATTTGTTAATACACTTCGCCATTGAACAGTATTGGTGTACACTACTTCTTAACAATATCAATATGAACAACGCTGTGCGTTAGTCATCACCATAATGATAACATACTTAATGATAACATTTAAATAAAAAAAAAATAAAAAAAATAAAAAAATAATCGCATACGATTTTCATGGGTTGTGCAAACAACACAAATAAAAAAAAAATACTTTGGCAATATTTAACAGAATTGACTAACATTCATTAAGTATTTAACAATCTTAAAATGTAGTATCTGCAACGAACATCAGCCTAACAGCATAGAACTAATGGTCAAACATCAGACTGTGGGACGCAAAAAAAAGTAATATACGAGCTCGTATATATATTATGACATGGGAATATACATACATGGCAATGTTAATCTATAAATTTATTATAAAAAAATATGAACTGGAGTTGTACGCTCTCGTAACTGTCAATATAGAACGTGGTAAATATAATACAATCATATGATACAGGCGACCCCAAGCCTGCCACTGCGGTCAGTGATTTACCAGGATGTATATGGGTCTTAACACAAAAAATCTGGACAGGTTTGGTGAACTGTCTATGTGTTCGTCGTAAAATATAAATATAGCATTATTAATCTGGTTACATGGAGTTACAAAGTATTTATTAAAAAATGTCTCTAATCTCCAACTTATGTAATGGTCGTTACTATGAGGGAGGACAACTATATCGATACAAATAACTATCGGTTGTTGGAGTATGAACTATCTCAGTTACCATGAACCAAGTACCAAACTGTTTATAGGTTCGTCATCAAATATAAAATCTGCATACAAATGCAAGTTCATAATAATGGACAACAATTTGTCAAGAAAATATACTGTAGCGTTCCGCTTACGTGACAAATGGTCAGGAAAATACAGGTACATCAACATGTGATGTTTATTTCTCAATACTAGGTATAATGGACAACAATTTGTCAAGAAAATATACTGCAGCGTTCCGCTTACAACGTGACAAATGGTCAGAAAAATACAGGTACCTCAATATGTGATGTTTATTTCTCAATTCAAGGTTTAATGGACAACAATTTGTCAACAAAATATACTGTAGCGTTCCGCTTACAACGTGACAAATGGTTAGAAAAATACAGATACATCAATATATGATGTTTATTTCTCAATTCAAGGTTTATCAACATGTGAACATATCCGTTACCATGTTAGCGATTTCTCATGGAATCGTCATGGTGTGCATGTAACAATGTAGTATTTCGCCAATCCGCGAACTGTGTTGATTAACATATAAGTTTTACCCAACTTGCAAGATACTTGTATATGACCAAGTCAAATTGTAGGTGAAAATATATATGTCTCAGTTATTTAGTGGAGTGGTGTGTATACTGGGATAAATGACGGAGTAGGGTTTATCACCGTGGGAGGGGAAAGAATGTCAGTCATGGGAATGTACTCGGGGGTCTTAGGGGCGTTAGCTGTGTCAGTGGGGGTAACAATGTCCTCATTATCTTTTACCGATGTCCGCTGTGGACATCTCATCTTCTTGTACACATGGTATTTGTCGTACAGCATCATTAAGAAAAATCGCCAAAATACATTCTTGATGCGATTGAACATTATAAAACAGTCTTTCCATAACACAAAAGGAAAGCGGTGAGTTAACACATTCAAAAAAAAAGAAATTCTCATGTGTCACAAAGGAAAAATGTGTGTGTGCGTATAGTATGTTTGCTTTTGTCACTAAATTCATCAAGAAGGGGAAGAAACAAAAAAATAAAAACTGTTGTAAAGCATAAGTCCTGTTATAAAGATTTTCAAAGGCAAAAGTGGTGTAATTTGTACAGTGGGTACTCTTCTAATCATAAAGATTTCGTACCTAACACTTGTAAAAAAATTTTTTTTATAACTAGAGAACTGAGATAATTTAAAGTTCTGTTTAACCTGGATAATATAGTGTTATAGAATGTTTGCAAAAGTTCTTCAATTTCTTGACATAGCGGTGTAAAAGATGTAGTCCTAATGACAGACCATGTCGACGAAGAATCTGAAATAATTGTATAAAATTAAAACTCAGTGGTGTGACGCCATAATAACTTGTTAGTATATGTGGGTGTTGCAGACGTCGTAACTGTCAATATCGTCAGTATCATCAGCAGGATCTTGACTGAGGCTGACATCTTTCTGAAAAAATAAAATTTCCTACCAAAATAAAAAAAATGGACACTAGTGACTTTAGATGATGGGGGTAACGAGGGAGAGTGCTATTTGTAGAGAGAGCACTCGTTGGGTACTATTGCTGGGGTGAGTACCTTTTTGTTATTAGAGAAGATTGATTCTCCAATAAACCAATAATCGTTGAACTGGACGTTTACGAATTTGACATGAGGAAGTTGGCGATGTCCATCAAGGTAACTTGTTTCCTCGTCAATCGTTGATCACAAGAGGATGGCGTATTTCGCATTGTTGAGTGGGTGATGGCTGCAGTTGTCGAGGGTAAGGATGAAATAGTTTTACAATGGTGCACCTCATGCTGCGTCTTGTGGGGCTGTCTGCGTTTTCTTCGCAATTTCATACGTACTCGTATGTGCTCTTGAGGTAACCTCACAAACTTTGTTAACGGTGGTGAGTCATCTGTTGTTCCAGAATATGGGCGCTTCGTTGCAGTGCGAGATTCCGTGTTGTCTGGACTGTTCATGCTTTCGTGGTCACTCTCGGGATCTGCTGTATGTAGGTCAGATGCGTGTCTCAATGGAGGTGGTGGAAGAATAATATCTTCCTCAAGTGTGCATGTAGCGCTGTGTGCGTTGTCTTCATTAGACGGTGCTGTGTGTCAAGCATCATTATCGTCAGTGTACTGGTTGTTGTAAATGGCTCTACTGGGAATCACTTGCATGGGCGTCTCATCTTCACTATCCGACTGTTCATCAGAGTGGTAGTTGCATGTTGAGGGTTGTTCGTTTCTATAGTATGTTTGTTGTATGATAGGCTGACATGAATCTATCCTGGTGTCAGGGTGTTCTGGATTAACTTGCTCGGCCTGTAACCTGGTATTTCGATATTCTAGTCTTTCGCGTAACTCAGCAGGGGGAATGTCGTCTTCACTGTCGGATGTGCGGAAGTTCTACTAACGCTATTTGTAAAAATCCTCTAGTCTAAAATCATGGTATCCTTGGAATCATAAATCCTAAAATCTCTGCCTATCGCCCACAACTCTTCTATTTATACTCTTTCTTCTTTTTTCCCGCCTTTTTTCACACGACCCGTCCTTTTTTTCACACGACACAATAATTAACATTTGCACTCCTCTCCTCAGCTTTTCGACCTTTTTGCACACGACATTCTGTTATTTCGACTTAATTTTCAGATGTGTGATCTTTTCCAACTTAACAATAGGATTAAAAAAAACCAGATCACACAAACATTCATTTCCCACTTTCGCGCTTATAAAACCCATTCATTATTATCTGGGACTGACCTACGTTTGTCCTGTCAGAACAGTAACGACAACTGAACTTTGAATGAATACTGCGTTTTGTGTAAAAACGTCTTATTTGCATTTAAGATCTGTCATTCTTACATGTATCATCTTCTAGCACATATAAACGCTTAGCGTTAAAGTAGGAGGGACAAAGCTAGCGTGAAAGGCCAAGCGGTCACAAAAGTCTGTAGCTTTTTGGTTGTCTTTGTTGTTCTTTCTTTCGAACAATAACCATGGACGAAGAGTATGCTGAAGTGGATGGTTCAATTATTTTCAATTGTATCATTTCATCCAATTCTTTTTCGACTTGTGACTGAAAATGGATAGGTATCGGACAAGGTCTGACTCTGATAGGACTATGGTCAGTAAGTATTATGTCATGTTCGATGACATGTGTGTGTCCAGGAATGTCGGTAAGCACATCCTGAAATGTTTGTAACATCGAAGAGACTTGTCGGTGTTCCTCAGCGGAAAGATTAGAAGAAATAGTAACGTTTTTCCAAGATTCCGTAGAATGAAGTGGGATTACAGGAAGAGGAAGATTGACATCTGAGAAGGTAGTTTCCTCATCCTGTATAACCGACAGGGATGAGTAATGACCATGAGGTACTGGAGAATCGTCCGTTGCCTGGAAAATAGGCTGCAAATAGTCCGGTCTTTCATGAAATTCCGTGAGCATATTTATATGGAAAGTTTTATGCTTCCATCAATATCGACAACATAGTCGACATCGGAAATTCTTGAGACTATCGCATATGGACCTTTCCATGCAATAAGAAGTCTGTTCTCCCTAGAAGGAAGTAGAACGAATGCTTTGTCACCCGGACAAAGGTGTCGTAGACATCTATTCTTATTTGCGAATTGCCTTGCCTTTTCTTTAGCAAATTCGGAAGAAGTTGCTAGTGTGCATGCCTCGATGATCTTTTGCCTCAGAGCAATGACATACTCATATGGGGATTGAGTGTCATTGCTAATATTATCTGCAGTGATAAGATCGTGGAGCAAAGACATAGGGCCGCGCGGTTGCGCGCCAAAGACAAGTTCAAAAGAAGAAAACCCTGTGTGTTCATTGGGAAACTCTCTATGAGCGAAGAGAGCCGCGGGTAAGACCCTGTCCCAATCCTGAGGATGATCCTCAGTTATCTTCCCAAGTAAAGTCTTGAGTGTTCTATTCAAACGCTCAACTAACCCGTTTGACATTGGGTGATAAATACTGCTGAGAGATCTTTTAATTTGTAGAGTAGACATTACCTGTGACATAGTGTCATATATAAGTTGCGTGCCATGGTCTGACAATATTTCTCTTGGGAAACCCAAACGAGAAAATATCAACCAAAGAGCGTCTGCGATATCGGCAGTAGAGATGCTCTTAAGAGGTATAGCCTCATAATGGCCACCATAAATGTTAAGGTCAGTTTATAAATGTTAAGGTGACTAGCGGGCTATGTATAAATGTACGAGCCGTCTCTTAATTGTGTAAGGCTCGACAATGTCAATAGTCTGGAATGTCACCGTATGCGTTGAAGCGTGACGGGTGCCCGTGACCCAAATAGCATAGGTACAGCGTGGCCAATGTAAATATTAAATGTAGAATGTACACGAATGACCAGTAGCAGTATAAATATGAATCAGCTCAATACAGGCTGACATGAGCGGTACAGTCCTTGGTTGGACGCAACAATGCTGGCATTCGTGTAGCTTGTCTTGATGTGTTGTCTTGAGTGAATCTCAATATTTTGTTTTGCGAATGCGTGTTGAAAGTTCGTGGAAGTAGAAAGTAGGCATCAAAATGGACATCACACTCTATATCTAGACATGTAGCAATTCATAGAGTGGTGGAACAGCTCTGACGTTTACAGGACTTTATTTACACCACAAGCGGCAGGTATGCCGACATTAACATCAACAGTCATTGAACAGGTCATGAAATATTAATACAGTCATCATCCAGCTATGTATGAATCTAGTAAAGCTGATCTCGTACAATGTTCTCAATCATCAGCTTCAGGGGAGATATATCCCATATGTGAGTTTAAACAAACTCCACTCTGACATTAGTAAGTCAGACATTAGATGACTCCGACCGGCCGTGCAAAATGGCGGACTTACGGTTCAAATGGCCTCCGGGTGAATCTTCATCAAACAAGGGGAATCCCACCTTGTATAATCAGTATCGCCGCCATGCGGGATACAGAACAATATAGATATATATACTTCGGGCATGCACCAGCCTAGTGCATAATCAGAATACATAGTGAGCTTCCTTTCAAGGATACGTAGGTGGTACGTTTTCCCGCTCATGGAAAGAATCATAAACTATCGATAATACGAGTCATGAAGATTCTATCAATAAGGGAAACAGTTCAAAGAGTCAATTACCTTCTGTCCCTTCAGAATAAATATAACCACACTCACATCGCCTCCAAGGCGCTGAGAATACACATTAAATAATATACGACATCTTGTCGAACCACAGAGGACTTATCAAGAGACATCTTGACTCTCTTAAACACCGCCCGATACTCTAGTCCGTAATGGCTTCCTCAAAATCGCGCCACAAGTCACGCATGCGCACTGAGACGCAACCTTTTGAGCATCGCTCAAAGTAGACGGTTTGAAACCATATCAGGCAAAACTGACATCGGTTTTCAAAACAGACCACAGACATAACAGACAAGTGAGATCACTACCCTGTGAACAATCATCCCAACAAAAACCTGGATTAATGCCCTTAGACTAGGAAATACAAAATAATGTCCCCAGTTTTTAATCAGGCACTTTTACATGGAGAGGTTCAGCAAACTGACCGCCACAATTGTGTCAATCATAAAAAGCCTCTATGCCAACTTTACGTGCAGCGTTGGGCAGAAGTGAAGACAGAAGTACGACAGGGATGCCCCTTATCAACCACTCTATTTTTAACAGTCATAGACTGAGTGATGCGCCAGACAACAGAGGGCAGTCCAAGAGGAATAAGATGGACTACATTTTCTACACTGGAAGATCTGGAATATGCAGATGACATTGCACTGCTAACACATTAACATCAACACATCCAGGAAAAACGGATAGACTTAATAAGTATAGCCAGCAGGTGGGCTTGAGCATCAATTTAAATAAGTCAGAGGTCATGACGCTCAATGTGAGCAACCCTGAGCCCATATCAGTAAGGAATCAGCAACTGGTACAGACAGACACCTTCACATACCTAGGATGCATAGTAACACCAGACGGCGGGGCAAGTAAAGACATCAACAACAGAATGAACAAAGCAAGAACAGCGTTGACAGCGTTTTTTAGCCTAAACAACATCTGGTAGTCCTCTCAAAACAGCAAAATTAAGATTATATCAGAGCTGTGTGCTTTTTGTGCTTCTCTATGGTGCGGAAAGCTGGAGAGTTACAGAGAAGGAAACGACGAAATTGTCCTCTTTTCACACAACATGCCTAAGAAAAATTCACAGAATCTGTTGGCCGAATACCAAGGTCTCCTTACTCGGAGCAAGCAAGAGGACATACACACCATCATAGCTGGCAGACGCTGTAGCTGGGTTGGCCATGTCCTCAGAAGATACGCCGATGCCATCACAAGAACAGCTATGCTATGGACCCCTGAAGGAAAACGAAAGAGAGGCCCACCAAAAACAACCTGGCGGAGGACTGTGGAGGCTGAGATGCAAAGAATGAACCAGAGTTGAGGCACTGTTAAGACCCGCAATCTTCACTGCTGTTGGCCGCTAAATGATAAAGATGCGAATCTATCCTCCAATGATAAGGTCACAAATGATAAAGATATAATCCACCAATATTGGGGTTGTTGCGAAGACATTATCCAAATATTGTAGGCGACGGCATTACAGTCGCCGAATGTTGTAGAAGAAGGGATTGTGTGTTGCAGGCGATACTAGCCCTCTAATGATACATGTAGGATTGTTGTATCCACACTACTGTTACAATCCGAAGATTACAATCTGATTGTTTTACAACTACTGTTATCAACTGTTCAAGCCTGATACTGACGTGTTTGGCGCTAGTGCGTTTTGATGAAGAAGTGAGTGTGTGTTGCAATAGTCACTCACAGTAACGTACGTAATAGTCATTGATTGTGGAAAACCTGGTGACGTTTTCTTATACACTTTAATCACGCCACGATACAACCACAAGGACATCTACCAAATACAGTTACAATAGATCAAATAATACCGGTAAGTTCTCAATGTTCACCCTGCATATGAACTAACAAATTACACAGGTAAGTTCTCAATGTTCACCCTGCATACGAACTAAAGGCCTGTACTCCTCCCGGCCTCGACGTATCGTTAGAACTTTAAGATATTCATGGATCCTATCAGCGCTATCTCTTTCTGTAGGCTACCAACACCGCAGCGCTACCAATATATGTTCCTGGATCCACTCAGTAGTAATATATCTGAAATCCTTAGCGCTCTCCCTTTCTGTAGCCTGTAAAGATCACAGTGCTACGAATATATATACGTCCACGGATCCTTCTAATACTGATACATGTATGGCCTCAAAAACACCTGCTGTTATAGCAGTGTAAGAATATAAATATGTCCACGGATCCTTCTAATACTATTACATGTATGGCCTCAAAAAACACCTGCTGTCATAGCAGTGTAAGAACATAAATATGTCCACTGATCCTTCTAATACTGATACATGTATGGCCTCAAAACACCTGCTGTCATAGCAGTGTAAGAACATAAATATGTCCATGGATTCTATCTTCTATTAGCCTGCAAACATCGCAGTGCTACTAATATCTGTGAAACACTTTCCTATACACCACCAAGGCCTATAGAGCATCTCTAGAAATAATATACTCTCTATCTATATATCTGCAGATAAATCACATATTAATCTAATGGATTCACACATAAATATCCATCAGAAATTCTGGTACCAACATATTCCCAGGTACACTCCGAAAAACATGGCCACTACATACTTTAACTTGGCCACACCATTCTTCCCCGTACACTCTCTGGGGACTCAATGTCACTCAAAAATCTCCTTACCCAGAAACCCTCAGTCAAACACCTGACCCGAGCAAGCTGGGCGAATATCGCTCACCTCAAAAAACTTAAACAAATTCATCTCACGTGACTCACCGTGAGATGTTAGCAGCGATCAACACGCTCTATTCTCGTACATACGAGCAAACAACAGATTTATATTTTTAAATCAATTAACCAAGCGGGACAACCAAAATCCGGCTTGTTTGTACTAAACTTCTACCAATTAATTCCCTTGGACTAGGAGTGAGGTAATTCAGCCTGCAACAGGCACTGTACGAAGGATGGCCACCAACCAAGCAAAGTGGAATCAATTTGTTGTTGCCCTACAAGACGCCACTAGGCATGATGGCCACTGACTGCTTTGACGGTCGGCGGCTAAGGATCAAAGAAAAAAAAGAAATCTGTCACTAGATTGACATTTACCGTGTGTTTTATCAGGCAACAACCTGAGGATGTGTCAATTATTGGGCTGACATGTATTCAACTCAAGGTTCGTTATGCATCTTCCCAGACAGAAGGTCGGAGTTAACAATAGGCGAGCTAGGGAAACGATATATCCAGGTGTCAATTTCACTCCTACGCTTACTCCATACGCCTGCTGCCTAGTCGGAAGTGTTAGTCAATTGTACACAAACTCTTCACTTTACAGCCACCATGAGTCAATTTGGTTTCAAACCCAGGCCAGCGATTAAAATAATTCGTAATGACTAGAGTATTAGGTCTCGACCTGACAAGAACGAACTGACGGAATAAAGTGAAAACAATGAATGGGGAAAGAATTTAGTTTGTATAGGGTTAGTAGAAAGAAAAGAAAAAGTAGGGTAATGAAAGACAATTCAAACACAAATGAAATGTAAAAATGTAGTTAATTTATTATGAGAGTGAACCTTAGTAAATAGTGATTATGTGATATGTTAAAAACTATCACACTGATGTACAATCGACACTGTCTAAGAGTCTTTCATATTTCCTCCAGTGTATGATTATGCGATGGTATGCACTGAATGTAGATGTATGTTACCCCGTGAGAGTTATGTCTGAGACGAGGACTTATTGATGAAAACATTTGCACGTGTAGCAATGAGAAATGTGAAGATATAATGTCCTTCAACACTTGGGAATATAAGTAGCATCGACAAACCGTTAAAATTTGTCTCAGGAAAATGTCTGCTGTATGATCTTGAAAAGACATTGACTAGACTGGAGCACTTCGCGAAATAATCTTCTGGTAACAAGTGTGTTTCTTACAATGAAGTTTGCTAGAATGAATGCACGTCATGTAATCCACGATTAGAGTAGATTAACTCATTTCATACACTGATTCATTGAGCTACTGAACATGGTTCAGGCTATCAGCTTTCGAGTTATTCGAACTGGATGTATATGCAAGTAAATTTTTGGGCACTTGTCCTTGATATCTTGACAGATCAACACGTGAATATGCGATATTGATATATAGACTTTTCATCATGTATACTTTGCAAGCCTCTTCCCGATTATACGCTAGACACTTAATGTGTAGACTAAGACTTCTGCAGGACTGAAGTGGCTTCAAACGTTTCACATTGTCGTAAATGTTTAAAAGATAGGTATAGGGATTTATTTGGCCCAGTCTGAGCAGAGGCGCTAATGGTAAATAAGTGAGAATAAAGTGTATGAAATAGCTTCCACGAGTAAAGTTTAAGCGTAGAATTTGTCTCTGGATTGAGAAAATACTCCAATGCAGCCTGTCTTTACGACTGTAATTTTCTATTAGACATTGATACTTTCAATACAGGTAATCTGTACGTTTAACCACTCACACACTCACAATTATGCGACAAGAAAAACAGTACGCACAAACGTGGAAAACTATGGATAAATAGGAAGGGGTCTGACCGAGACACTAAGTTAGGTTTTGTTAAGTTTATTATCTCTTAAACTTCACAACATCAAACATTTACACACACACACACACACACACACACACACACACACACACACACACACACACACACACACACACACAACCACACACACACACACACACACACACGTATATATATATATATATATATATATATATATATATATATATATATATATATATATATATATATATATATATATATATATATATATATATATATATATATATATATATAAATTTAATAGTGTTTACAGACAGGAAAATAACCCAATAATGCCTTCCCCCTTGTTGAGAAAATAAAAGGATCCCAAAGGGAGTTACTAATCCGAAAGGTCAAAGATTAGCATTAGGGTATTGAATAGACAGTACAGAAAAAAACAAATACCCCTACAATGCTATCCAGTAAAAAAAATATTACACAATAGTTAAAAAAAGAACAGAAGTTTGCAGGTACAATGTTTCGTGTAACAAATGAAAATATTTCACTCTTTCTCTCTTTCTCTGTTATACTTGGCCACTCATTCGCTCCTTACCTTCTCTGGTTAAAAAACATTGGTTTTGACAAATAATCCAGGAATGTGCCTATAACGTCCAGTAGTTGGTGTCATCAGAATCGGGCCCCAGTTCCTCCGATATTAATTAAACTTTACACGGGGAACGCCTGATTGGTGATAGGTTTCTGGATACACAAGTTGTCAACTAGGTTGGTTAATGCCGGAACTCACTGAGATATGTCATTCCCAGTAAACAGCAGGAAAACATATGATTGCAAAAAAATAAACTACTGTCAATTCTGATGGTGATGATACTTCTATCGGTTTGCTCTGGGTATGTACCGATTATGAACAGCGTCTTATCCTGGGGAAAACTCCACATGGGTAAACAACTGTCAAAAGTCGGGAAAATTGTTATGTATATGGCCACGGCGGGCTGATAAAATTGAATGGAAAAAAATATGAGTATTTGGTAAATCCCCTTAATCAATTACAGTTCAAAGAATGTTATTGTGTCGCCCTGGTCATTCCTGGTCACACTGGTACGGGCGAACGCCAAGGGAAAAACGACACTATTATTACTTCAGTAACTGAGGAACGAGCACAAATAGGAAACCGCTTGCCGCTGGGTTTTGATCAAGCACTGTATTAGTGTTAAAACTGTTAACTTTCCCATTCACTGATCATATATGATTTATTTTATCCTTCCACTGTTAATATTTCTTCTTTGAAGACTCGCTGTTAATACGCCACTGATACCCAATGTTAAATCAGTTTCAATTACTTTTTCAGTTACCACAATTGTTCCCGAGTGATATTACGTTACCAGTAGAAATGTTTACAGAAGTTTCATTCTTAGCAGTACACACTGACCGCACTGGCTAGTGATCGAAGTAGGTCGCGAGTTCTACAATATAATCTGAGAAGACTTAAGCCACGCCCACAAAGGGCTATTTATATATCTGAGTACTACTGTCACACCTGCTGTTATCTTAGCGAGTTTAGAATGTTGGTAGTGAGTGTGCGTGGGTACATTCACACACTACAGGTACACACATCAGAGGCATGGAATGGTGTAACGGCAGGTGCAAGTTAATGACGGTTTATTACACCACAACACGTTACGTTAATATAGAATACACAGTCATAGTCAAATTACAGTTTACAGCAATACAATAATAAAGTACTCCTCACATCTCTGAATCTTGCAGATACTACAATATCCATGGCCTCCTTAAAGATACTCCTCAACTCAGCGCTATCCACCTGTCCTCACATTAGCGCTATAATATTCTAATAATGGATCCTCTAGCAAACGGGCATCATCGCCGTGCTACAATATAAGTATGGCCTCCTCACAGATAGCAAACGGACATCATCGCCGTGCTACAACATAAATAGCATCCTCAAGATACTCCTCACATAAGCGCTATCATAATAATAATGGATCCTTTAGCAACCGGACATCCTCGCCGTGCTACAATATAAATATGGCCTCCTCACAGATAGCAAACGGACATCATCGCCGTGCTACAACATAAATGGCATCCTCAAGATACTCCTCACATAAGCGCTATCATAATAATAATGGTTCTTTTAGCAACCGGACATCCTCGCTGTGCTACAATATAAATATGGCCTCCTCACAGATAGTAAACGGACATCCTCGCCGTGCTGATAATATATATATATGGCCTCCTCAAAAATACTCTTCACATCAGCGCTGTATTAATATGATAATGAATCCTAATAGCAATTTCTCGCAAGACTGCACACCTGGCAGTTTGCAATATTCTCGCCTTCACTCATCTCAGCGCGATTATATCATAACATAAGTTAATGGATCCTTACCTCTAAAAAACCACACAATACTGCACACTCGGCAGTTTGCAATAATCTCACAATCAACATGTCTTCACAAATCAAAAATTATCCTCTCTAAGGAAATAATGGCCTACACAAATAATGGCCTCTTATCTTTTGCACTGCGCAGGCTTACCATCGAAAACACACACTGTGGGGCCGACCTCTCCAGTCGATGCCAAAAAACTCACTGCCCACGGGAATACACATCTCCCGCCTAAAACAAATACGAGACCCTGCTGTTCAAAAAACACCACTCAGTCTCACTACTTGCACGGGCTAGCCACAAATAGCTAAACACCCGTAGCTCAAAACAGTTCGGAGTGAATACACCTTCACAATTGAACTGACTAGCGTTCACACGCTTTCTAACTTTACTTCTAGAACATATGAGGGAATTCCCCTCTTACAATTTAACCTAACATCATAGCTAATCAAGGAATGTAACTCTTATCTAATCTGCTCACCTAACAATTTCCGGATCACTTCCCTTCCATTAAAATTACTGGCAACAGTTTGCCACCCCGTCCGGGAAAAAAATGATTTATCTTTTTTTTCTTCAAAATTTAAGAACCAAAAATTTAAAGATTAATGAAATTATATCATATGGCTACCAGAAATGTACCTATGACAAGTCGAAATAGTAAATCTACAAAAAATAGTAATAAATTTAAATAACAACTAAAGCATCCAACATAATCATGCAAGCATACTAAAATTAATCTAATACAAAACCAAACTAAGTACATTTAGTACAAGAATCAACTAATAGTAAGTGAAAGAACAAGATCAAGCAAAAGAAGAATGATCTGTAGTAAAGGAAAGTAAGAAATCGAAAAATGAGAAACAATCAACAATAGCACATGATGACGAATAAGTAAAACAATTTCATGTACAATAAATACAAATACCTTACTAATTATATTATATTAAGTTATATAATCAACCCAACAATACAACGAATGAAAGTATAAGTATAGAAAGAAGAGAAACGAAGATATAATACCTAAGTATAAACAAGATATGAACACATATCGAAAAGACAACAGAGACATAAAATGAAATGAAGAATAGACACCAAAGACGAATGGAAAGCAAAGGTATGAACGCAGAGAAAATCAATAAAAATACATACTAATAAATGTTTAGATTAGACAACATATTTCAAAATTAAATACAAACATTATTACAAGGCACAAAACAAAATGTCAAAGAATATCTATACTAACACCACAAAAAATAGTTTATAACTAAATAAAGCCTAGTAAGTAATTTAACTAAGTTACAAAAGTTATACTTAACTGAAAATAAATTATAAACATCACACAAACAAATAGTATCATTACGATAACTAGTTCGATGTAACGCAAAGTCAAGCGCTAAATAAAAATACATCATAATATCAAGCAAAACAACTTTTCAATGAAGTAATACCCGTTTACATATCAATCCTAGCGCATAGTCAAGCGCTGGGCACACAAAAAATAAATTACAATGTCAAAAAAAAAAACAATTTTTTTTCTCAAAATTACCATACAAAATATTTCAGAACGATAAGTTATCAAAAAATCAAATTATTATTTAAGTAATTCGAAGTTATAACTAATAAACTAACAATGAAATTAGCTTTTAACAAAATGAGAGAAACATAAAATATCTTATCTCTAGACAGACAAACACTTAAATCAAAATATGTAAGTTTTTTTCCAAAAAAATACGTCACAAAAAAGACACCTGGGAAAAACACACTGTCGTCTGTATACCAACTTTCAAATATACAAACATAACGCAATGTATATAGAGTATGTATTATAACAATCCGTCTATATTTTTTAAACAAACAATAGAATAGATGTGTCTATCAATTTTACAAAAAAGTTTAATTTAACTTATAAGTTAATTCTGACTGACAATAGCGTTCAGCTTAGTTACAGAGTTATTTAACTGTAAATTTATATGTTATTCAGCTTGATGATATATCCTATAAAATCTTTGCAAAGTTTTTATAAAAAATATTTATCAAATTAATCTGCTGCAAAAAATATTGAAAATTGTATTATTTAAATTCTTAGGTACCATACTCTACCAATATCAGTGTTTCACCATATGTTAATGATTCAAATACCAGATCATTTTTGATACATACAAGATAATTTTACAAAATCACGTTCCATAACATAACAATAAATTCATATAATATATGTATGTTAATATGTAAAACAATTATGGTATCAAAATATGGGACAAATTCAATTTAGAAAATAAAATTACAATCAGGACTATCTATGAAAGCGACTATTAAAAAAAATCCTAACAATTACAGCTGCAAAAAAAATAAAGATAAATGATTATGACCTAAATGAGCACAGGTTTGAAACCGCTCACTGCCTTCATCAAAAATTACATACAAATCATTACCAATACACATTTTACCCATAATCAAAACATAATAGTATACAAATGGCAAAAAAAAAATTGACTTTATTGAAACAGTCATATATGTCAACAACAACAAAATATATATATATATGTATATATATAGCAATCAAATAGCGCATAATGATGAACATCATAATGTTTTAAAGAAATTACTAATATTTTAATACAACAGCATTTATATAGTATATAGAAAACAATAACATGTACTATTCTTAAAAAAAAAAATCTGTCGCAAAATCTCCCGTCGTTTTGTGAACATGACCTGACCCTCCAGAAAGTGACACATCAAATGCTGAGTCAGATGCTATCAGGTTTCGCTTGATTGCATACGAACGCACAAAGATTACCCACATTCTCTACCGATAATGTCAACAGGCGCGTTGAGTCATCGCAAAGTCGAATGCTGCGAGACAATACAAATGAGAATTTCTATTATAATCCTCTGTTAGATTTAATGAGGAAAAACGGAAAGTCAAACTAACAATTACCTCCCGAGTGATAGTGCGAAGTCGTGGCCACTTTTTGCACCTTCCGCAAGCCTCCCTTTACAATGTGTAGACATCACAGAAGGCTTAGATACAACTGGTCCGTAACGAACGGTTGTCTCTGCTGTAGGCTGAAAAAAAATTACTACGTTCCCAAGAACGAGACACTTTCTTGAAACTACCAGCATGACAATCAATAGTATTTAAGACCTTATTACTCTTCTTATTACATTGCTTTTTAATAATTTTGCTCTCATATGGAGCACAGTTAACCTGGTTGCTATTTCTATAATTGCTTTTGAGAGCATTGTTATTTGCTCTATTACAACCGTTGTACTCATTTAAATCCTAGTTACAATAGTTGTGCTTAAAACTTTTTCCTAGATAACAATGTCTACCAGATAGAACTGGCTTTTCAGCAGAAAAATTATTACCAGATTGATGAACTTTCACATAATTATTTCTACCATAGTTTTCAAAACTTTTAGGATCACAATGTTGAGATCTGTCACATTGTTTCTTGTTTTTAGGAGAAGAAACGTTACCGTAGGATGAACTCCCTTGGTATTTCTTAACCTCAGGGTTATGTCTCCTATCAAAACTGTTTTTTTTTCTTTGCTTATGGCAATGTGTTTAAGAAATGAGTCACACTGCCTTGACTGGGTATGACTAGAAGGTTTGACAATCTCTTTATTGTTTTTCACAAAATATGTTTCCTTCCTGGCACAAGGAGTGCTTTTTTTCTTCCCTGTTATCAAGCCATCAGAGTTCTCACTTAATACCTGGTTTGTTTTTAACCCCCTGACTTGAAATTTATTATTGTTTCTTTCGTTATCTACAGGACTAGGTGTTACTGTAGACTTTCCCTTGTTGCACTGCCGCCAGCAATTAATATCATTGGAAGCATCGGTATTGCGTGAAAAGTTATATTTCCCACGGAAAGATCTCTGTCCACCATTCTTGACATTAGAATACGCAAAAAGTGTATGAGGCTGACTTTTTGCTTTATTGCTCTGATAATAAGCAACTTTCGGTCTCTCACTGTCAACATTGACAAAAGACCACATTTTGTAATTCAAAACTATGTCAAGCAGACCATCTATTCTTCTTCTGGCTTCTGAAATTTGAATATCTCTAAGTGCCATCTCTGCACTTAATTTCTTGTTTAAACCATCAGTTCTTAAAACTTTGCAGCTTTCCTCTGCTAGTAAATTTTCAATCTTAATGACCCTCTCTTTCTCAGCTGTCAACTCTACTAATGTATCTTTCTCATTTTGTTCTTTATTAACTCTAAACTGAGTCAACTCTAGCTGTAGAGACTGAATCTTACTATCCTCATTGTTAATCATAATCTTTTCTGGAATCCACGTATTCTTTTCTTCCTGTTGGAGACCAAGATTCGCAATATCATCCAATAAATCAACGAGCTTTTCTGTATAAGCCCTATCACGTTTATCGGTCTCAATTTTCAATTTGTCATACATCTGTTTGTCTTGTTGGGCTTCCTGTGTAATATTTTCCACCTCAACTTGCTTATCTTTCATCTGAGCTTCCAATTGCTTTATCTTTAACAATGCTGACTCCAAACTTGCTTGCACACTAGCAAGTTCTGAGTTTGATTTGTCTAAATCATCTGTAAGTTTAGAGACTTTTTCATGTAATTTACTTACTTCAGCAGTACATTCTATGAAACTTTCTCTTTGCTCTAGGGTACTCTGTTTTATGTCCAGTTGCTTCTTCTCTTCTAGCTTCCTTTTCTGATACCTCTCATTACTTTCATGAATTTCCTTTTCACATAGCAGTCTTGTTATTTCAGACTCAGTCAGCTCACGGTCTCCATATCCTAATAGTTCACGGTATGTGTCATACTCCCACATTTTATAAGAGTTTCAACTGACTCAATCAATTACTGTACACCAATTCCTGTTATAGTACCTATATATAGCATACATTACCTATGCAACAACATATTGTACAATCAATCGATATAATTATCGACAACAAAAACGACAGTTATCAACAGAATAAGTGATGTATTCAAGAATAGGCAGGCTCGCCGACATGCAAAAAGTAGCACAATTTACACACATACAAAACCACTTATCTGAGTATAATTCCGTCCCTTCCGCCAAGACACTGGATATCACAAAGTTCTGCAGATATAAAATACTCCACTGCAGAAAGGTACAAGAACTTGACTGTCTTCTCTTCAGAACGTGCTCAAACAATGCATCAGATTACAGGAACCAGGGCACAGCAACCTCTGCAAATCTTGATTTGAGGCATACGTGCAAACGAAATCTCCAAAATACCGCACCTATAGTTGAATCTGCATATGGAAAGACTGGAACAAGCACTGTAACTATTAAGGCATAAATGTCGCTATCCGATAACAGCTGTTTGATATACAAACCAACTGATAAAGTTAGTTTAGTTTCTACACACGCCAAGATATGAGGATGGATATGAGCAGTCAGCTGATACCTGTGTACAGTTGAATAAAGCTCCGCCCACACAGAGCCATCTATAACAAAGTTCAGTGTTCCCACTTGTAATGACTGGTCCAGAATTTGACCCAATTTACTCTCTTGCTACGCGAATGTCATGTGAGTGTTACGACCCGTTGGTTTGGTCCACCAAATGTTAAAACTGTTAACTTTCCCATTCACTGATCATATATGATTTATTTTATCCTTCCACTGTTAATATTTCCTCTTTGAAGACTCGCTGTTAATACGCCACTGATACCCAATGTTAAATCAGTTTCAATTACTTTTTCAGTTACCACAATTGTTCCCGAGTGATATTACGTTACCAGTAGAAATGTTTACAGAAGTTTCATTCTTAGCAGTACACACTGACCGCACTGGCTAGTGATCGAAGTAGGTCGCGAGTTCTACAATATAATCTGAGAAGACTTAAGCCACGCCCACAAAGGGCTATTTATATATCTGAGTACTACTGTCACACCTGCTGTTATCTTAGCGAGTTTAGAATGTTGGTAGTGAGTGTGCGTGGGTACATTCACACACTACAGGTACACACATCAGAGGCATGGAATGGTGTAACGGCAGGTGCAAGTTAATGACGGTTTATTACACCACAACACGTTACGTTAATATAGAATACACAGTCATAGTCAAATTACAGTTTACAGCAATACAATAATAAAGTACTCCTCACATCTCAGAATCATGCAGATACTACAATATCCATGGCCTCCTTAAAGATACTCCTCAACTCAGCGCTATCCACCTGTCCTCACATTAGCGCTATAATATTCTAATAATGGATCCTCTAGCAAACGGGCATCATCGCCGTGCTAACATAAATATGGCCTCCTCAAAGAAAGCAAACGGACATCATCGCCGTGCTACAACATAAATAGCATCCTCAAGATACTCCTCACATAAGCGCTATCATAATAATAATGGATCCTTTAGCAACCGGACATCCTCGCCGTGCTACAATATAAATATGGCCTCCTCACAGATAGCAAACGGACATCATCGCCGTGCTACAACATAAATGGCATCCTCAAGATACTCCTCACATAAGCGCTATCATAATAATAATGGATCCTTTAGCAACCGGACATCCTCGCCGTGCTACAATATAAATATGGCCTCCTCACAGATAGCAAACGGACATCCTCGCCGTGCTGATAATATATATATGGCCTCCACAAAAATACTCTTCACATCAGCGCTGTATTAATATGATAATGAATCCTAATAGCAATTTCTCGCAAGACTGCACACCTGGCAGTTTGCAATATTCTCGCCTTCACTCATCTCAGCGCGATTATATCATAACATAAGTTAATGGATCCTTACCTCTAAAAAACCACACAATACTGCACACTCGGCAGTTTGCAATAATCTCACAATCAACATGTCTTCACAAATCAAAATTATCCTCTCTAAGGAAATAATGGCCTACACAAATAATGGCCTCTTATCTTTTGCACTGCGCAGGCTTACCATCGAAAACACACACTGTGGGGCCGATCTCTCCAGTCGATGCCCAAAAACTCACTGCCCACGGGAATACACATCTCCCGCTTAAAACAGATAAGAGACCCGGCTGTTCAAAAAACACCACTCAGTCTCACTACTTGCACGGGCTAGCCACAAATAGCTAAACACCCGTAGCTCAAAACAGTTCGGAGTGAATACACCTTCACAATTGAACTGACTAGCGTTCACACGCTTTCTAACTTTACTTCTCGAACATATGAGGGAATTCCCCTCTTACAATTTAACCTAACATCATAGCTAATCAAGGAATGTAACTCTTATCTAATCTGCTCACCTAACAATTTCCGGATCACTTCCCTTCCATTAAAATTACTGGCAACAATTAGGAAGAAACAAAACATTTCTAACATGACAAATCCTAGGCTATCAAGCATATGGCATGATCTCTTAACCTCTCCGTCACTAAATTAAATTAAAAGGCACACGGGGTAGTAACCTATACTATCGCGCGTCGCTTTACCGAGTACGGGTTTGATAAAAGCATGCAGCATTTTCACCTCCGACCCGGTAAACAATCAGCGCACAATGTCAGTTTTAATTCAGTTATGACTACGCTTTCTTACAAATCTCGCCTGTCATTACTCGCTTGTAGATTGTCGGCGGCTATCGTTTTTTTCCTTGTCCACATGATATTTAATGCTAGTCACTATATAATTACACACAATGAAAATATAATGCGCATTCCTCTCTGTCACTTTATCCGTCACTCATAGCATTTATTTAGTCAGTTAAACCGTATACTCTAGTGAAAATTAGTTGATGGATTTTTCATTACTGAACCACTGGTAAGAAATATATACATACGCGTTTCTATTTCGCTAGTCTTAACGCTAGCGACTCACAGTAAATAAAATGGTAACTCTCTAACACATTAAACACTTAAGCGCAACTTATATTATTATTACCAGAAAAGCCGAATATTCCCCACGAAGGCCATTAAGCACTATTTCACATAGGTTCTAGCGTACGCGTTATGATTATCCAAAATTTCTTGCGAGGCTTGATAATGACTTAAAGTGCAGGCAGTATATATACACATTTTGCGTGATCTCTCTGAAAGTCACACCTTGGACGTTTCAGGAGAAATCCGCGAGCTGGCTTCACGAGATAAAAGATTCTACTGTTCGCTCACTCGCTATGCCGAACGGCATCAGAGAACCCTCTCATGCGAGCGAAGCGGCTTAGATTATCTCTCCTTTTTAGATCAAATACTTAATTCCCCTGAAAATGTCGGACATCAAAGATGACCGGGAAATATTATAATCGCCCTTGAAGTTGCTACCGGGTCTGATCAGTTTCATCACGTGCTTTCTGTCACAACTCCCGATGATTGACATGTCAGCTCCCGTGAGAACTCTGTTAAACAGACCGGTTCGGCCCCTGTTATCGGGAATAATGCGAATAACAGGTAAACAACTCGTTAACGCGAGAAAGACAGAATTAATAGGCGTGGCTAAAATGTCAGTCCACAGACAGCGAATTGAGTGGGTTTTTGCGTAGCAAAATGTAAACACTAATGAGGAGCAAAGGTGGACGGATTTATGCTGTCTATTTACATATACACGTCACACACATGCAATATCTAATAGATGACTTTCTTATATTTTATTCTTCATTATGGATTTTTTGTAGCTGGTCACTCTGGTTTTAATTCTCTTGTAATAATATTTGACATAAGACACACATGACAAGTTGAATTAAAAGTGTGTGCTCATGTAAGTCTGCAATGCTGATCTAACAAGCTAGATGTAGGTAAAGTATATAACTATGAAAAACCTGATTATTTTATCGTAGATGAAACTTCCTCGATTCGATTAATCATTAGCGAATAGAAGTAATAAAAAAGAGTCTTTCGCACATCTAGCTATGAGGCTAAGTGCAAAACGTTATCTTAAATACTGAATAACTTACTTAATTAATCATTCGTCTTCTACCGTGAGGTGTAGAGGTTTGGAAGAGAGAGAGAGAGAGAGAGAGAGAGAGAGAGAGAGAGAGAGAGAGAGAGAGAGAGAGAGAGAAAGCGTCATGCTATCCTATCGGCTGTCTTCCTCCTGGCCTGGTTCCATTCTAGTCCTCGGTCCTTCAAAGATTGTCTACTGTTGTCCTCCCAGCGGAATCTGGGTCGTCCTGGAAGTCTGGATCCCTGTCTCTTAGTTTCCCCTGCTTGTCGTGGTAGCCGATCTTCTCCCACTCTGCAGACATGGTCAAACCATCTTAGTTTGGGACAGTTCTAAATGGGTCTGCAGGGTTGAGTTTTCACTCTTTGACCTATCGTCTAGTTGCGGACAATGCCTCTGCTTGTTGTGACGATTTTGTTGGTGTTCTTTTACATTTTTGTCTTTCTCTCCTACATTATCCATTTATTTCTTCATTTTTCGCACATGAATTCGTGCCATTGACACTCTCTAAATTGCCATACATTTTCGCACACTGTAATGGGGGTGTTTCGTGGGTAATTGACTATGTTGAGCATTAATTGTAATCGCTTAAGTGGTCGCGCCAGGTTGAATGCAGACGGTAAAAGTGAAAGTAACGGTTGAATTTGACGTAACTCATTTCTGACATAGACAGAGCAGGCGAGTGACCACCTGTTTTTCGCGGTTGGTCACTGCGCTTCCCGACACCTTGGCGGGAGGGGACACATGAAGCCATATTGTCTGTCTGAGGGAGCCGGATGTGGTCCGCTTACGTCGGGGATTATCTGTCTGGCGGAAGTGCGCGTGATAATCACTTCATTATTTTGTACAGACATTGTCGGTGTCTTTATTACCGATAAAACATGTCTGAAGAGACATTATGAGCAAGGTAATCATTAGTGATGGGACCACAGATCTGTTGGCACGTCTGTGTAATAGCAACGGGAGTAATCATGCCATCTTTGAAAGATAGGTCAAGGGTTTAAATTTTAACGTGGTATCTTTAAACACGCGGGGAAAGATTAAAATGAACACTCCGACCTCCTATTTCTAAGAGCTGGATTGGTCCAATCGAGAGCAGGAAAATAACAGTAGCTCTGATTGGCAAGTTTGTCGGAAACCACATGTGGAAGCGTGGAGGAAGAAAAGAGAATATAACCTAGCTATTCGGAGACTAAGACATACTGCATTGCAATATCAAAAGAGCAATTCCAGGAGCCAGAGAAGAATCGGACAGAATTCCAAATTAAATAGGACAGGACCGAAGTGTTTTGGCATCTTTGAAACCCGCATTTTTAAATACCAAGACTATATACCTAGGAACCAAAGTACCCGTCATAAGAGGGATTTTAAATTTACCCCATGCAAAGTGTTCGAAGCATCGAATATAAGTAGCTGTGTCCATTCATCTGTGCCAGGAGATTGTAGATCCCAAGTTAGGGTGATTTGTACATATTTTTTACAATGTGAATTTGACATGTTTTTCTTGCTAAGTGGTTATACAAGTCATACGAGGCTGGCAACCTCAACATATGAAAATATTATATTCATAAACCACTACAGCAAGCGCTGGTGATTGCTTCTTGCTAGTTCGTAAATAAAACCGAAAGCAGAAGTAACCCCAGACTCCGAGTGGAGCAGTGAGAAAGTGATTATTACATCACATGTGCATAGTGTTTATATTTTCATTGTTGAGATATATGTAAACCTCAGGCACAAGCCGTTCGCGCTGTCCAGACACATTTTCCCTATTAAATTAACCAGAAAATAACGACGATTTCAAATCATATTCCCTCAGTTATGATGTATATGCTCAGGCAGAATAAAATCTCAGAAAGGCAAAACTGGTGGGCGGACAGCGTGAAAAGGGTATGTTTAATCTTCCGACCACAATGTACTTAGCAGAGGCATTTGTTCTGTTATTTTCTCTAAAGTTAATGGTACGAGGCCAGTTGGTAATAAGAGTTTCTACACCACTATGATAACTCTCTGTATCTTCTTCAGCGTAACTGTGTATACCAGGCATGCTGTAAAGTACTGCTTTCATTCTCTTCACGCAAACCAGTGGTGAATATGATGGAGGCTCCAGGGGGAGCAAAGGTCAACTCAACCGACGCAGGGTTATGCTAATATGGAGTGTGAGTGTGAAGTATGAGTTAGGCGAATGGTGGACTGTTCGTGTGTTGACCCGTATAAGGCACTCATTCACTCATTACGATATGTCACCAATGCAGACCACTGTAGTCGTTTCAATAGTTTAATTGGACGCACACACTTGACAGAATGGGTACAGTTACAGGAACATGAATCGACATAGACAGCATAATGTTGTTCAATGGACTACCGTCCTAAATTAGCATTCATGAAGAATAATCTTGCAATGGAACATCTGTAAACACCAAGATTTCCATAGTTTATAAATACAGTCAGTAGACCTTACTGACCGAGCATGTCAATTAAGCAATACTGTTCAAACTTGACTCCTAAACAGGATCTCTTTCTAGTGAAGATTCCTTTAGGTAAATTACAGCAAATCTCTGTGAAGATAATGTTAATTTCTTTATAATAGTGATCTCTCAATTATCACCTGATAATAAGGACGTTTTCCCGTTCTCTGCTAATGATTTACAATAAGTAGAATTCCAAAATCAATCGAATTCCACAATGGCTGCTGGTTCCCGGTTGAGCATCACTCACTATACGGGTGTATAGCCAAATCTTCAATCGAAGCTTTGTTCATCAACAATAAATGATTCTACAAGGATCAGCATATTCTGTCCTCATAGTTGCTGCATATAAACATATTTAGTGCTGCTAGAGAATATGTCGTCCCGACATATTCATAGGTAAGTTCATGTAAACGTCTGCCCATCTTAAGCCTAGGAATGAACGAAGTCAGCAAAAGTACGTTTTTTTACCTGGACATAAGAAATACACTAGCAAGCACAAAAACGCTCTCCCGGCGTTATAGAATCACAACTGGGGAACTCATGGACTAAACGATCCTGGAAGAAACTATCTTCGTCCCCAGAATAACTTAAAGAGATCACAAACTCTTGGGCATCTCTCCGACATGACTTCCCGCCCTAGGCCTTGACAACCGAAGAACCCTCTCACCTCTCTTCATCCGCCGAAAACACCTGACCCCCTTCAGTACAGTACAAGAACAAATAGTTCCACTTAAACATACTAAGATATCAAGATATAAGACATACTCGTCCTACATAGACAAGCACTACACATAGATTCGGGCCATAGACATTCTGAAGCAAGAACAATCTATTCCTAACCACACACAGAATAGATTCAAGTAAGTCTAAATTCCTCCGCCGAGTTCTATTTTTAAGAACGCTACAAAGAGCGATAACTCACAGAATGACTACTTATTGCCCAATCTGAGTTTCGTCCCTCAAGACCAAAACATGCATTCAAAGATGAATATATCTTCATCAGACAATTAAAACATTTTACATGGTATGCGTAATCCGTGCGCCAAAAAATATGTGCGCAACACACTAGTTCGTAATTCAAGAGCTGAGATTAGACTTCAACTACCTACATTGGACAAGTTGTGTAGAGAAGTGCTCTCCCTGAAGCTGATGATTGAGAACATTGTACGAGATCAGCTTTATTAGATTCATGCATAGCTGGATGATGACTATATTAATATATCATGACCTGTTCAATGACTGTTGATATTAATGTCGGCATACCTGCCGCTGGTGGTGTAATAAAGTCCTGTAAACGTCAGAGCTGTTCCAGAACTCTATGAATTCATACCTGTGTAATTATAGAGAGTGTGATGTTATGTTCCTGCCTACTTTCTACTTCCACGAACTTTGAACACGCATTCGCAGAACAAAACATTGAGATTCACTCAAGACAACACATCAAGACAAGCTACACGAATGCCAGCATTGTTGCGTCCAACCAAGGACTGTACCGCTCATGTCAGCCTGTATTGGGCTGATTCATATTTATACTGCTACTGGTCATTCGTGTACATTCTACATTTAATATTTACATTGGCCATGCTGTACCTATGCTATTTGGGTCACGGGCACCCGTCACGCTTCAACGCATACGGTGACATTCCAGACTATTGACATTGTCGAGCCTTACACAATTAAGAGACGGCTCGTACATTTATACATAGCCCGCTAGTCACCGGGTAACAGTACTAAATTATTTGAAGAGCTCAGTGCTTATTAACAGGCGAACGCCACGGACTTTTATAATTCCCTTATTAAGTCTCTATGAAGACACCTTTTATCTAAATTTCACCCACCATTCATATTTATTTTAAACTGTTAAAGAATACTTGATTATTAAATTTGTTTCGTGTTATTTTACAAATTCATAGTTTATTCAATTATTATAGTTATGAGAGCTTACGTTTATATCAGAACTTTAATATATATTTACATCTATAGAGCCAATGAATAATAATACGGGTGATAGTGCATATTTTCTTATCACTGGAAAATGTTGTGTACATGAAGCCACCACCCTGATAAATGTAGGACTGCAAACTGTACATGCAAAGGCGTCACACTGGTACATTACATTGATAAGGGTGACTGTGGTGCATGTAGTTTGTGTGTACTAGTCATCTTGATGAAGGTTGATGGTCAACTCGAACCGACACAGTGTTGGGCATACAGGTCACCTTCTCCATGGAGTATTGAGGCCCCGACAAGGGACAGTGTTTATGTTGAATGAGAGTGCAAATGTACGTTATGCGAATGGGTGGTACTGTTCTGCAAAGTTGACAAGTAATAAGGCACTCATTCACTCATGTATGAAAGTCAATGATGTCTGGAACTACTGTTGATAATTTCATACATTTAATAGGACGCAAACTCTGACGACACATATATAGTCACTGGAACAGTTTGGCAACAACATCACATGCTTGAAAAAAAATGGTCTACGACATCAAATATGCATTCGTATAGAATGTGGATACAACAGAACATTAGTAGCTAGTCACTCAGGGTTCTAGTTGTATTTAACTCCCAAGCCTAACTGATTGATCGCGTCAGTTAATGTTAGCAAATGTTTATCATCAATGGCTCCCTGACAGAACCTCTTCTGTCGA
Source organism: Oreohelix idahoensis (assembly GCA_024509875.1). Lineage (NCBI taxonomy): Eukaryota > Metazoa > Mollusca > Gastropoda > Stylommatophora > Oreohelicidae > Oreohelix > Oreohelix idahoensis. The sequence continues at coordinate 69,782 of JAMPIV010001685.1, forward strand.
GGAATTACAACTCGTAAATCAGTAGGCTTATGTGACGACAATCTTAAACCACAGTAGTGGGTTACCATGGTAGATAGATCTCTGTACCATCATCAGATAATAAGGCACTCCTGTTCTCCGAACAATGATCCGCTTAGGCAAAGGTGGGATCCAAAATGGCTTCTATCTCCAGTGAGCGTCGCTCACTGCGAAGATGCATAATGAAGCATAAGTAAAGGGCTCTGTTCCTAAACATCGATAATGCTGTGTAGATTATATATATATATATATATATATATATATATATATATATATATATATATATATATATATATATAATGATGTACATAATAGATAAGAATATATTCTGGGGAGGAACATAGACATAATAGTCCCACAGACGATGTCGCCTTCCCCCAGAATTTCACAGCACAGAACAAATCTTCGGACCTCTGTCCGACAGCGATCAGGATCAGCCCATCATCACGGAAGTCTCTCTCGACAACCTCAATTCGACACCTGCGCAGAAGCGCGTGACCCCCAGAGTTCAACTCAAAATGGGCCGACGTAAATCTTAGTATTCATATAAGACCCAAGAGAAGGTAACAGATATAATAAAATGTACCAACCTAAATCAAGGGTTATGTACCTTTGACTAACAACAAAAAGTGTTAACAGACAAATAAATATCTTTCTATATATATATATATATATATATATATATCTATATTCATTGCTTACAAAAGAATCTGTGCGTAACAACGGGATTTCGCTGAATTAACTCAGCTGTATGCTTAAACGAGCTAATTATTGCATAACCCATCTTCACGAAAGGTGGCGGGTCAGATCCTTTGGTTAACATTGCTCCGCCTCATGCAGCATTGTTCTTGACATCTGAAATTTCCTTTGAAAAGTCCCTTGCTAAAGAAGCATCATTATCCTTCTACCTACAACTCTGCCAAAAGTAATCTTGTGCGAAGGTAGACATATTTTAAGACCCACATCAGATACTCTAAGTTTTGGCCACTGTTGGACTACCGCTGCAGAGCAGAGGGGAGGCAACCCTCGACACTTGTTACTTCAGTCATCTTCATCAGAAAAAAATACCGAATAACAAAAATTGTTATTAATTTCTTCTGAAATTTACTAATCTCCTTTTCACTTCGTCGATCCCTTAAGAACACTATATAACATTAAATTCAAAAGGCATGAATATTTTAAATCCAGACATAAATTAAATAATGGAACAGGATGTGAACAGGATATGCTCAGGGAAACTCTATGCTCTGCGTGTTTTGGAAAATCCGTACTGACTTCTGGCGAACTTGTCGTTGTATTTTGGGTTGCCATAATGTCAGAAGTCGTGGACTGTGTCATATGGCTCCTCCCTGTCCTCCATTAATTCTTCCTCCATACTGTCATGTAATTTCAGCGTGTGTGCGTACAGTTTCAGTGAACGTCAATCGCTAAAAGTCGGTCAGCTCTCGTGATCAAATCGTCACTGTGTGTTGGGTGTTCAGTTGCAAGACAAACCGTGCGTTGCGATTGACCGACCGATAAATAAAGATCCTGGTGTTCACCTCATCATCAATGACAATGTTCTGGGATAGTGTGCTACCAAGGTATGTGAAATCTGTTCACAAATTCAGTTTCTCACCATTAACCTTGATGACTGGCTCAGTATAAACTGTGCCAGGAGCTGGTTGGTACATGATTTCTGTTTTCTTCGTGTTGATGGTAAGCCCAAAGTTGGCGCAGGCTTCGGAGAATCTATCCACACTATGCTGCAGATCAGCCTCTGAGCCAGCATTGAGGGCACAATCATCAGCAAACAGAAGATCTCTGATGGTGTGTGATTTGACCTTGGTTTTTTTGCTTGAAGCCTCCTAAGGTTAAACAATTTTCCATCAATACGATAACTAATGTCGATTCCTGTGTCCCCGTCTCTAAAAGCATCAGTCAGCATAGCAGAAAACATGATACTGAACAGAGTCGGTGCAAGTACGCACCCTTGTTTAACTCCATTTGAGACGGGGAAAGGCTCTGATAGCTCACCGTTTTCCTGAACTCTAGCCTGCATTCCATCATGCAGTTGCTGCACTATTGTGATAAATTTCTTTGGGCAGCCGTATTTTTTGCCATGATCTTCCATAGACCCTCTCTACTGACCGTGTCGAACGCCTTTGTCAAGTCGATGAAAGCTGTGTACAGGTCACAGTGCTGTTCTTGGCATTTTTCTTGTAGCTGTCTTGCAGCGAACACCATATCTGTGGTTCCACGTTCTTTCCGGAATCCACACTGACTTTCAGGTAAAAGACCTTTGTCAAGATGAGCCGTAAGGCGATTCAAAAGGATTCTGGCGAATATCTTCCCAGCGATTGATAAAAGAGAGATGCCTCGATGATTGTTGCAGTCTTGGCGATTACCTTTACGTTTATATAGATGTATAATTGAGGCATCTTTGAGATCGTGTGGGATGGTTTCACTCTGCCACATTTGCTGGAAGATCATATGAAGTTTCTCTATCAGAACTGCACCGCCATCTTTATAAACCTCAACAGGAATTGAATCGGAGCCAGGGGCCTTTCCACTAGACAGTTGACGAATCGCTTTTTTAGTTTCCTCCAGAGTTGGTACATCATCTAATGCTTCATTTATAGGAATTTGGGGCAGGCGGATGATGGCTTCGTCGTTAATAGATGATGGCTGGTTCAAGATATTATTAAAATGTTCAGCCCAGCGTTGGAGCATTTTTTCCTTGTCTGTAATTAGTGTTTTTCCATCTGCATTAAGGAGGGGAAATGATCCTGATGATGTTGGACCATAGACCGCTTTGAGTGCAAGGTAAAAGTTTTTCAAGTCATGGCTGTCAGCAAAGCCTTGGAGCTCATCTGCTTTATTACTCAGCCATGAATCCCGCATCTGGCGTAGTTTATGTTGGACGATTCTACGCATGTTGTTGAAAGCGTCTTTCTTGGATGTAGATTTTGGATCATTTAAATATGCTTTATGGAGATGGTGTTTCTCAGCCAACATCTGCTTTATATCATCTGAGTTCTCATCAAACCAGTCATTTTGTTTCTTGATGGAAGGACCCAGGACCTCTGTAGCAGTGTTGTAGATCTGCTCACTTAGGGCTGCCCAATTTGTTTCCACACTTTGGCCGTCTAGCGAGATAGATTTGAGACGGTCTTCTAAGGTGTCAGTAAATGACTGTTTGATTTTTTGTCTTCTTTAGTTTGGTGACATCCAGCCTCTTTTGAGTTTTCTTCCCCTGAGGGCGCCTGGCTGGTTGGATACGAATTTTAAGTTTAGATACAATGAGGCGATGATCAGTCCAGCATTCGGCACCACACATGGACTTGGTCACCCGGACATCTTGCCTGTCCTTCTTCCTAACAATTACATAGTCAATTAGGTGCCAATGCTTTGAGCGAGGGTGCATCCAGGAGGTCCTGTTGCGGGTAGGAAGTCGAAAAATGGTGTTGGTGACAAGGAGGTCATGTTCTGCGCAAGTCTGGAGGAGACGAAGTCCATTACTGTTACAGCGACCCACGCCGTACCTACCAATAGTGCCATTCCAGGAGATGTTATCTGAGCCTACTCTTGCATTAAAGTCACCAAGAATGATGAGCTTATCTGCTTTAGGAACTGATGCAATGACTGCATGTAGTTCTTCGTAAAACTTATCCTTGACATCATCCTGGTTTGTCATAGTTGGTGCATACGCGCTAATGATGGTGGCATGTTTTCTTCCATAGAACAGAGGGATCTTGACCGTCATGAGTCGGTCATTTATTCCCTTTGGGGGCCCCGCTAACTTGCTGACAATTGCTGTTTTGATTGCAAATCCAACCCCTGCTTCTCGTCTTTCTTCAGTTCCTCTTCCGCTCCAAAAGAATGTATAACCTGCACCCTTTTCGCAAAGTTGGCCCTCGCCTGCAAGTCGAGTTTCACTCAGTGCTGCTATGTCAATGTTGTACCTGGCCAGTTCTCTCCCAATCAGGGCAGTTCGTCTCTCAGGTCTGTTTGCGTTAAAGTCTTTGTCAAGTAAAGTGCGCACATTCCATGCGCCTAGAATGAGGGGGAAAAATCTGTCCTTTCTTTTTCTTATATGTCGACCGCCGAAGTAGGGTACCCACCAACCGCGGTAAGCTGGTTAGGTAATGGTGAAGCAGGCAATGTTTAGGGCACCTTTTCTAGCCCCTTCCTCATGCCATGGAGGTGAGCAGTGCTTTCCTAAAGAGGGCTGCTCAGACACTCAGGGGGCTGCCGAATCCCACTGCTGCTCCGATCAGTGGAAGACGACCATATGGCCTGAGCCGCCTGTGTGTAGGTCTGCGACTACGACTGCCAGCGTACCCACGCCTGCCGCTTCGCCGCTCGCCCATCGCCACAGGACTTGTTGTGAGTGGATGGATGAATGGATGAATGGATGAAAGAGTGACTTGCGCGGTGATTTGGATTAAAGTGAGGAAGAGTTGCGCAATTCGTCGACCTCACTCTCTCGCCTGGGTCCATCTCAATCCAGTGGCAAGACAAGTCAAGACGACTGGAGATGAAGTCAGGTGCAGTGGATGACCAGGGCTTTCTACGTGCCTCGCCGTGCTCCTTACGCTCCACAGTGCGTTGCTGGTAATCGCCGTCATGCCCGTTGAACCAACAGGTGGTTTCTTCCGCGCAGTCTATCGAATCCAGTCTTCGCATGCATGGGTAGGCAGACCCTAACTCACCGAAGGTTTATAACCATTCGGCTACCCTCACCTAGTTTAGCCGGCCTGTCAAAGCCGTTGTCCGGGGGTGGCCGCTGTCGCATGCTGACAGCTACGAGGAGCCATAGGTGAGAGCTGGATGCCAGGTTTGGACCAAAGGTGGCCGAGCTGCCCTGAAAAGGGCATGACAGCTCCTTCACCAGAGGTACTACCAATACCTGACTTCCCAACACCCCAAGTTACATTTAGATAAAAGCCGTTATTAGGAAAGGTTACTTTAAAAAATGATGAAACAGCAAAAACGAAAAGAAAAAAAAATACACACGATGATGAAAAAGGTACAGGACGATAAAACCAAGGAACATTTTATCACAGACTGCATATGTAACTTTACAAATGTTAATTCGATTTCTTTCTGTTGGACGAAAAAAACACTGGTTTTTTTCACGAGGGGAGGTTTGGATGTCAAACGATGTTTTTGAATGTTTGTTTTCAGGTTTGAATGGTCCTCTGCCCCACTGAGGGTTACGTTTCTTATTTACAGGTTTTCATGGTTAGTTTTAAAACCATTGATTACCGTTGTTGTTTTATATTAACATTAAGTGATGTTGTGAGCTGGTTTTAAGTTAAAAGCATGTATTATAAAAGTGAACGATGATTAGTGAGGCGTGTGCAAGAAGAGCACGTGTTTTTGTGATCATTTGTGACAGGAAATGAAATTTGAGGGTTTTAGTTAGTACGCGTTCAGCAACGGCTGTGGAGAAAGAAGTCGATTGTTGTAAATGTAACGAGAGGTTTGTATAGATGTAGTGATAGTATTGACAGAAGTAGTGTTCTCTCCTGAAAAATGGTGAAGTCCCAGTGTCTAGGGTTCACTGGTCTCACCCTCACAAGAAGATCAAGGCTGTGAATAATTTGTGGCAAGGATTAGATATAGACAAGCAGATTATACTGGCGCCTTCTCGCCCTTTAATCCCCTATGATGTACTTATTTAACTTTGAAAATAGAACTAACTTTTTTGAATAAAAGTAATTAATAACTCAAGTGGCTTACAATTCGCTTAATTTATTATCTACCCTATGTACTATTGTGATGATGGGTGAATGTTGAGGCAATGATGATTATGGTAGAGTATGTACATCCCAATCTATTTCTTAGTAAATACAAAAAAAGATACACTTTGGATCTTATTAAATAACAAGTTCCTTTAAACTCTATCTTGTCCACCAGGAATGTTCACCGTCCTTCTGTATTTATTTTAATAGAGAAAAATTAAATTGTATCTGTCTCTCCTATCTTTACAGCTCAAGTTCATCATTTAAAACACTCTGTTGACAGTAGTAGCTTGTCTCACACTGGTTACTAGATTCATGAAACTTATCTCAGGTCCAAGTCAGATGCACTGTACTAACACACTGATAGTCTGGGCTGCACAAACTCCCAAACAGTAAGGGAAATGACAGTAATAGGCTACTTCTATCTCTGGGCTTCACATACAGCAGGATATAAGGACCTCAGACCTCAGAACATGATCACACTTGTGATGGTGCACTAGGATCCTGAAACAATGAATATGATGTGTCCAGTGGTTGCTTATGATGCTTGTTATCTCTACTGTGTGCTGAGATGAGAATGTTTTTTTCAGATGCTGTGTGTACAATGAATGATAAATGGCTCTGTATGATACAGAGTAGGGAGACAGATTGGTGTCTACTGCAAAACATTTTGAATCAAAATAATAATAATCCAAATAACAAAGGCTGGCCCTTTGCCTATGACATGTCATGCCGCCATATGATGTACTTTTTGATAAACTTTATTAACAACTGCTTAGAGTCATAGAAATGTAACTTCGCTTTAATACCATTTATTTGCATCGCCACAAAAATCGTCATGATATTTATATGTCATCATCAGCACAGTGTAACGAATGCAGCATTCAAAAGGCATATTAACTGATAGTCAGTAGGATTCAATACTCCATAGTTGTATGGTAAACAGACATCATAAAAGATCTGGTTCGTGAAGCTTATAAATAATATCTTACTTCTGCAACATGTGTCAGCTGCAGATCTTTCAATGAGACAATGACATAATTATTCCCTTCCTGATGCTAGCAGATCAGATGTATACAATAAGTCCGTTTACTGTCTGCACGTGAATAGCATACATGGATTACAGGTCAGCTCGACCTTTATAACCTTTCTAAGTCTAACCATCTGACTTGGACGTGATCTCTGATATAACGAATCCTGGAACACAGACAATAGTCTTGTTGGTCTAGAGCGACCCATATATATATAACTAATTCAGGTATAAAGATACCGGTGACTTAATCCTAGTCAAAGTACCTCTCCATTTTGAATCACACAGGCGAGCAAAAAGGCGACAAAATGACGAACCTCTAGATGATAGCATAAAGTTCGATACAAGAGGAATTACCTTATTTCGGAAAATCAACCATGAACATATGCCTCCAGGCAGGCTTGAATAATACTGGGAAATAGTCTAGTTAGCTAACTAACTCACAAAGACAATGTATTTCCCTCAGAAAATCACAAGACGCAGGTCGCGTCTGCTCGCTACTTAGACCATTTCTTAACTGCCCGAGCTGGGCGGAACAACAAACGAAAACCAAGTCGAGACACGCGCAGAGCGACAATCTCTGAGTCGCCGTTCACAATAAGACGATTCTAAGAACATTCGAGATAAAAGTCTTACACAGTCGCGCCTTTTATGGTCATGAACAGAAGCGTTAAGAAAGGTTTCAGGCATCTACAACAGTTGACTGATACTGCCAAATAAGGAGATATGGTCACGCTTCGTTCAAGAAATTATAGACCGAACGTGTCTCTATACAAGAGAAGGCAAACTCCTAAAAAATTGTAGTCTCGATAACTCGGATTATGTCCCTTTGACTGTAAAAACATAATACACACTTCAGTCACAAAATGATCATACATACGAAAAATGATCATACAAAGGCTTTGAAAAAAGTAATTATTTGTGCGTAACAGCCATCCTATTCACACAATCAATATGTCTGGTATATTCACAAGCCTATTAATTCCTGAAATAAAATTTACATTATGCACATGAATACTTATGATAGTCCTACATACCCTCTAAGAATCTTTCTCCAACACAGACTTACACTTTTAGTGAAGATGCCTGCCATGCATACAGTCAAAAATGGCTTGGCAATGACAGTGCTCTACTCTGCTTCGTCTGGCTGGGCGTAATTATATATCAGTAGCGAGTACGTTCAAGGGGGTCGTTTCCGATTGGCTATAAATAATTCTAGAAAATGCCGTGTATGGGCTCATTGTCTGTAACCTTGCAACTTATTAAGGCTTGTATCTCTTAAACGACCTGCGTTATCACCGTCTGGTCAATATCCTTCAAAATCGCCTGCGACAAGGTTCAAATCCATTCCTTTATCTTAGTTTTTCATGTGGGCATGCAGTCTAAATACATTTTTTAAGATTAATACTAGGCCTACCTTCGACCGTGGACATCTCACAAACGTATCGATATTTCAGTAGGTACATCTTCCTTACCAATTTCCTTTTAGATTTCCATGTATGAACATTCCCACTAGCAAACTCAGTTATTATTATTGTATAACAACACTGCCTCAATTCGTCCTTCAAGAAATTCCTCCGCCCCAATGCACAAATTGCTTCGCCATTATGACGGTTTTGCCTTTCCTCTCCTTCCCCGGCGAGGTTAAGACTGTGCATGCGTCTGCTAGTACTGTGGCAATTAACCCTTGGGCGATGTAATGTGTTTACATACTAAAATCTAACTAAGCGTATTTTTCCATTATGCTACAGTAAAGACAAGAACTGTTATGTTGTGGTGGATGGTTTGTCAGAGAAATTGTACTTAAATAATATTGTTGAAAATGTCTTTCATTATTTCTGAAGGAATGAAGTACTTGCACATTAATGTCATTTTCGTGCCCTAACTTCATTCGTGTAAAAAGTGATATACATCAGCACGCTTTTATATGGGAGCGATATATGGACAACCTATGCTATTCTGTGGAAAAACGATGTAACAAACGTGGAGATACTGTCACGTGCTGGCCTTCAGAGCATTCATACACTGCTTAGACAGCGTAGGTTACGCTGGCTTGGCCATGCCCGTCAAATGGAAGATGGTCGCATTCAAAATAATATCTTCCCGAAAAAAAGCTTATGTTAAACGACGTGTGCAAGAGAGACATGAAAACACTGAATATAAATCTGGAAGCCTGTGTCGATGAAGCTGGCGATCACACCAAGTGGAGATGTTTCCTACGGCGACACTCTCACGGGTTGCTTCCCCTTTTCTCTGCAGTTTTGGTCCAACAATGACCAAAACCTATAGTATCTAATGTGGGTCTTCAAAGGTGTCTACCTCTGCACAAGATTACTCTTGGCAGAGATGCAGGTAGAAGGATGTTAATGCTTCTACCTTGAGGGAGTTTCATAAGATATTTCAGAATTCAAGAATAATGCTGAATGTGTCTTAGCTATGTTAACTTTTATCTGCCCGACAACTTTTGTGAAGAGGTATATTGTATGATTTAGTTTATATATTAAATATATGGATGCATACGTGTGCACTCAGCATATAACAACATATAACAAATTTAATGACCAATTATTATGTAACATTTAAAAATAAACATGGTTATGTTTCGATATGAAACAAAGTCTGAAATGGAATTCATCACTATACATCGGATTTGTGGACTACGAAAAGGCATTTGACAGTGTAGACAGAGAATCACTTTGAAAATTGACGAGGCATTATGGAGTTCCCCTGAAGATCATTAATTTAATAAAGAAAACATATGAAGACATAACATGCAGAGTTCTTCACGAAGGACAGCTTACAGAACCGTTTGGGATAAGAACAGGAATGCGACAGGGATGCCTCTTGTCTCCATTTCTTTTCTTACTAGCAATAGACTGGGTTATGAGATCATCGACAACACACAACAGAAATGGAATCCAGTGAACTCTGACTAAGCAGTTGGATGATCTGGATTTTGCTGATGACTTGGCTCTTCTGTCCCATAACCGTAATCAAATGCAGGACAAATTGAAAACATTCGATGAGAGGTCACAGCAATTTGGTCTGACGATACACGGGGAAAAGACAAAAGTAATGAGAATAAATGCAGGTAATGATATCAGGGATGAACTTGAAAAAACACCAATACACGATGTAGAATCGTACACATATCTTGGGAGTAATATAGACAAAGTTGGAGGGACAGACAGCGATATCAAAATAAGAATACAAAAAGCAAGAGGAGCTTTCATTGGGAAATATATGGAGATCAAGAGAAATCGGATCCAACACGAAAATAAGAATCTTCAACTCAAATGTGAAGTCAGTTCTATTGTATGACTCTGAGACACGGAGAACAACAAAGACAACAACCAAAAAGCTACAGACTTTCATAAATGGGTGCTTGCGTAGAATAGAGGGATTAAAATGGTATGACAAGGTTACTAACGTGGAACTGAGGACAAGAACTAGACAAGTGCACGTGGAACAAGAGATGAGAAGAAGACGATGGCGATGGATAGGACACACACTGAGGAAACCTGTTGATATCATTACAAGGCAGTCCTTGTTCTGGAACCCCCAGGGCAAGAGAGGCAGAGGTAGACCAAGAAGCACATGGAGAAGAGAGCTGGAAACAAAGGTGAAAATGATGAGGAGAACGTGGAAAGAACTTGAGATGATGGCACGTGACAGGAGGACTTAGCATGTGTTTGTTGAAGGCTTATGCTCCTTTGGGAGTGGAGGGTTATGAATGAATGTTTTGATGGGGTGCAAAAAGATAATGTTATCGTCATGGATACTTAATGGAAAGTAAATGTTCGTTGCTGTGGCCTGTTTACTAAGCACTTAGCTGAAAATCGGTGAGCACTGCTGATGTTCTTCGTCAGCTCGTCTCTCTGTGATAAGCGACACGTACCGAGCGAAGGGCGCAGGGGTAACCTCTTCAGTTGTCAGTGCTGAGTATCTTCAAAGGCCCGTCAGACGTTGCCATCTAGTGTCGACAATCAGTTTTCTGAATCACTGATTCGTAGCACGAATGATCGTGTAGACTCGAACCACGAACTTGTCTCGTACAACGAAATTTAGAGGAAGTAAAAAGAACAAAAGCCTCTGCTAAGTAAATTGTGGTCAGAAGATTAATCAGGCGCCTTTTTCGCTGTCCGTCCACCAGTTATTGTCTCTCATAATTTTTTTTTCTCCCTGAGCATATACAGCATAATTCAGGGAATATGGTGAGAAATCACAATTATTATTTGGTTAATTTAATGGGAAAATTGTGTCTAGACAGTGCGAGTGCAATGGCTTGTGCCTGGAGGAACATTATTAAGTTACATATATCTCACAAAATGATAATATACAAACTAAGCATATGTGTTGTAATCATCATTCACTCACTACTCCATTCGGAGTCTGGGCTTACTTCTGCTTTTGGTTCTCTGTCGAAACTTGCATGAAGCAATCACCAGCGCTTGCTGTGGTGGTTTATCAATATACTCTTTTCATATTCTGAGGTTACCAGCCTCGCATGGACTTTTGCAACCACTAGCAAGTACAAACATGTCAAATTCAAATTATAAAATACATGTTACAACTTACCCCAAAATAGTTGGAAACTAGACTTCTGGCTCAGTAGAATAGTCTTAGCAACTTGATAAAGATGCCTCGAACACACGTCTGGGGTATTATTTCAAGTTATAGTCCATCGGCGACTTTTGTAAGTAGGTTCTGTAGTAGTCCGGTTTACGTATTAACAGGTAAATCTTCCTTGCTGTAGTGTTCATAAGGAGTTCCGATACGTGTTTTGTCAGATTCTATAAGGTCATGATCCTAACTCTATTCTTTCATGGCTTCAGTCCGAGCTGTCTCTTTGGCGATTCTGAAATGCAGTGTCGTATATCTTAAATGTACCACGTAATATCGTAGTTCTCGGCCCACGCTCACATGTGGCGTGTCCGACAAAACTTCAAATCACTGTGACTATCTATATGCGCCTCAAATGCCAGGCAATACATTCAAAAGTTCGCGTTATGATGGCTTTCCTCGTGAAATTTCCTGCATGACTCATGCGTTTGTAAAATTTAACCGGTGAACTTTCCTTATAAGGAGTTGCTAATCCGTCTATTCTCCGTTATGTTTACTTTAACAATCTCTTGCATTCATCGGACTTATAACAGGCTTGAGGGGCTGTTTATTCATGTGTGTCTGTAATATGCCACCAGATCGATAACTGACCGTCACTCCATATCCAAACAACCACTGTGCGTCATTACACAAAAATGACTTTGCCTGCCAATCTAGTCTGATTTTTATCAAACTCTCAGGTAAACAAAAACGATACAAATGAATGGAAGAAGTGTAAACATTGGCTCGAGAATACTAATACTGTCGGAATGTAGAAAAATAGTATATTCCGGGAATCGAATATTTAATATAATTAGTAAGCACTCTAAAGGTGGTTCAATACTGCCGGAGAGGAAAAGAGAGCGAACCATATTATGCGACAGCCACCTCAATTTGGGCGAAAAAAGCTCTCATAACAAGCAGAAGAGAAAAGAACACAGAAAAAATCAGCTGACGGCTATTACCTGAGTGGCGCATTCTTTAGTCTGTAATGACTGATGGACCTACTATGCTAGCTATATATATATATATATATATATATATATATATATATATATATATATATATATATATATATATATATATATATATATATATATATATATATATATATATATATATATATATATATATATATATATATATAAATATAAATATAAATATAAATATAAATATAAATATAAAATATAAATATAAATATATATATATATATCTATATATATATATATAGATATATATATATATATATATATATATATATATATATATATATATATATATATATATATATATATATATATATATATATATATATATATTATATATATATATATATATATATATATATATATATATATATATATATATATATATATATATATATACACTTATTTCTGGATATTGAGCTTGGTATTTATAATGTACCATCCCTAGAGAGTGAGTTTTAATCAGGAAAGTGTGTCGTCGTGCTACATGGTCGTGAGACCTACGCAACTTAGTTCACACAATTGTGACCTTCATATTTACCATCATTAGGTACACTCAAATCCTACAACACATGTATTTTTAACTCTCTCTTATCTTCTATCATTCTGGTATGATCCAGCCATCTTTGAATGGTAACTCCATAAATGCTGACAGATAGTGAGAATCTGTATAATTCATGTTCGTTTGTTTTTATATACGCATTTATTACCCTACAACCAGTAGCTCTAACTGATCAATAAATCCTACTAAGTGATCATTCGTACGTGTGTGCTTGAATAAATTATAATTCAAAAATTATTAAGACATTCTTCTTTCTCGTTCACATTCAGACGTGAACTTGAATATGTTCAAAGAAAGCTATGAACAGCCTAAGGTTCTTAGTACTTCCATAGACATTTTCCAGGAATGGTACTGGTGATACCATATGCGCCTTCTTGTTCCTCGCGTGTAAAGCACCGTTGACGTAGATGTTCAGCAATCATTGTATCGGCGCCTCAGTTACTCTCATCGTCAGTTCCTATCTTTAGCTTGTTCAACAGATGGTATAGCGATCTGTTCTGGCTCGTGACAGTCTGACGATTACCACTTGTTATCTTCCGCTGGGCTGGTAAAGTAAATCATTTCTGTGGTGGCCTGATTCACGTTTCACGATACTTAATACTTATGTAATGCTGGTGTGAAGTTAGCTTATCTATTTGAATCTACAGTAGACGGTTCTCAGTCTGAAAAAAAAAACATCAAATCACTCGAATAGCTCTTACCACTGTGCCAATCAGATATAAAAATAGGTAAAGGATCCCGTTACACGCCCATTGAGGCATATTGAGAATATGGTGTTAGGCTCATATTTTCTCGACCATCGGCACACTAGGGGTGATGTGGTCAGCATCACGCCGGCCAATCAGATAAGTTAATATGGTAAATACGTAAAGTCCATGAAAGAATGAAAATGCTGTACAGGCACCCGATTTCTACTACACTTCTGATATTATGGAGATAGTTTCTATAAAGTACACGGACGTGCTTGGTGTCTAATATCATTATCTGCTTGAACTTCCTCACTTGATACATCATCACAATGGTACAGAACAACGGCGAAATCCGTATGAACAATCTATACGGAATATTTGCATAAAGGAAGTATTGAATCTTAAAAGTATTTATGTACTTTCTAGAAATATCAATATCGTCAGAAAATACCATAATATCTTGCATCATTTTTGGAATCACTAACACAGCAAAGACTATGGACAAAATCCAAAACATAATGCTACAATTAACAGCAAGTTTTCTTGTCAGAAGATGTTTGCCTTTCAGTGGAAACACGATAGTCATAAACCGTTCCACGGAATTTTTAAACGTGAAAATGGCAATGCCGTTATGAACTACGATACCGAGTGTTCGTATGATTTCAAATATGAAAACGTCATACTGCAACTCTATTTCGGGGACACCAAGTAGAAATTTGAAATAAGTAAACATATTGTAGAGAGTAAATATAAGTTCAACGAGGACTAAGTTGATCAGCGAAATGTTGTTGATGGTTATCGGTTTTTTAGAACAAAGAATGATCGTACTGAACATGCTTGTCATTTCTCTATAGACGAAGAGTATTGATATGACAAAATAGATCAAGACAATCATTCATTTGGCATTCGGAAATGAAATACACAATCAACACAATGTGAAATTTCATCTCATCTCATCCTAGGTACATCATCTAGCATTTGGTGTAGACGTTTCTCTGAAAGCGCAATGGCTTCACACTGAAACTCGTAGTCAAATATTAAGACAAGAAGGTTAATGGCCTGTTGTGTCCGAATTTGCACTCATAATTGCATAACATCTCGATAAAACCTCCGATCCATTCTGGTTCCTTTCCAGCCTTGAAAATGGGCTTTCATTCCTCTTTTACCTGAAGCTTTGGGGATTTGCCCTAAATAGGGCTTTAATTTCCATGCTTACAAGAATGTAATTTATAAGTGGGAGGGCCTGTTGACGAGAATACCACACTCAGTCTTTCGATGCAGTCTTCGTCTGCCTCTGAATCTGAATTCGTTCACACAATATATGTATATATATATATCTATATATAAGAATGTCACAGGGTCAGAACGGAATTGTCCTATCTCGTAAACTGCAACAACTTTAATATACACCACTGGAGATGGAATAACCGCAACTGCTGGTACCAGACTTGCCCTCCTGTAGATCAATATGAAATACGTTGCTTAATTCCTTAACACTTACACATGTAGAACTGAAGTAGGCTGTAGACACATGACTTGTTGTATTAATATCCATTCTGTGGAGAGAAAAAAAAACATACGTTTTTAGACAACAAACCGTAACCATTAGTCCTCAGTTCCTCCCAGATGCATAAGCCTTATACAAATTGACATTCTCCTGTGACGACCCCTCAAAACATTTCCATTTTTTTATCCGTTTTATTTCAATCTTCAGTTTTCATCTTTTCTCTGTCTCCCACTACCCCTATTACCCTAGGTATCCCAGTACACAGACTGCCTTGTAATGCCATCAACTGATTTTTGTCGATGTGTGTTGTTTGAGTAAGTTCACGGTCAACAGCGACTGTGGAGAAAAAAGTCGATCGTTGTAAAGAGAAGTGCTGTTATGTTGAGGTTGATGGGTTGTCAGAAGATTCTCTTCCTCTCATCTCGTCTGTCTCATCGTCATCTTCTCCAATCCTCTTTCACTGGCACTTGTCTCGTTGCTGTCATCAGTTACATATTGATAATATTTTACTAACAGTTCGATCCTTCAATTGTGCACAAGCATTCGTTTGTTATTGTGGTTCTTTTTTCTGTTTGTCTCCAAGTTCAGAACCACACAATAAAACTGACTTGATCTGAGTATAAGATTGTGATTTGTGTATTGAAATTGATTTCTTTTAATTTCTATTTACTTTCTAATAAATATATATGGTCCTCTTGCATTTTGTTTTCTTATTTTGATATCACTGTCACTGAATGTCTGAAGATGCTTTCTTGTGTGATCTCTCACACCTTCATCTGTCTGGCAGTATAATTTCTTCTTCTTCATTTTCGTCCCCGATCGCTTATTATTTGGCAATTTTTTGCCCTTTCCTTCATTATTTTGCTCTATGCTGGATCTAGTAGGGTGAAGTCTCTAACACTCTACTCCCCTACGGACGTATCTGCGTTACACGCAGAATTGTTTATGTTTCGCAAGGTAGATGCGATAATACCAGGTAATTGTACCTGTCATACGCTTACCTATTCTCTCAGTCTGACCACCCTTTGAAACGCGTCGGCCCAACATTTACACCAGGTGAAAAGCTGAAGGCGGTATTTACACAATACTGTCTCGCTGATCGACATGAAAAGAACCCAAGATTGTCTGTCTGGATTGCCGACGACCGTGTCTGTTTGTCTGGCAGTATACACAGGTGGTAGATGCGTTTATCGCTTGTTCGGGACCATCCCTGGTGATTATTAAAGATAATCTGTCTGGGTAGACATCTTGGCCAGGTAATCAGTTCGCACAATTGTTTCTGAGAGTGCTCAAGATGTCACCGGAAATATTAGGTCTTATTATAAAGAGGTCACTTGTTGGATATTAAATTAAATATTTTAAACTCGCTGGGGACATTATGGATATAATCACCCCAACCCACGTTGCGCGAAAAGAGCTTACGATTAGATTAAAGTGACAACCGGAATATACAAGTTTGCCGGGAAGTACAATCTATGATTTGAACTAGAAACTGAAAATAAAAGATAGCGAACTCAGAAACACAGAACAGACAGCTTCGCAACTTCAAAAAGCCCTTAAAAGTAAGCCCGCCTTTATAAATACAGAGACTGAAAACTTGAGGACAAGGACTTTAAATATCAAGACTGGAAACATAGGAATTGGATCACCCGTCATCGGAGAAACTTTCCCAGCCCAAGTGTATCGCAGAACATCCGTCATAAGAAGGGATTCAAAATTTCTCAGACGAAAATAATTCGATAGCATATGCACAGAAATTGCTAGTGTTCATCAGAAACCTGAATGAGGAGATTGTGTATAACCCACAATCTTTGGGTAAGTTGTGAACATTTCTTTTACAAATGGGAACTAACATGTTTTCTTGCTAAGAGGTTATATATGAGGCTTTCAACCTCAACATACGAAAATAGTATATTCATAGACCACTACAGCAAGCGCTGGTGATTGTTTCTGGCTAGTCGTGAGGAAACCCCAACAGAAGAGGTGACCCCAGACTCCGACTGGAGCAGTGACGAGTGATGATTACATCACAAGTGCCTGAAGTGTAGCATATCATTTTGTGAGATATATGTAACTTGTTAATGTTAGTTCGGGCACAAATCATTATTCGCGCTGTCCAGACACATTTTCCCAGTTAATACCCAGAGGAATAGTGGTGATTTATATTCATCCTTCCTGATTTACACTGTGTACTTAAGAATGTAATTCTTCTGAGAGATTAACATAGGTAGGTGGACAACGAGAGGATGCGCCTGTTAAGCTTCCAACTCAGTATACTTAGCAGAGGCATTTGTCTTTCTATACTTTCTAAAAGTACGTGGTTACAAGCTATCAGACGGAAGGAAGTACTGAAGTTACTTTGCCACTCGTGTGAGAGAAGTACACTCATCACCATGAAGTGACGAAAACCACAGTTGTAGGACCCCCTTATAAAAGTTAAGTGCTTATAAAAAGGCATCAGCAATACGGACACTTGATAAATCCTCCCCTACGTCTCAGTGATAAAAATCTGTATTTACAGCAAAATTTCACCAATCTTTCCATATTTATTTTAACTGTTAAAGACTAATTCATCAATAAAATTGTTACATGTTGTTTTAAAACTAAACAATCATAGTTGCTTCAGTTTTTTTAATGTATTAATGCAAACGTACGATCCAGATATATATATATATATATATATATATATATATATATATATATATATATATATATATATATATATATATATATATATATATATATATATATATATATATATATATATATATATATATATATATATATATATTTAATTCGTTGCTTATCCTTTACAGGACATGTCAATCAACCCCAGCTTTTATTGGTTGTTTGTAATTTTTATTGGCAATTTTTTCATTCAGTAGTTTGCCATTGCTTTCTAAACGGTACGGCGCTTATACCATTGTTAAAAATCCACACAAAGCGATCTGCTACCAAACCGCATGCAGCAGGTTTCGAACCTGGTATATCTGGATTATGAAACTGCGTTCATATCCATTAGGCCACAGACGCCGACATACATATAAATACCTAGACATATATTTACCTCTAAACAGAGCTATACCATTATAAGAGGAATTCGCTGGGGGCTTGAATGGGCCAAAAACCATTGCTTAAATCCTTCACAAAAGGCGACGGACATATATAAGTTAACCATTACTCAGCGCTATGTCGCATGGTTATGACCTCTGAATTATCCTGTGGATGCTCCTTTCGGATAGAAGCGCCATTACACTTCTATCTACATCTCTGCCAAAAGTAATCTTTTGCAAAGGTAAACACATTTGACGACCCAGTTTAGATACTCTTGAGTTTTGGCCACTTTTGGGCCACTACTGCAAAGCAGGGAAGGCAATCCGTGACATTGACTATCTGTCCATCCAACTCATTGCTGCTATTATATATATGAATAATTCTACATGTTGTATTGACGTTTCTTTTAGAGCAAACGAGTTAGTCCCTTCCTGCATTTATTCTATTTTCTTTTCCCTGTACAGTTTAGGACCCACAATCTGTGACATCTCATGGCGTATTTTCATTTAGCCATTTATCTGGTTTTAGTTATAATACACAGGAGCAAGGTCAATGGGAAAATATGAATCCACTGAATCTCTTTTCTGTTGGCTGATGTTAATGTTTTAAAAACTAAATCTATAGTCAGTAAAACGATCCAAAAAGAAGAGCCAGTAAGAAGATCCAGTAAGAAGAGCCAGTAAGAAGAGCCAGTAAGAAGAGCCAGTAAGAAGATCCAGTAAGAAGAGCCAGTAAGAAGAGCCAGTGAAAGATCTCGGACTCCAATTCTTACCTCACAAGATTCCGTAAATTATTCACAATGAACTGTGTCATGTCGTAATATGTTTTATGTAATATTAATTAAGAGATAGTCTTAACAATTATCAGGTGTGTACGGGATCTGATTTGTCCAAGATCTGCTAATTCATCACTCACTTTTTGATAAATGACTAGTACACTAAAATTTATTGTTTGCTTATTTATTGACAATTTACAGCATTCAGTATTTTGTAATGGTGGTCTTTGTTTTTGTTTCGCATACTTATTGTTTGTTTTTACTAGAATGTTTGTTCTAATTTAGTTGCTTGTCTAATGTCATGCCTAGGAATGTGTTGTTGGAGATGTACATAACCTTTGACCTTTTATTGGTATTTTGTTGTTTGTTTTCTTAACTAGGGCTACTGACCTTGTCGCTCGTTTGCAGTCAGTCCTTCTTTCTTCTTTAGTCCTTGGCCGTTGACAGACAATCAGTGGTCATCACTTCTAGTGGCGTCTTGTAGGGTATCAACAAACTGTCTCCACTTTGCTTGCTCGACAGATATCCTTCGTGACAGCTCTGGTTCATGCTTAGCATCTCTGCATCCACAGATCTCCGTCGGGTGATTTTTGGCCGTATTTGCTTTTTGGGACTGTTCCACTCGGGTCTGCAGGGATTTGGTTTCGAGGCTATGACGTATCGTCGCTTGCAGACCCTGCCCCTTCTTGTTGAGGTTTAGAACTGGCTCTTGTAGTCAGTGGCCACGACACACATCGCTGAGTCAAGACTGGGGCATAGGTGGAGCGGTCATACTGTTAACATTGACGACAAGTAAAACTGTAAGAACATATGCAAGTGACACAAACATCAAGTACTTATATGAGATCAATGTGCATGGCGCATACAAGGCATATAACAATATATACACTCTTTCTTCTTCTTTGATCCATAGCCACCGACTGTCAGTGACCATCACGCCTGGTGGCGTCTTGTAGGGCAGCATCAAACTGCTTTCACTTTATTCTGTCAGTGGCCATTCTTCGTACAGTGACCCAGTTCTGGTTTATTCTTTGCATCTTAACCTCCACAGTTCTCTGCCAAGTTTTTTTCTTTGGTCCGCCTCTCTTTCACTTTCCTTCGGAGGTGCAAAAGCAGAGCTGTTCTTGTGGTGGCATCGGGGTATCTTCTGAGGACGTGGGCACCCCAACTCCAGCGCCTGCCTGCTATGATTGTCTGCATGTCCTCTTCATTACTATGAGGTAGTAGTTCTTGGTTGGTGATGGTATTCGGCCAAAAGATTCGAAATATTCCTTAGGCAGATTGTGGGGAAGGAGGTCAATTTCGACATTTTCTTCTCTGTTACTCTCCAACATTCCACATCATAAAGAAGCACAGAATGTGCCCAGCTCTCATATATTTTGTATTTGTACAGTAAAAGGTAGGTAAAGAAATCCGTTTCATGCCCATTGAAGCATATTGGGAATATGGTGATAGGCCAATTTTCCTTGACCATTGGCACACTAGGGGTGATGTAGCATCACGCCGACCGCCTTACAATTCTGCCCAAACGGGTAAACGGCGCGCCAGATAGGCCTTTCGTTATACCCAGGGCGTATGGCGCGCCAATGTGATATATGCCGCATTTGAGCGAAAAATTATAGAATATCTGGCGATAAGCCAGTTTAAAATTATTTAATGACATCCGCCACGCCACGTGTGTGTGTGTGTGTGTGCGTGTGTGAGTGTGCGTGCGTGCGTGCGTGCGCGCGTGTGTGTGTGTGTGTGTGTGTGTGTGTGTGTGTGTGTGTGAACGTTTGTGAGCGGAAAAACATTTTTATGAAGTTACAATTGTGTGCTTCATATCCGTTTCTAGAGCTGCTTTGGATCTAGCCGCAGGCCACATGGTGCGCCCGCTTTATAAGATTCCGAAATTGAACAAAAAATGAGAAAATAAGCGGCCATAGAATGTTCATATCATGTAAACACTTCCTGTGGACATCGTAGTTTGTACTGGTAGCAAAATAATTATACTGGTGCTTAGTTTTTGCATACTTTTATAAATTAATGACGTCATACGGTTATTTGTTTACATATAGTGCAGTCATATACATAACACTCATAAACTATTAACGAATCAACCTCAATATTTAATTTCGAAATGAATTTTAGCGATATCGGTAGCGATAATAACCTATATATTTTCGATTCCGATAATGACGTTGAACAAATGTGGTATTTTTACGTAATAAATTAATTAATTTGCATGGCACAGGAGTGTTTAAGTGAGATTCCAGTTCAGCAATATGTGACTTCACAAAAACATTTAAATAAATTACAATTTTCATTTGTTTTTTATCAAACTTCTTGAATTAATTGTCAGCTGGATAAACGTGTCAATTCCTGGTGTTTTACTACCAAAGGATTAAGTACAGCTGAAATATTTACGTGTATGTGCATAATTTTTATTCATTTTTTATTTTGATTTTTTATCGTTTCTACACTTCACAAGATATAATAACAATTATAACATCACTTAAGAACTCACCAGTATTTCACAACATTCTGCACCCAATTTCAGTGATCGTACTGTACTGGGGGATTTCAAATAGAATGGCGAAGGCGATTCTGGTTATTCATTTGGCTAGTGATATCTTTGCGTATTCCGCCATCTGTTGTTACTTTGCTTCCTAGCTATGTCATTGTGTTTGTATTGCCCAGCTCTTGGTTCCTTATTTTTATGAGTCCAGGGTTTCTTACATTTAATGTCTTGACTTCTGTCTTCTTGCGATTAAGTTTTATCATACCTGTTGGCTATGTATATTCTGTATGTCTGTTTTTTCTTGGATGTGTTGATATTTGTGTGCGAATAGTGCAAAGTCATCTGTATATTCTAGATCCTCCAGTGTAGATAATGCTGTCCATTTTACTCCTTTAGTGGCATCCACTATGGCAGTTAAAAAAGAGTGGTTAATACCTTACTGTTCACCTAAAACGTTTGGTTGCTCTGCCCAACACTGTATATAAAATTAGCATACACACTGTTAATGATGGAGACCATGAGCTGAGGTATTCCATAAACTCTCATCATTTTACATTGGCTGTCCTTGTGTTTGCTATCAAAAGATTTTTCAAAGTCAACAAAATGTTATATACAGCTGCCTTTGCCATTCACTGCTGCCGTATGTTCGTGAGGGTGAATGAATATATTGTACATGGTTTCTTCTGAATCCTAGTTGTGGCTTCCTCAGTTGAAGGCCTAGTGCTCTTAAAATTCTTTGAATAATTATTCTACCCACTATTTTGCAGCGAATTGATAGGAGAGTAAATCTTCTCCATTTGATGCAGTCAGTGAGGTCACATTTCTTTGGCAATGTAACAATTATTACTTTATTCTTGTCACATAATTTTGTTCTCTCTCTTTTTCTCTTCGACAGTATTGAACTACCTTTACCGTGCATATTAGTTATGTGCACTATTCAATTATCGGTACATTCTATTCTCCTACATTTCGACAGTGTTTAGTATATTTGTGTCAATGTTTACACTTCTTCCATTGGTGCGTGGCTATCCTCGCGAAGATGAGTTACAGGTAAGCCCAGATGGGCGACAAGTTATTTTTGAGTGATGACGCCCAGTAGTTTGTTTGCATAGAATTATCGTTCTGGTGGCATATTGTTAGTTGCTTATCCTTTACAGGACGTGGCAATCAACCCCAGCTTTTATTAGCTGTTTGTGATTTTTCTAGGCAATTTTTTTCATTCAGTAGTTTGTTATTGCTTTCTGAACGGTACGGCGTTTTTACCATTGTTAAAAATCCACACAAAGCGATCTGCTTCCAAACCACCTGCAGCAGGTTTCGAACCTGGTATATCTGGATTATGAAACTGCGTTCATATCCATTAGGCCACACACGCCGACGGTGGCATATTACAACCTTAATAAACATCCGGACAAACTTGTTAAAATCAATACGAATGTAAGAGATTGCGAATGTAAATATTACCGAAAATAGATGGATAAAGCAACTCCTTCTGCGGACAATTGACAGTGTGAATTTTACAAACGCGTGAGTCATGCAGAAAATTCCATAAAGAAAGTCATCATAACACGAACTTTTGAATGTATTGGCTGGCATTTGAGGCACGAATAGACATTGACGTTAATTGGATGTTTTGTCGAAAACGCCACATGTGAGCGTGGCAGACACATTTTGCCCTTTAAATTAACCAAAAGAATAACAGTGATTTATCATCATATTCCCTGACTTATGCTGTATATTTTCAAGAAGAATAAAATTTCTGAGAGACAAAAATTGGTGTACGGACAGCGGGAAAGGCACCTAATTAATCTTCCGACCACAAAATACTTAGTACAGGCATTTGTTCTTTGTATTTCCTCTAAAGTTCGTAGTACGAGACCAATTCATGGTTGAAGTCTACAAGACCATTCGTGCTTCGAGTCTGTGATTCAGAAAACTGATTGTCGACACTTTGCGGCTACATCTGACGGACCTGTGAAGATATTCAGCACTTACAACAAAAGAGGTTACCCCCAGCGCCCTTCGCTCGGACGTGCCGCTTATCATAGACAGACGAATTGACGAACAACAGCAACAGTGCTCACGGATTTTCAGCTATGTGCTTATTAAACAGGTCACAACAGCGAGCATTTACTTTCTATCAAGTATGGATGACGATAACATAATCTTTTTGCACCCCATCCAGTGCCGTCTTAAGGCATTTTAATTAAGGTTATTACAAATTCCTTAACATCGCCAGAGAACCTGAAAATGATATTTCAATCAATTAAATAATAATGTTACTGTTAATTTAGTTGGGGGCTTAAACGAGCTAAATCATACAATAAGCCTCTTCACAAAAGTTGTTGGGCAGATACAAGTTAACATTGCTAAGACACATTCAACATTGTTCTTGACTTCTGAAATATATTGTGAAGACTCTCTCAAGGTATCATCTTTCTATCTGTATCTCTGCCAAGAGTAATAGTGTGCGAAAGACACCTTTGAAGACACACATTATATGCTTTAGGTTTTGGCCATTGTTGGACCATCACGACAGAACGAACGAATGAACGAACGAACTTTATTTTCAAAGGGTTGAGAATTGGGCACGGAGTCCCGTCTGACATTCTGCCCTTCCTTTCTCTCACCTTTCATACTGAATTCATTTATTCCCATATACATTTTACATATCAATGTCAAGGAATTCAACGTTAAAGTAAAATAAAATAGCACACTCATATTAACTACTTATAAGCATGACATAAAATATGTTGAAAAGTACAAACATCGTCATTAGAACCTACAGTTGATATTATAAGAAAAGATAATCTGTTTAGGGGGGCATGTAATAAGAACTAATAAAGTATTCGAAAAGTCTACGATTGAATGAATAGGGACGGAGATTGTTTCTTAGGTTATGTGGAAGACAATTCCAAAGATGAGCAGCAGAGTACGCTAAATTTTCTTGAATAAGACAAGCCTAGGCTTGGGCACTTGCAATTTGTTAAAGCGTTGACTGCATCTTTCATGGTATTTGAACATTGGCCACAGATATGCTGGAGCGTTGTGTGACAGGATTTTGTGAACAAATTTAGCTTTGTTAAACAGAAGGCGCTTTCTTAAGGGCAGTATTTGAAGATTTTTATATAGATCTACACACTGAGTTAGGCAGTTGTCAGAGACGAGAAGCACTGCACGCTTTTGTTGTGAACGGAGTCTCTTTATGTTGGACATTGAGCAACCATCCCAGATTGTGGAACAATAGTCAAGGTTTGCTTGTATGTGAGATATATAGAACAATTTTCGTGCTTCTTCATTTTAGGAACTGTTTGATTTTAGCTCATTGGTAAACTTTCTGGGCCGTTTGCTTGGTCAGTGCATGTACATATGAGTTCCAATTTAGATGCTGGTCGACGATTATGCCTAGAGTTTTATGTTCATTAACGTTTTCAGTTAGTGGGGTACCAATGTAGATCTGCAGTGTTGTTTTCTCTGAATTGTGTAATTTTTGTCTAATTGATATTAACATGCATTTTGTTTTAATGATATTTATTAACATGCGATTTCGGTTGCTCCACTTATTCAGATTATCTGTATTTTTTTTGTAACAATAGTTCGAGTGTGTTACAACTTTTATCATTCGTGTTAACAGAACAGTCGTCTGCATACAGGTCACAGGATGAGTCCTTGATGTGTACTGGAAGGTCATTAATGTATATGGCAAAAAGTAGAGGACCAAGTATAGAACCCTGAGGAACGCCTGTATTTATCGCTGCTTCGTTTGAATAGGAGTTAGTGTAAAACACTACAAGTTTTCTGTCTGACAGGAATGATTTAATTCATGTCACTAGTTGAAAGTTTACTTTTGATGTTTCTAGATTCTAATTAAAATATTGTGATCTATCATATCAAATGCCTTTTTAAAGTCTACAAAGACTGCCCCACACATGTTGTCGTTATTAATATTTAGGTACCAGTTGTCTATCATCTTTGTTAGAGCATGTGACATGAACGTTTAGGTTTAAACCCCGACTGACTATCAATTAGCAAGTCGTTATTAACTAGGTGTTGTAGTGTAATTTTATGTATATGTTTACACTGGTTTGCATAGCGATGATATTAGAGAGATTGGCCTATAGTTACCAAAGTTACAATTATCGGAGGAACCAAGTTCTTTGACCACTTGCAACATATTGGATAGTGGTCCCTCATTGCGACAATAGGAACAGAGCATTCTATAATGATTTCTGCACAGATGACGTAGATGTGTCAATTGTTGTGGATGATGTTTTTGATACCCTGGTAGGCTGGTTGACAATGTGTTTTAAGTTGTATAATATTATGATGTTTTTCCACGTTTGGCTTGTGTTGTGCATGTTGAAGTCGCCTAGAAGAATAATTTCTTTGGCAGTGGTAAATACTTTGTCCATCATAGTGGTGAAATCTTCATACCAGATGGTTCCGGCACTGGGATTTCTATAACGATACCCGACTAGAAATTGTCCCTGACTCGGTGTTTTTATTTCTAACCCTTTTCACTCGGCCTCTGCTGTCTCTAAATCGCTTCTGCGGCGATAACTAATAGAAGTGGAAATATATACCTCTATACCTGTTTCTAGCTTCCTACTTGAGTCTCGTCGAACAGTTTTAAAGCCTTGTAGTGCAATATCATCATCTGATATGTTGTCATTCAAACGACTTTCCGACAGTCCAAAAACATGAACATTTTGATACAGAATTTGTGTAAGCTCGGAAAGTTTGCCTAATAGATGGTAAATGTTTAGATGACCCAGCCGTAGACCATCCTTAATTAGCCATTGTGTCTGATTTGTATGCATTTTATTTTGGAAAAGGGGGGGGGGGGGGGGGTTTCAGGTAAGTGAAAGTAAAAATGTTAGTACTTAACTTACGAAAAACTTGGCATTGGCACTACTAACAATTGCAATGGACTGAAACTGTCAGGAGTATATGCAAATAGTCACACAAAAGCAGGCACTCACAGTTTTACACCACAAAACTCAAAATCTAATGAAGTAATTAAAGGACAGAAAAAGTATGAATTTAAAGTAGTCAAAAATCGAACAAGTAAAAAACTTTTAAAGGCCTGTAGCCAATGGAATACGAGTGTTCCAAGAAAGTAACAAAGTACTTATTAGTTTAGGCGTAACAGTAATTAACTAAATTACAGGGGTGAGAAGGCTTTGGTCGCAGGGATTCGGTCAGTGAAAAAGTATGTGTGTAGTCATCATCGACGATGGATGTCTCTGTTTGGTCTATAGTAGGGGCCACGTTGCACAGACATAATTAGTGCTTGGATGAGTGAGCAGAGCTGAATTGCATCAGATAGCCAAGTTCTGAAATCCACTGAGGACGATGATGTTGGCTACGTAAGAAAGAATGACTGTAGATTTCGTCTGTCGTCGTTTGAACACTGCTAGGAAGTTTCTGGGTATAGGATCTTGTGACACTGCTCGTAGAATTGTCTTGTAATTTGTTTGTGAGGGACTGTCTTATGGGCAGTGCAGGAAATTTAACATCATAACATTCGGCTTCCTGACTGTTTGTGGCACTGTGGTTGTTGTAAGGTAAGCCACTCCCAATAGGTGCGCTTCTATAAGGGGCCGGTAAAGTATGTTGTGCATTATCGTGATTGGCTGATCTCATGGTATATGGGTTTTTTCTATGTGTATTTTGGGTTGTCGTTTTGCGTACGCTCCGGATATTTAATGTTTTTTGCTAGAATACTGCTTCTTAGTTTGGATGTATGTATTTGATCTGCGTAGAGGCGTTTCTTTGGCGCTCCTGAGCTGCTTGTAAAGAAAGGAGTGTGGTTGATAAAATTAATGATGTTGTATTGACAGTAGCTCTGTAGTGTCTTGTTGTTGATGTCTGCGACGCTGGAAGCCATAGCAAGGCTGAATAATTGATGACATATAAATTGAGGTGTTATGAAATTTTTGCTTTATTGTAGTGGTCAATCTTGAAGTAGCAGAGGGGCTTACGCTGAGTCCATTCATTATCTCGTTGATTCCTATATGTATTGTTGTTCTTGTAATGTTATGGTGTATGCCCAACTTATTGATTTTAGCAATTAGTCTTTCAGTTCCAGCTACAGGCATCGCCAGCACTGAAACGGATTCTTCTTTTGTGTTGGACATCCGATTGTTGTAAATTCCTTTTAAGAGATAGTCGCCAATTATGATACGTTTGCTTCGCTACAAAGTTGTTGACTCTGCTTTCGTTTTGATTTTTGTTGTCGCTATTGTTTCTCTTGGTGTGAATCGTCCTGGTGAGCCTGGGGTATTTGAATGGGTGGTTGGGGCGTCGGTACATAATTGGGCAGCTGTTCACATTGTACTGAACTCTCGTTAAGAGCTGAAAAACTGTTACTTATTTTTACACTAATAGGATATTTGTTCGTGTGTACATGAATATTGATTGGTTTGACGTTATTGCTGCTTGTGGCGTTCGTTTGATGTTTGTTCTTTGATAGAATCGCCAAAAGCTTCAGGCACTATAAGATGATGCACTGATTGAGTTGTTTTAGAAATAGAATCGATCCGTAGTTGCTCAATGATGAGCTTCATTTTGACATTATCTTCTCTCAAAGAAAGTATTTCATTTTTGAGTTCGTTTTCTGTACTCATCGATTTGTGGACAATAGTCGTCAGATCAGCCATTAGAACTCGCACTGAATCCTCCATTTTGAGCAACAGTTCCTGACAGCATGGTGTATTTATCCTGTGGGTAACTTCTGGGTGGTTTTCATGAGATGAAGTTCCATCTGTTTGTGTGGTCGAGTCTTTAGGGGCCATGGGATATTGGCAGCATATGCTGATAAATTGGAGTATCTGTTACTTTGCCGCTCTCTGGAAAGTTGTATGCTGCGGAAGGCAAAGTGGTTATATTTGTGAGAACGTTTGGACTAGAGTTAATACTGAGGATTTCGCCGTCAACAGATGAGACGTTGGCAGCAGAAGATACGATATCAATTGCAATTTGGGGTGAACATACTGTTAAGTCCAAATTTGTGTCAGCCATTATCTTCTTCGCGGATTCATTCAAACTGACAAAGTCTGTTTGTAATCATTACTCAATAGCTGCAGCAGTTTCCCGAGCCATCACTTTGTTCTTGGTATGGTAGAGGTGCATAAAGATAAGAGGTGATGCGATTAAATCTTCTACGAATGCGCCGTGTTTATCCGATCTCGTTTTGACATGGCCAGTCTGGTAGTATTTGGTACACGCTGTGCGGAAAGCCTCGAATTGAAATGTGTTGTGGAAAAGTACTGTAACACATTGGCCCTCATTTCTTCTTCCTTCTTCCTCGTTCGTCATGAAAAGGACGTTGGTTGCGCTGTGTCTGTTTTCGCCGGTGCTGTGATATCTGCACCTTTCGGTCGACACATCCGACTTCAGCACGGCAGATTTGGGACCGGGTTTGCCTTCCCTCTGCGATCCTTACTCTCTCAGCCAGACTGCAGTGATGCAGACTGTTTCCAGGACCACCACGTGGAGGTGGAGTAGGTCTTAGTTAGCTCTGGTTCGCTGACCCTGACGGAAGCAGTCAAGCTATGGGTCGCTGACTGCATTCTCTATTGCTGCATCTTTGGGTCCCGGCCCTCATTTGATACTTTGAAAGTTAAACCCGACTACTTGCTACAACTCTTAAGTTTCAAACGCACCGATTTGTCCTTTTGTAAAGTGTAACTTTTTATGGTGGTCGAGCGCAGTCGACCGTCCCTAGAGAGTTTTATTACCTGCGAGCCGTCGCCGATCTCCAAGTGTGACATGTTTACACACCCCCTGGGTTTAATTGTCAATGAAATACATCGTTCCGCTGGAAACTGTATTTGTTGGAGTGGGTTTGGTTGCCAGGAATACGCGCTGGCCGACCACCCTTTTCAGTACCGAGTCACGTGGTCATTGTTCAAGGAATGTGTAGTTAATGAAAATAAATGATGTTGATATTTACCGTCGTGTGTAGTAAATATTGTTAAATTAAATGAGACGTGGCTGGCTGTCATACATTCTCAGGTTATGAAGTTTAATCACTAAGGCGAACACACTGAATACATAGGACACATATTTAATCGGACATCTTGGAAACAGGAAGTCGGAAGAAGAGAAAAGTAGAGCTAGCCTAAGGGCAAGTAACTCTAGTAGGAAACAAGATAAACATCAAGACATCAACATCCCCCCTTCTTTATGAGTGAACAAAGTCATTCATCCAAGAGGGTTTCTTGCGATCTCTTTGAGGTCTCTTAGGGCAAGATGGTAGGAGAGAATGTTCTTTGCCAGCTTTCCCAGGACTAGAAGTAGCTGGAGTTGAAGGATCAACTTCTGGAGGATTGGAAATGTTCACTTCACTAGTGTTTTCCATGTCTGGCAAAGCAACCTGTTGCTCGGGTAGAACTGGAGAGGAGACATCAATTTCCGAGTCCGCGGGATCAGGTGTGAGCTGGTGAGACAACTTGGGCAGATCATGAGCAGTTTTATGATGATACTTCTTCACTGATCTGTCTCTCTTGCCTCTACTTTCAATAACTCTATTGTGAGATGCAACGGGTTTCACTGCAGAAGGTATCAGTGTACGCAGTTTCCTGTTGAACAGTATTTCTGCTGGACTTAGATCAAACCCTTGTCTCGGCGTATTACGAAGTTCAAGTAGTGCCTCATACTCTTCTTCTTCCGTCCTTAGCCAACGACCGGCAAAGCAGTCAGTGGCCATTACGCCTAGTGGCGTCTTAAGGGCAACAGCGAATAGATTTTCTTTGCCGTTGTTCCCATCACGCCTAATGGCGTCTTTATGGCAACGACAAATCAATCCGTTTGCTGTTGTTTCCGTAATCAAAGTGACTGGCAAACGGGTGATCAGCCCGTTGGTAGTGCCTCATACGCATCTGTATTATTTTGAACAGTCTTTCTCATCATACCCTTGATGAGTTTCACAGCAGATTCAGCTAATCCATTGGCTTTATTGTGACCTGGTGCTGATTTAACATGAAGTATTCCCCATCTAGCAGTAAATGATCTGAACTGTGCAGGCGTAAACTGAGTACCTTGGTCAGATACAATAACTTTAGGGACACCATAACGAGCAAAATGAGACTTCAATTTCCTGATGACTAACTGTGCTGTCATTGTAGGTAAAAAGTCTACTTTAATGAAGATGGAGAAGTAGTCAATCAGGACTAAATAATATCGGCCTTCTATAATAAAGATGTCAGTGCCAACTTTCTCCTAGGGTGATAAACCTCTTGAGTGTTGGTTTAAAGGTTCTTTAGTATTCCTTGCCTTCGTTTCTTGACATTCTGGACAACTGTCAGCTATCTGTCGAATCTCAGCCGTCATGTCGATCCAAAACAGACAACTTCTGGCCCGGCGCATCATGCTGTCAAATGCAAGATGAGCAGCGTGTAGCTTCTGCTTGATTTCAGGCCTCAGTGCTTTTGGGATAAGAATACGCTCTCCTTTAAGTATTATACCTTGTTCTGTTGTCAGAGTATCACGAATGTCAAAATAGGGCATAAGCTCAGCTGGTACATCAGACTTTCTTTTAGGCCACCCATCCAAAATGGTTGACTTCAACCTCTGGAGCACGCCGTCTTTGAGAGTTTCAGCTTTAATCTTTTCCATCATCACATCTGGTATTTCAGGTAATCTTACAGGTGTATCAGCTCCTGCATTGCTCTCTCTATCAGCTAAGGAATCCAATGTGACATTATGAATACAAACTCTGGACAGTGTGTCGGCTATAAGAAGATCAGAACCTTGTACCTATTGGAATTCAAAGTCATATCGATGGCTGCGCATCAGTAAATTCTGCAGTCTTCGAAGAATTTGACTCAGAGGTTTCTTAACGATGGCTGCCAAAGGTTTATGGTCGTTGATGACTGTAACTTTCCTTCCATAAGTGTACTGGTCAAAGCGTTCCAAACCATATACAACGGCTAAGAGTTCCTTCTCAATTTGAGCCCAGCGTTGTTCTGTTTCAGTTAGAGCTTTAGAAGCAAACTCTATTGGCTGACCATTTTGTAGGAGGACAGCCCCAAGTCCATAGCTGCTACTATCAACTTGAATACACAAAGATTCATCAGGATCATAGTATGCGAGTACTGGAGTAGAAGTAATCAGTTTCTTGACACTCTTGAAAGCTTGTTCGCATTCAGCAGACCAGATAAAGGGAGTATCCTTACGTGTAAGTTCTCTTATTGGATGAAGAACTTCTGAAAGATTGTTGAGAAACTTTGCTAAATACTGTATCATGCCGCAAAATCTGAGAACCTCATGACAGTCCTTAGGACCGGGCATGTTTAGTATTGTCTCAACCTTTTTCTTGTCTGGTTCAACACCTCGAGCAGTAACAAGGTGACCCATGAAGGTAATTTCTTCTCTTGAGCTTTAGCGTCATTCAGTTTAATGCCTTCCTCTTTACACCTATGTTTCAGTGCTTTAAGCTTCAGATCATGGTCCTCAAATGCTTGATGTCTGTTTGATCCACACCCTGCAATAACTATGTCATCAGCAACATTGATGCAACCATGAAGACCTTCAAGAGCTTGTGCTAGATGCCTCTGGAAAATTTCACTGCTTACATTCAAGCCAAATGGTAATCTAGACCATCTGAACCTACCATAAGGTGTGATCATTGTTGTAAGTTTACTAGACTTCTCATCAAGTTTGATATGCCAGAATGCTTCCTTGATATCCAGCTTTGTGAAAATCTTGGCATTATTGAGTTCAGGCAATATATCATCCAAAGTTGGTAATCTGTAATGCTCCCTCTGCAAAGCCTCATTCAGGGGTCTAGGATCAATGCATATTCTTAAAGAACTATCAGACTTTTCAACAACAGCCATTTGGTTAACCCATTCAGTCGGTTCGTCTAATGGTATTAATATACCTCTGTTCATTAGACTTTGAAGCTCTGACTTTACCTTGCTCTTAAGTGAAAATGGTATTTTTCTGCACGGCAGTGCCTTTGGACGAATATTAGGATCAATATGCAACACAGCTTCACCCAGGACACCTAGATGGTTATCAGAGTTATGATCATTATCTAAACTGTCAGTAGCCACCTTAGCAATAAATTTGTTTGTGTTGACTGTCACAAACTGTAGATCCTGCAGTGTGTTGTTGCCCAGCAAACATGTGAATCTATTTTTCACAACAGTAAACCTTATATTGTGTTTTGTCCTAGTCTTAGGATTCTCAGCAGTTAATAGAACTTCTCCCAGTGGAGTCATCTTAGTACCATTCCACATAACAAGCCTCTATTTAGTGGGTAACAGTTGTTCTTGCATCACAAAGCGTTGACAGATTGTATTCACATCAGCTGCTGTGTCTAGCTGAAATTTTACCATTTTTCCATTGACAATGAGTTGTGCAGATGTACAAGCTTTGCTAGACTTCACACAATTACGAAAAGCTTCAGAATCTTCCACTGACTCTGTGTGAACAGTGTGAACTTTCTTGCATTTAACTTTGAAATGGTTTCTTCCCCCACAGTTTGAGCAAAACTTAACCCATGCAGGACACTTTTTCTTGATCAATAGATGCTTCTGTCCACAGTAATGACACTCCTTTCTAGGTTCAAAGTACCCACTGTCAGTGTTACTTTGACAGGCTTTACCAGCAGCACGCCCAGTGTCTCTTGGGAGGTTTATGGTTGAGTGATTTTTTCTGTACCTTTTCAACCCTTGCTTCAGAAGGTTGTACTGTGTTACTCACCTCTCTTATGTCGTTTCCAGATTGCTCGAAGACTCTGCATATATGAATGGTTTTCTTTAGATCGAGATCAGCTTCTCTCAAGAGCTTTTCTTGTAACCTTTTGTTGACAGTAAAGACAATTTTGTCTCTTATCATACGATCCTTGTCGTTAAAGTTGCACAAATCTGCCTTAGTTCTCAGCTCAGTTAAAAAGGAATTAAAAGGTTCTTGAAGAGGTGTGTTCCAGAATCTGAAGGTATGTAATACTTCATTGCTTCGTGAGCTACAATGGTTCTGGAGCAAATCGAGAATTTTAGTAGGATTAGAGTGGTCTCCTTCCTCTGCCAGTTGATCAAAAACTTCAACAGCTTGAGGTCCAGCACAGTGTAGAATAATGGCCGCCCGAACAGAATCAGGTTTAGAGGCCACCTCTGTTGCATGCATGTATAGATCTAACTGTCGTCTCCATTTACGAAATGTGTCTGGTTTGACGTTATTTATGTCTAGGCAGGGTGGTAACCGAAATAAGGGCCGTTCTGCCATGACGAAATGTCTAATAATGGTATGCAAGCAATAACCAGTAATCTCACCTCAAGTCTAATGACATTCAGCACACGTGTTACAAGATATTCAGCAGAATAGTCCGAATTCTGTAGAAATAAACACCGCTGCCACCATGTTGATATTTACCGTCGTGTGTAGTAAATATTGATGTCTCGATGTTTATCTTGTTTCCTACTAGAGTTACTTGCCCTTAGGCTAGCTCTACTTTTCTCTTCTTCCGACTTCCTGTTTTCCAAGATGTCCGATTAAATATGTGTCCTATGTATTCAGTGTGTTCGCCTTCGTGATTATGCTTCGTAACGTGAGTATGTATGACAGCCAGCCACGTCTCATTATAACAATATTTACTACACACAACGGTAAATATCAACAAATGAATAGTCCATAAATTCCTGCATTTTTGTCAAATACTATATGTTAAATCAACACAATGTCCCGCTCGCAATATTCATAATTTAAAAAGGAACACGCAGAGAAAAGGGAAGGCAACCCGTGACTGTTCCACTCCATGGTGTTGTCTCTGTTTGCCAGATTTGTGTAAATAGTGGTTCTGCGAGTAGCTCTGCCGCTAATACAGGATCTGTTTTAAATAGCTCTGTATTTAGACTGTCATGGCCTCGATCTTTTCTGTTCTTCAGCCCTTTGAAAGTTGTGATGATTTATTCCCTACGTAGGATATCTTTATTTATATCTAGATCATTTTCTGCCTCTGGAATGTTCAATTGTGACTCTGGAGGTGCTTTATTTAGCGTTTCTATGAAGTGTTCTTCCCACCTTGCTTCTTGCCCCTGTTCTGTAGTGATGAGATCTCCGTTCGTGTCTAACTAGTCTAATGTTGTTTGCCCCCCGTTTTCCACTGATCGCTTTAGTTACATTGTACACCGTGCTTTGTTCATTCCTCAGTACTGTTGCTTCTGCCTGACTTGCAAGGTTATCTGCAAATTTCCTTTTGGCAGTTCGGGTTTGACGTTTCATTTCCTTGCTCAGCTGACTGTTCACTATATATTTTGTTCAGCCTATGGGACTTCTCATCTATTTTCTTTCTTTTGATTAATGTTCTCATCCTAGTTTTTGTGAACGTTTCTAGTGCTATCCAATCTTGTGTCTTCCTTTACTTGAATCCCAAGCACGTTTTAAGCTTTCTCTATATACTATTGATATAGAACTGAATTTCTGGTCGACATCTTGAACTGCTCTCTCTCTCTTCCTGGCTCTTGGCAATTTGGTAGCGTTTTTTATATACCAGCAATCAATCAATCAATCAATCAATCAATCACTACCCTTCAGCTCCCCGAGGAGCATAGGCCTTTAACAAACACGTGCCAAGTCTTCATGTTCTGTGCCATCCGCTCAAGTTATGTCCATGTTTTCCTCATCATTTTCATCTCTGTATCCAGTTCTCTTCTACATGTGTTTTTGGTTTACCTCTGCCTCTCTTTCCCTGTGGATTCCAGAACAAGGACTGCCTTGTAATGCTATCAACAGGTTTCCTCAATGTGTGTCCTATCCATCGCCAGCGTCTTCTTCTCAACTCTTGTTCCACTAGTACTTGTCTGGTTCTTGTCATCAATTCCACATTTGTGTCATACCATTTCAGTCCTTCTATTCTACGCGAACACTCGTTTAAAAAAAAGTATGTAGCTTTCTGGTTGTTTTTTTTTTTGTTGCTCTCCATGTCTCAGAGCCATACAATAGGACTGACTTGACATTTGAGTTGAAGATTCTTATTATCGTGCTGGACTTGATTTTGCTTGTTCTCCATATGTTTCCCAATGCAATGAAAGCTCCTCTTGCTTCTTGTATTCTTATTTTGATATCACTGTCTGTCCCTCCAACTCTGTCTATATTACTGCCAAGAAATGTGTACTGTTCTACATTCTTTAGTGGTGTTTCTTTAAGTTCAACCTTGTTATCATTTCTTGCATTTATTCTCTTAATCCTTGCCTTTTCCCTGTGTATTTTTAGGCCCACTTGTTGTGACCCCTTATCGATAAATTTAATTTCTCTTGCATCTGATTATGGTTATGGGACAGAACAGCCACGCTATCTACAAAATCCAGATCATCAAGCTGCTTAGTCAGATTCCACTGGATTTCATTTCAGTTGTGTGATGTCGATGTTTTCATAACCGAATCTATTGCTTGTAAGACAAGAAATGGAGACACGAAGCAACCCTGTCTCACTCCAGTTCTAATCCTAAACGGTTCTGTAAGTTGTTCATGATGGCCTTTGCCGGAATTCCATCTGGACCAGCTGCTTTTCCTTCTTTCAGAAGCTTTATGGCTTTCTTTATTTCTTCTCTACTTTCATCTCTGTATCCAGTTCTCTTCTACGTGTGTTTTTGGTTTACCTCTGCCTCTCTTTCCCTGTGGATTCCAGAACAAGGACTGCCTTGTAATGCTATCAACAGGTTTCCTCAATGTGTGTCCTATCCATCGCCAGCGTCTTCTTCTCAACTCTTGTTCCACTAGTACTTGTCTGGTTCTTGTCATCAATTCCACATTTGTGTCTTACCATTTCAGTCCTTCTATTCTACGCGAGCACCCGTTTAAAAAAAGTCTGTAGCTTTCTGGTTGTTGTTTTTGATGCTCTCCATGTCTCAGAGCCATACAATAGGACTGACTTGACATTTGAGTTGAAGATTCTTATTATCGTGCTGGACTTGATTTTGCTTGTCTTCATAAGTCTTCCTTATTAAGTTAATGATCTTCATGGGAACTCCATAATGCCTAATCAATTTCCAAAGTGATTCTCTGTCTACACTGTCAAATGCCTTTTCATAATCTAAGCAACCGATGTATCGCGGTGAATTCCATTACAGACTTTGTTCAGCTATTATTCTCAATGTGGCTTTCTGGTCTGTACAGGATCTGTTTTGTCGAAAACCTGCTTGTTCATCTCTCAGTTGCTTGTTTATTGACTCTTTTAATCTCTCAATGATGAATCTGTTTAATACTTTTCCTGGCACTGATAGTACCATTATTCCTCTATAATGTGTACACTCTTGTAAATTTCCCTTCTTAGGCAACTTGACCAGATAACCTTCCTTCCATTCTGCTGGTATTTCCTCTCTAAAAATAAACATGTAAGTATCAAATTTAGAAGCTTCAAACATTTCAGTAAGGAATTATTTTTAAATGACTTGCTAACTGCACCTCTCGCCCGTGTTTACCAACTTCCTGATCCGGATGACGCTATTGAATACTGGACAAAAATTTTTTATAATGTTTTTGACACACACGTACCAGCTAAGGAAATTCGCGTCAAACGACAATTAAAATCTCCGTGGATCACGCAGGAAGTGTTGGAGGCTATAAGGCAGAGAGATCAAGCGCACAAAAATAAGGACCTCAACACATACAGGGTATACAGGAACAAAGTTCAATATTTAATTCGGAAAGAAAAGAAAAATCATTTTAGAAATATGGTTCAGAACAAATCAAATAGTAAGGAAATATGGAAGGCAATTAACACCTTAGCGAAAAAACGTAATGCACCAGACTCATTCTCTTCCAACACTTCATTTACTTGCACCGACTTCAGCAATCACTTTCAAGCAGAAATAAACAGTCTGAAATCCACAATACCACCTTCCTCTAGTGACTTAGACAAACGAAAAACACATACATAAAGCAACACTACATTACCTAGTTAGCAATGACTTGCTAATTGACAGTCAGTCAGGGTTTCGACAAAAGCATTCATGCCACACAGCTCTAACTAAGATGATAGACAACTTGCACCTAAACATAAATAACGATAACATATGTGGAGCAATCTTTGTAGACTTTAGGAAAGCATTTGATATGTTAGACCACGCTGTTTTAATAAGAAAATTAGAAACAATGAAAGTTAACTTTAAACTAGTGACATTACTTAAATCATTCCTGTCCGACAGACAGCAAGTAGTGTGGTACAATAACTCCTTGTCAAGCCCAACTATTATTGACACCGGTGTTCCTCAGGGTTCTATTCTCGGCCCTCTACTTTTTTCCATTTACATAAATGACCTTCCACTACACATCAAGCACTCATCCTGCGACCTATTTGCCGATGACTGTACCATTTATACTAGTGATAAAGGTTGCAACACGCTAGAAATATTATTACAAAGCGACACAGACAATCTTATTAAGTGGAGCAATGAAAACTGCATGCAAATAAATATCACTAAAACAAAATGTATGATAATATCAACTAGACAAAAATTACAAAACTCGCCGAAAACAACACTTCAGCTCTACATTGGAACCTCTTTAATTGAAAATGTAAATGAATATAAAACACTAGGACTCATAATTGACCAACATTTAAGTTGGAATTCGCATGTACAAGCACTGACCAAACAAACGGCACAAAAAGTTTACCAATTAGCTAAAATCAAACATTTCCTAGATGAGGAGACACGAAAAATGTTCTATACATCCCAGATACAAACACATCTAGACTATTGTTCCACAATTTGGGATGGCTGCACCATGTCCAACACTAAAAGACTCTATTCATTACAAAAACGTGCAGTGCGCCTAATTTCAGACAAAAAACCTCACACAGTGTGTAGACGCATATACATATCTTAACATATTACCACTAAGAAAGCGCCTTCTCTTCAACAAAGCCAAATTTATTCACAAAATCTTGTCACAGAATGCTCCAACGTATCTGTGGCCTATTTTCAAATACAGCGGAAGACGCAGTCAACGCTTAAATAAATTACACACGCCCAAGCCTAGGCTCGACTTATTCAAGAAAAGTTTAGCTTTTTCTGCTGCTCATCTGTGGAATACTCTTCCACACGACTTAAAAAATACTCTTAGTCCATATTCATTTAATCACAGACTTTTCAAATACATCATGAGTGCAGATTATATGCAACCCTAATTTCGTTATGTTCTTAAATAATTACATAACATCATATGTAGGTTTTAAAGTTAATTTTGTCCTGTTTAGTATAAATTATGATACGCATCTGTAAATCTGTGTAACTGTTATTGTACTGTTACAATGTTGGGATTTTATTTTATTGTACTTTTTTTTTGTTATTTTATTATTTAAGTAATATTTAGGATATGTGTGAGAATAAATGGATTCCGTATGGAAGATGAGAGAAAGGAAGGGCACAATGTTAGACGGGCCTGCGTGCCCAATTCTAAACCCTTGAAAATAAAGTTCGTTCGTTCGTTCGTTCGTTCGTTCTCTCTCTCTCTCTCTCCCAGACTTTGACAAGTAGTTTGTATAATATCTCTGTTGAGGAATCAATATCTTCTCTGATGGCCTTTGCCGGAATTCCATCTGGATCAGCTGCTTTTCCATCTTTCAGAAGCTTTATGGCTTTCTTTATTTCTTCTCTACTTGGTCGTTCACACTGATTTGTAGCTCCTCTTCTACTGGCTTGATGTCTGGGGGATTAGTTGGAGCTGGTCTAATGAGAAGTTCCTCCAAAGGTTCAGTCCGTCTCTTCATTTATTCTTGTATATTACTAAGCAATTTTCCATTCTTATCTTTTATGAGGCCGTTTGCTTGCCTATATTTCTCTGTTAGCGTCTTTGTGTTATTGTACAGGTCCCTCATATTTCCTTTGGCCACAGCTTCTTCTACTTCTCGTGCCAACTCTTCACAATACTTTCTCTTGTCTCTTTTGATGTTTATTCTTACTTCTTTGTTTGCTTCTATGTACCCTTGATGAGCCTTGGCTTTAGAGATTCTGGTTTTGCTTCTGTTTATATCTGATTTAATGTTTTTCATCTTGGTATTGGTTTCTGTTGTTATCCATGCTTTGTGCTGATGTTCTATTTTTCTCAGTACTTCTTCACATGTCTCATTTCATATATTTTTTACTTGTTGCCAATGGTCGTCCTTATCTGCTTCATCTTCCAGCTGTTGGTGTACTTGGTATTTACTGGATACTGTGATTGAAAATTATTTTTCTCTTATTTCTCGATTTCTTAGAAATCCCACATTATACTGTTGTCTATAGCTATATACTGTTGTAAATTTCTTGAGTTTTAATTTTGTCTTAGCCAACAGAAGATGATGGTCTGATACCACATCTGCTCCTCTACATACTTTTACATCTTGCAATGACGACCTAAACTTCTTTCTTGGGCATATGTGATCAATCTGATTCTCAATTTACCGATGTCCAACCTTTTATGTTTTATTACTGTTAGTCCAGTAGTCCTGATCGTCTTTAGTCTTGCTAGTACTAGGTGGTTATCACTTTCAACATGTGTACCCCTTCTTACCGCCATATCCTACAGAAAAGCCTGTATCTGTCGTTGATAATTACGTGGTCTATTTAGTTTCTGTCGCGGCTATTTGTGACTGTCGTAAAAAATTTGAATCTGTATGACCCCACGCTCAAATTCCCCGCTCAAAAACTAGCTATAATATTTGAATCTAAAAATAACTATAGTATTTGAAGCAGTCTAAGAACCCAGTTAAATTTACCGCCCAAAATTTATCTAGTGTATTTGAATTTGTCTAGGAACCAAGTCAAAATTTACCGCCAAAGAGCATAGTACAAATTTAACAACCAATCATAGTGCGCCTTTTTTCGGTAAGGATAAAGAAACCTTGTTGACCTGGTGACAATACCTATTTTGTGTTTTTGACCGAACGAAGATATTTTATTTCTTAACAACCAAAGATAATTCAACTGGAAGAGATATCCCGACTTATAGAGCTGATATTGCTTAACACAAGCATAAAGATTCCCTCATAATAAAATGTTATTGACTTAGAAAAATTGATTTGAGTCATATTTTCATATCAGGGTAATGCCAAAATTAATTACTTAAAAATTACCCAGATTGAAATGCACAGGAATAACTAAAGGAAAATCATATAGAACGAAAAAGAGCCATTGGCCGTTTAATTATCACTTTTTATAATTGAAATCGGTCCACTAATAACTATAATATAAGATATTCAAAATTAGTCAGATTATACAAGCGAGCTCACGATCGCATAAGTCAAAATTCCTAGAAAGACTTTTTGACTTTGCCTCCGATTGGGCGGATGTAGTTCTATAAATAGTAACAAGGTAGTACGATCTGGGCTATTCGATTCAAAAAATCTGCACCGAGCTGACAGAAATTAAAGACAGAACGACCAAGTCTTTGCCTTCTGATCTGAGAGCAGTTCTAGATCCCGTAGAAGGCCAGTTCAGCTTGTGTGTGTGTGTGTGTGTGTGTGTGTGTGTGTGTGTGAATATATTTGCCTGAGGGTTATATAACGAAATTACCTCGTGGCTGCATTCACTTGAGAGGAAGTTTGTGGGAGATGAGAGTTCCTTATATATCTAGAGCCAGACCCCATCTTCTCAGTCAGGAGCTATACAGTTTGTGGTCCTGACTTGTGTATATGAGAATCAGCAGCAACATTCTAAGATAAGTCCTTTATAAAGGCTAGTGTCAGAACATCCAGTCATTCACCCAGTAGTAATCAAACTAGGATTACAACCCTTTTTAGGATGAACATATAAGACCTCCACAATAATAAAGAAAACTTACAGCACAGTGATAGCAGAAGTTAACACTCATACGAACAGAAAGTGTGTGTAGTTATTCCAGTGAACAATCTACAGAATGAAAAGGATTTTCAAATGTATTATCCATGATTTGTAAATATCATTTTATTGTTTTAAATATTCCTGACCTGAAAAGATTGAGGTTCAGGATAATTAAATTGTACATAACATTTCATACAGTCTTGCTTAATAATTTTATTACAGTTAAAGTTCTGTTTTGAAATTAATAACTGTTATAATAAATAAATTACCCTAGACAATTTGCCACATAAAACAACACAGTTAATTTTTATTCCTTGTGGGATCTAAAGAGGTAGCAGTTAGGGACTCAGATTACTACATCATCATCATCTTCTCTGAGAACTTACATAGCTTGACCCCACTTTGATGTCTATACACCCTTGCTCTTTTCAGAGAAGGGGGTATTTCTTATAAGACCAGTCTCTTATCTGGAACTATCCTGGTATCATCTGATACACCTATTTGTCCAGGATAGCCTATACTTTAGTAACATCAAAACCTCTTATGACAGACTCCCTCGTTAATTAATGGATTTCTTCGTGTGGAAAAAGTGTTCCCCCAATGACAAGTTTGTTAATACCACAAAAGCCTTCTAAATTATCACAATTTTCATTTGCTGTTCCGCTGCCGTGTCTTACCATTACTCTTTCGTTGCATGTATTATGTGTGCATAGCTTTGTATTATGGTGATGTTATGTGAATCTCCCATCCGGTCTCGCTCGTATCGATCTATTGTTGATTGGCGTCCATTTCATTACTGATCTTTCTATGCCTTTCTTCAGGATAATGGCTATGTCTTCACTGTGTTGGCCATCCTATCTTCTACTATTTCTCCTGTTACTGTGTTTACTATTCCAGCCATAGTTTATGTCAGTTTCCCTATCTCGTTCATTGTTCTTCCATACCAAATTCCAATTCTTGTTTCATGTTTAGCAGTCTGGATGTCTGGTTTCATGTCAGCAGCTTCCTTTCGGATTTCACCACTGGCAGACAGAATATTCAACCTGTAGCAAAGCTTGTTAATTTGTTGCTATTTTCTTAACTATTATGATTTTGTTTATAGACAAGGCTGCCCGTTCTGTGCTAAAGCCTCTAATCTGGAGGACCAGTGTACCAGCTTTTGTCTGACCCTTCCAGCACAGACCTGTCCAGCTTGGTAGAACCTTCCAAGAGTAAAATTCCTGCGAGTATAGCTCTGGGTGTTTTCAAGGTACACAAGCCACCAAACCTCTACAAGGTATAGGCACCATTGAAAGTGTTTGCAGTCAATGCCAAGATGAAAAATCCTTGGCAGTATCTACATTGTATATCTTGGCGTTTCCTGTGGCTTTGATGCCTTTCTGAAACTTGTTGAGTTGGAGTCCAGAGCAATGTGTCTTTCCCAACTTTCTTTTCCACCCCAGCGTACATTTAAAAATCGTCACAACTGGTTTCAATACAGAAGGGATAGCAGCTCAGACAGTACTACCCCCCTCCGCATCCATCTATGGTGATTCTAAAAATATATGGGTCTAAAATTATGAGCTCTGACTCTCTAAAAGAATCGCCACGTCCTGCACACAGCCAACCAGGTATATGTCGGAGTTAAGTCTTAGACTAATATGATTTCCCAATTTTAGTGT
This sequence comes from Oreohelix idahoensis, assembly GCA_024509875.1. NCBI lineage: Eukaryota > Metazoa > Mollusca > Gastropoda > Stylommatophora > Oreohelicidae > Oreohelix > Oreohelix idahoensis. Next base: position 112,666 of record JAMPIV010001685.1, read on the forward strand.
GCAATGTTTGGTTTCCAGCTTGTTTTAACACAGTGGGAATTGAGGCTAGTCGATCCTTGAAGGCTCTCGAAGTTTGCACAATTCCATGACGCGCCACGACAAAGTGCATCAGTATTCCGGTTAGAGATTATGTTCCTGGAATTTACGCAAATTCCTTTGCAATCCCCTTTCCCGATGGGGAATCCTCTTCTTGGTCTACGTGTTCGTACACTCTCGGGCATCAACTTGAACATGTTCACAGAAAGCAATGGTTTGCTTGAGGCTATTTTTATCTCCAAAGACTTTCTCCAGGAATAGTACTGATCACGGTCACGTGTGCTTTCTAGGTTCTTCATATGTTGGACATATTTGAAGCACATGTTCAGCAGTCATTTTATCAGTGCCACAGTTACACACATCGGCTCCGTCCCTCGCTCTTTTGTTTAGTATTTCACTTATGTTTTTTTATGCTATCTTGTACACACTTCGTCATATCCTGCATTCATAATTTGCCCTAGCAACATCTGAAGGAAATAGGAGTAGTTTCACTAATATGGAATGATGCAACACTGATTTAGTATTATGCCATGAGAATAAAAGAACAAAAGTCGAAAGCTACAGACTCATCAGCTTACTTAGCCGCGTAGGTAAATTGATGGACAGACTAGTTATTATGGTATGCATTTTACTGCGCAAACGGGACATTGTTCATTATTATTAGTTTTCGCACTAAAATGTACCAGTGATGAATGAGACACGTGATAGATGACGGGTGTGCATTAGCAGATGTTCGGGCAGTAAAAGCCTGAGATCCAACAGTGTGTTTAGAAAGACTGAAGACTCGGTAAAAAGGTTGTCCTAACGTGTCTTAGGTGTTCATATATGAACCAGCTGTGAGACAGTGTTTTTTATACAATAGTATGGTCGACTTGGGCCACGAATTAAATAAGTGTGTTCAATAAGGCTAAACGGGCATGAACATGGATTATGATTAATACCCAAGTATGGCTGTGTATTTAAAGATGGGCGTAAAGACTATGATGATGATTAATAAATAAAAAAGCGTGATCTAAAGATACTATGTGGTTACTGACATTGGCGACACCCCGCACAGCTCCGCAACACTAGTCAATACCAGGTTTGTGTGACAGCGTGAAAGAAAGCAATCGATTACACTCCAGCAGGCTGGCTTTATGCGATACAGGTCTACAGAATACCAAATAATATTCGATCACTCAAGAGGTTGAAGATACCTTCCAGCAAAAATACTTTAGGTAAACAAATGTAGCCAACCAATTGGTATAATACTTTGTTCCTGGGAAATACATAGTACCTAATATCTTTTAGTCAGTGAATTAATGCGTTCGTATTTTAATTAAATCTTTAACCTGTAAGAAAGAGAAGCGTGAGGAATCAAAGATAACCTGAAGGAATACGAACAGAAGAAGAAGCCAAAGTTATTGGATCTTCGTTGACGGAACTGAGGACGATCGCAAAAGATACATCAACAACAATCAACTACGGCGAGAACAATAGAGGGCGGATGATTAAAGTGACAATGTTGGTGACAACATACCCGATGTATAGGAAACATGCAACGTTCTATATATATATAATCACCATATATATAAATTTGGTTTAGTGGAGATGAGTCTAAACATCAGCATGGAGTAGGTTTTATCGTACATAAAGATAGATTGCACTCTGTCATCAGCTGCACCCCAATAAATAGCAGGCTTATCACCATTCGTATTGCAGCACATCCAAAGAACATCTCCATCATACAGGTATATGCCCCCACTACTGACTATGAGGATGAGGCAATTGATACATTTTATGACAATCTGGATGAAGCAATTAAGAAAATTCCAAAGAAAGATCTTCTCATCGTGTTAGGTGATTGGAATGCTAAAATAGGGCCAGATGCATACGGTCACTGGGCTGGTACAGTGGGGAGATTTGGGACAGGTGAAACCAACGATCGAGGACTAAGGCTACTAGAATTTGCCAGCAACTATAAACTAACCATTGCAAATACACTATTTCCTCATAAGTTATCAAGAAGAACAACGTGGCATGCCCCAAAAACTGAGATACATGGCCAAATTGATTTTATTCTTGTATCCAAAAGATTCAAGTCCAGTATTAATAAAGCCAAGACTAGGACTTTTCCTGGCGCCGACATTGGTAGTGATCACGACATGGTATTGATGACGCTCAAGCTTAAACTTAAAAAGAACTATAATCAAAACAGATGTTCTCAGTTAAGATTCAATTTAGACAAACTGAAAGATCCAGAAATCGCGGGAATCTTTGAGACAACTGTTGGAGGAAAATTCGCAGCTCTCAACTTTTTGGAAGATGATATCAACTCAATCACAGAGAACATGAAAGACGTGCTCATTGAACCAGCAACAGAAATACTTGGTAAAAGTGTGGTAAAGTGGGATGTTATAAATATTTATAGGGGACTTAGTGTACTGACTGAGATCAGCTGTGAAGGTATATATATATCTAATAAGAGTAGTGTATTATATATAACCTTACTTGCTGCCACATATGTATACCTCAGTCAGAATTATTCTGGAATAGTGTGATGACTACGTTATATGTCTAGGGTATGTGTATGATGAAGTGTAAGTCAAAACAACAACAGACAGATAAACAATTTAATTTATTCTACTACACTTGACAACACTGTGACACTCACATACATAAAACACTCTACAAGGATATCTTAAAGGAGTCACTGATAACTTTTCAAATAACAATATGTATTCATTGCTGTCATGAATGTATATGTGTCCTGATTCAAATACAAAGGAACCAGGAATCACAATCAATTTTAATTACAAGTTATATGTACAGAATTTATTAATATCAATCTTGTAGTGACATCTATTTTTAATAGTATCCTATGTGTGTTAGTTGTGTAGTAGTAATATGAGGTAATACTGGTTTTGTTTTGTTCAAGCTCTGTTGGTATTTGTCATCATGACTTCAATAGTTTGTCTTTATTGGAACTAGTATTGGAGATGTTCTCAGTTCCTGATATTAAAACAATTAAATTCCCCTCTTAATTGTATTTTACACTGTCATTTTAAGATGGGGTACATAATGTTGAGCTCAGCTGGCCACATCAGCTTATCTTGCGTGATGGCGGCAGGAAAAGACTCCTCTGCTCGATTTCTCCCCTGGGCTCTGGAGACACCTCACTGATAGCTAAATGGACCAAGGAGTATGCTGTCCGACTCTGGATTCAGCAAAGCTCTGACCAGGTGCTGCTCAATAACTTTAAGACCACGGTCCCTGAAAACAAGAAGGATGTACCTTCTACGTCATAACTAATTTATACTCTCTTTCTACACTGAGCACAATACATCACAAACATTGAGTTCAGAGCGTTAGGCCAACTGTCAGCTTCATCTGAAATACTTTATACCAGTATTTCCCTCCCTAATGGTTACTACGCCTCTGCAATTCCAGCATTATTTCTGTCTAATCAATAATCTAGGTGTCAGTGTACTGTTTGGCCATTCCATGCAGTTTTACTTTCCTCCGACACCTTCTGTTCAGGCTGGAGCATTATAGGCTTTACATCATGTTCGCTACTGAACTACACATATATACAGGCATAAATTAACAATTTACATTCAATTTTCATTAAAAGATATTGAATATTTCAAGCTTACCACAATTCATAGAATAATAAACAGTTTCGTTGACTGGCAATGAATATAGCACAACTCCGATCTGCCGATGTTCCAGGCTTTATTTTATATAAAATATACACTGGTGCTCAACGTACTGCTTCTTAGTAGGATTATTACAAGATGTGGCAATGAACAGACGCTCTGAATCAAGTATATTCGCAGCTCTACCCAATGAAACCACGTCTAACCATCTTTTCAAAAAAAGTACCCCTTCTATTCGTTTCCCATAGCAACACAAGATAGTATTTATAGCCCGACCAATCGTGTTTAGTCTTATATTTGTTGCGCTCCAATCAATTTGGAGTTAACATGGTAGGCTATTTCCGTAACGTAAGGTTTTTTTCAAACACGTTATAAAAAAATTTTATGAGCAGAAATGATTTCATGCTGTCAGGCACCCCCACTATTTTATTTTGGTTATAATTTGGTAATTCCTAGACTATTTGCGTAACGTTTTACATATTCTTTGTCAGCAAGCCCTAAGGAACCCAAATATACAAATTTAAACGAGCTAAGTGGCTGCGTTCAAAATATGCAATTTCTTCTACCTCCTGTTTCGAAGATGTGCTGTCTGGGTACTGTAATGTTTTCAAACGTAAACCCATCTAATGTCATCTTTTCTAATAAGCGTTTTTCAGGATTTTAAAACCTAACTCTGGGAAGGTTAGTGTTTTTATCACTGTCCGTCTGAAAAAAAAGTTAGTGCATGTGGCCTTACACGCGTGATAGTAGTAATTGTGTATCGCGCGACGCGAGTTTAGTGTTGCATGTGTCCTTGTTTTCATTCGCCCCTCTCTCTTTCTATTTGAGTCCATCTGTTCGTTCGTTTTGGTAACGTAGTATAATTAATGTTAGGATTAATTTAGGTCATTACGCAGTGTGCCTCTCAATGTTTTTCTTAGAAATGCAATACCCGTTTTAATGTGTTGTGGAAACGCTTGTATTTATGCAGTGGCTTATATTTAACGTGGAAACGTTACAATTTGCAGACTAAGCATAAAACAAAGGGGATTTCGAGTACTGTCATTGTGACAGCACTGTTCTTTACCATTCTTCTTCCTTTTATTAAATTTATTTGTTAGGCTTTGCATTTACCTTTTAATTTATATATGTGGATTAGAATATTTCACGACACCTCCCCTCTTAAAACAGACATCCCATGTCAGTCCTTTATTCTATATACACATAGATAAATGTAAGTCAACTTGACTTTACTCTGCTGTGGTGCTATCATGGTTTTATGTAGTTGGGTCCATTCAGAGTAGGCACTACTCATGAAATCTGCCTCAGACTTCTACAACCAATAATATATTTCGGTTATGTTACTGAACAGCCGCAAGTGTGAGTGCTTGTCTTAATGCTGCTTCGCAACCCGTATTCACCATTTCTCTTCTCTGAGTCTGCGCAATGACATGTCCAGAGAACATTATATTTCCCTCAAAATGTACGTTATGAGGAGATAACATATACCTGGTGATAGCAGAGTTTTCGTAGTGGATCCCATAATCTTCTTATTATCCTGTATGAAACATTCGGAATATCCTCAATCAAAGAGGCAACTCAGGGATTCATTACGTTCCTCCGAAATGTTTACATCCAACAATTTTCTCATCATTCTAGAGAAGACACTAGGCGCATTCTTCAATCCAAATGGCAATCTATTAAACTCATAGTGTCCTTCTGAGGTACTAAAAGCTAGGTATGGTCTAACCTCAGGCTTTACTGGAATCTGATAGTATCCTTTACTCAGATCCACTTTTGAGAAATATTTAGCTTTATTTAGTCTGGCCAACAGCTGATTTGTATCCGGCAATGGATCCACCTGTCCTTCTGTAATAGCATTCAGTCTCCTGTAATCTATACAGAGTCTATGTTCTCCAGAGGGCTTCCTTAAGAGTACAACACCGGAACTATACGAAGATTCACTGTGCGAAATAATTCCTTCCTTCAACAGATAGTCTATCTCTTCCTTCAAAGCTTTCTCCTTAGCAAACGGAATCGAATATGGTTTCATACAGACAGGTGTGGGGTCTATCAGTTTCATATCATATTCCAATAGGTTTGTATGCCCTGGTCGGTCTGTTAACACCTCTGCATGATTATTTAGAACCTGTTGCACTCTCTCTTTCTGAGTTTTCGTTAAATGTGTACTGATTTTCACCTGTGCTGCTGTCTCACAGGGGTGTAATGGATATTCAAATGATGAAAGTGGTTCCTTTTTCATCTCCATGGCGATGGACAAGGTCAACAAGTGTGTCTCTTCCTGATGTTCTCTTTCCAAATATTTCTTCAGGAGATTCACATGATAGATTTTTTCTTTCCCTTTCTTATCTATCTTATAATTTGTTCTAGACACCTTCTCTAGAACTGTATATGGACCCTGCCATCCAATTTGTAACTTATTCTGACTCCCGGGGAGAAGAAGCAGTACCTTCTCTCCCACAGCCAAATCTCTGTCTTTCGCCTTCCTGTTATAATAGGCAGCATGTTTCTTCCTGGCTTGTTTCAAATTTTCATTGGCAAGTTTCCAGCCAGTTTTTAAACGAGTGGTCAGCTCATTCACATATTGGTATGAAGATGTAATGTTTTCCTCTGCCTTTTCATCAGTCCACGTTCTTAACAAAGCTACATATGGACCTTTAATTTTGTGGACCTATTTGTCCATGCACCGGTATGGTCTCTTCCACTCGAAGCTCTATAGTGATGATTTTTCTTCCCAGAATTATCATTCACAAAACGACCGCTACCAATTTTTCTTTTGGGGCTTTCTCCCCACTTAAAATTCTTGATGAGAGATTTCCTCTCTACATCCTCTTCCTCCAGTTTGTTTAAGTCCGATTTAGGGATTTTCGGCTTATCCTGGGGTAAGACATCTTTTTGCACTCTCCGCATAGTGGCCATTGTAAAACAGTTAAGTGAAGCTTGTCCGTGAAAAGGGGCTTCCCATTCCATTTGGTCCACTTTATCAAATCTATTTTTCTTTTTATTATCAGGCCTAATTTTGCCCCGTGGCGTGTCCAGGTCCTGATCCATGTTCCCACTTGTGGGTGTTCCCTCATGTGCTATGCTACACCTTTCTACAAAATTCTCAATGTCCCATCTTGCTTTGGGCCAATAATAATTGTGAGCCACCTTTTGAATGATGGTACCTATCTTCTCATGGTCCCCATCTGGTTTCACATGTAGGCTCCTTATTAAGTCTGCCCTATATCTTTTAGGAAGTACCAGCTGTCCCTGACCTTTGGATCTAGCTCCAGTCTTCCTATACATCAACTTGTTTTTCATGTAAAAATCTCCCTTGCCTGGAGTGGTATGACAAGTTGACAATTTTCTGAAACAAGGCTTGAGTGTTTTATCCCCAGCCTGTGCCTTCCTCATCTCTTCTGGAGTGGTATCTAACATAATATCCTCCTCCTGTCTTGAGGTCGACCTGACCTGAAGGGTGGCCATATACACAGGTTTCCTTCTGCAACGGTCAGTGTCATGATTGTCCATCTGACAATTTTTACACCACCTTTTTCCTTGGTTGAAAGATTTTCTTTCATCATATTTCCTTTCATCGAATTGTGGGAATTTATTTTTTATTTTCATACCGTGGCCTATCAAACTGGTGCTTACCTTTGTTTTGATCCCTAGGATCAAATTTATTAAAGTTCTGTGGTGCCCTAAAGTTATCCACTTGTTTCTTTTTATTACCTGTTACCTCTGCTTGAGCTGCTTGATACCTTTCAGCAACATTTAGCAACTCACCCAGCCTCTCTGCACCTTGTTCCATGAGAAACTTTCTCAGGTCTGGAGCCATGGACTCTCTTAATTGCTCTATAAGGACCATTTCCTTAAGATCTTGGGTTTTCCCCAGAGAAGTCCATTTCTCCAAGTATGTCTCTATTCGTGCAGAGAACTGGTGATAGGTTTTCACCTGACAGTAGTTTTAGCATTCCTAAATTTTTTCCTATAAAATTCTGCATTCTTTTCATATCTTAACAAAAGAGCCTGCTTTAGCATGTCATAATTTTCCTGATCACCTCTGCTCATTTTTGCAAAAACTTCATAAGCTGCCCCACGAAGTCCTTGAGATAACTTTAAGCTCCACCTTTCTCTCTCTAACCCATACGTGGTAGCTAATAGTTCATACCTATTTAGATAGCTCTCTATATCATCGTCTTTCTCAACAAAATGATCTAAATGAAAATTCATAGCTGAGGTTGAGGCTCCCTGGCTAGCAGTGGCATCAGAGGCAAAGGGACTGGCACCATTTTCAGGAGCATGGCCTTGAAACTCAAACTCCCTTAGTCGTAACTCATGTTCCCTTTGTAATCTCTTCTCCTCCTTTTCTGCTTCCCTTTCTGCAGCTAATTTCTTCTCTTCCCTTTCTGCAGCTAATTTCTTCTCTTCCCTTTCTGCAGCCTGTCTTCTTTCTTTCTGCTTCCAATTTCTTAGCCTCAGCCTCAATCTGCAACCTCTTAGTCTCAGCCTCAGCCTCAAATTGTAACTTCTTAATTTCCCTTTCAGCCTCTAACTTTCTTTCGGCTTCAAACCTTCTTTCTTCGCGTTCAATAAATTTGTCACATTCAGTAGTGACATAGGCAACCATAACTTGCCCATCTAATCCTAACTCTTTTGCAGTCTGAACAGCAGCAGATCGAAATTTGGCTAGGTCCGCCATTGTCTATCAGGTAAGTTTATACAATGTCTAACTAACAATTCAATCTCTAAATATATATCTAATGGACAACACAGGCACCGAGAGCTCAACCTTATTTAATTCCACCCAAGGATACCTTTTTAATTCTTATTATTCCCTGAAGTGAATTACCCCCCAATATTTTTAATAGGGAAAGATTCAAAATCCCAAGAGCGAGACCCCAATATATGTGGTAAAGTGGGATGTTATAAATATTTATAGGGGACTTAGTGTACTGACTGAGATCAGCTGTGAAGGTATATATATATATCTAATAAGAGTAGTGTATTATATATAACCTTACTTGCTGCCACATATGTATACCTCAGTCAGAATTATTCTGGAATAGTGTGATGACTACGTTATATGTCTAGGGTATGTGTATGATGAAGTGTAAGTCAAAACAACAACAGACAGATAAACAATTTAATTTATTCCACTACACTTGACAACACTGTGACACTCACATACATAAAACACTCTACAAGGATATCTTAAAGGAGTCACTGATAACTTTTCAAATAACAATATGTATTCATTGCTGTCATGAATGTATATGTGTCCTGATTCAAATACAAAGGAACCAGGAATCACAATCAATTTTAATTACAAGTTATATGTACAGAATTTATTAATATGAATCTTGTAGTGACATCTATTTTTAATAGTATCCTATGTGTGTTAGTTGTGTAGTAGTAATATGAGGTAATACTGGTTTTGTTTTGTTCAAGCTCTGTTGGTATTTGTCATCATGACTTCAATAGTTTGTCTTTATTGGAACTAGTATTGGAGATGTTCTCAGTTCCTGATATTAAAACAATTAAATTCCCCTCTTAATTGTATTTTACACTGTCATTTTAAGATGGGGTACATAATGTTGAGCTCAGCTGGCCACATCAGCTTATCTTGCGTGATGGCGGCAGGAAAAGACTCCTCTGCTCGATTTCTCCCCTGGGCTCTGGAGACACCTCACTGATAGCTAAATGGACCAAGGAGTATGCTGTCCGACTCTGGATTCAGCAAAGCTCTGACCAGGTGCTGCTCAATAACTTTAAGACCACGGTCCCTGAAAACAAGAAGGATGTACCTTCTACGTCATAACTAATTTATACTCTCTTTCTACACTGAGCACAATACATCACAAACATTGAGTTCAGAGCGTTAGGCCAACTGTCAGCTTCATCTGAAATACTTTATACCAGTATTTCCCTCCCTAATGGTTACTACGCCTCTGCAATTCCAGCATTATTTCTGTCTAATCAATAATCTAGGTGTCAGTGTACTGTTTGGCCATTCCATGCAGTTTTACTTTCCTCCGACACCTTCTGTTCAGGCTGGAGCATTATAGGCTTTACATCATGTTCGCTACTGAACTACACATATATACAGGCATAAATTAACAATTTACATTCAATTTTCATTAAAAGATATTGAATATTTCAAGCTTACCACAATTCATAGAATAATAAACAGTTTCGTTGACTGGCAATGAATATAGCACAACTCCGATCTGCCGATGTTCCAGGCTTTATTTTATATAAAATATACACTGGTGCTCAACGTACTGCTTCTTAGTAGGATTATTACAAGATGTGGCAATGAACAGACGCTCTGAATCAAGTATATTCGCAGCTCTACCCAATGAAACCACGTCTAACCATCTTTTCAAAAAAGTACCCCTTCTATTCGTTTCCCATAACAACACAAGATAGTATTTATAGCCCGACCAATCGTGTTTAGTCTTATATTTGTTGCGCTCCAATCAATTTGGAGTTAACATGGTAGGCTATTTCCGTAACGTAAGGTTTTTTTCAAACACGTTATAAAAAATTTTATGAGCAGAAATGATTTCATGCTGTCAGGCACCCCCACTATTTTATTTTGGTTATAATTTGGTAATTCCTAGACTATTTGCGTAACGTTTTACATATTCTTTGTCAGCAAGCCCTAAGGAACCCAAATATACAAATTTAAACGAGCTAAGTGGCTGCGTTCAAAATATGCAATTTCTTCTACCTCCTGTTTCGAAGATGTGCTGTCTGGGTACTGTAATGTTTTCAAACGTAAACCCATCTAATGTCATCTTTTCTAATAAGCGTTTTTCAGGATTTTAAAACCTAACTCTGGGAAGGTTAGTGTTTTTATCACTGTCCGTCTGAAAAAAAAGTTAGTGCATGTGGCCTTACACGCGTGATAGTAGTAATTGTGTATCGCGCGACGCGAGTTTAGTGTTGCATGTGTCCTTGTTTTCATTCGCCCCTCTCTCTTTCTATTTGAGTCCATCTGTTCGTTCGTTTTGGTAACGTAGTATAATTAATGTTAGGATTAATTTAGGTCATTACGCAGTGTGCCTCTCAATGTTTTTCTTAGAAATGCAATACCCGTTTTAATGTGTTGTGGAAACGCTTGTATTTATGCAGTGGCTTATATTTAACGTGGAAACGTTACAATTTGCAGACTAAGCATAAAACAAAGGGGATTTCGAGTACTGTCATTGTGACAGCACTGTTCTTTACCATTCTTCTTCCTTTTATTAAATTTATTTGTTAGGCTTTGCATTTACCTTTTAATTTATATATGTGGATTAGAATATTTCACGACAAAAAGAAAGAAAATAAACAAACCATGGGTTACAGATGACATTCTGAAGTTATGTGATACACGGCGGGAAATGAAAAAGGTTAAGAAAGAGGTTCCTGAAGCAGCATGGCAATACAGTATGGAGAATAAAAATATTAGGAAGAAAATGAAACAGGCCAAAGAAAAATGGGTAGCTGATCAATGTGAGTCCATTAATACGGGGCTAATAAAAGGTAACAGCAAGGCAGCTTTTGACACATTAAGAAAACTATCAAAACCCCAACAGCCCAGGGTTACTGTCATAGAAGATAGCAATGGGGCTCTGCTCAATGAAAAAACAGCTTTAATGAGAAGGTGGACATAATATTGTAAAGAATTATATAACTGTAAACTTGACACTGACTTAGGCATATTAAACAACATTAAGTGCGAAAACAGGGAACTCGGAAATGCAGCAATATTACAGGAAGAAGTGGAAGAGGTTATATGTTCGATGAAAGGAGGGAAGTCACCGGGTGTGGATAATATCCCAGCAGAGCTCTTGAAATATGGAGGACCAGATATAGTAAAAATCATGACAACAATTTGCCAGAAGATATGGAGTACAAAAAAATGGCCAAAAGAATGGACGCAGTCATTAGTAATACCGCTTCCAAAGAAAGGAAATCTAAAAATGTGCAAGAACTACAGAACCATTAGCCTTATTAGTCATCCAAGTAAGGTGATGTTAAGGATACTTTTGAACAGAATAAAACAGAAATCAGAAGAAATCTTGTCCGAGGAACAGGCTGGCTTTAGACCAAAAAGAAGTACCTCAGAACAAATCTTCAATATTAGATTACTTATCGAAAAACATCTCCAACATCAACACAATTTATACCATAACTTCATCGATTTCACAAAAGCCTTCGATCGAGTCTGGCATGAAGGCTTATGGCAAGTAATGAGAAAATTCAATTTTGATACCAACATCATAGATATCATTGAAGCACTATACAAGGACGCAAGCAGTGCTGTTTTTGCAAGCAACGACATTGGAGAATTTTTCAAAACAACTGTAGGAGTTCGCCAAGGATGTATTATGTCACCAGTGCTCTTTAATATATATCTAGAACATATTATGCAGGAGGCTCTCTACGATTATAAATCAACCATATCGATTGGAGGCCGACCTCTGTGCAACCTACGTTTTGCTGATGATATTGATCTGATAGCTGGATCAGAATCAGAACTTCAAGACCTTACCTCTAGACTGGAGAAAGTAACAAGAACATATGGGATGGAAATTAATATAGAAAAAAGCAAGATATTGGTGAATAGCCATAAGAAACATGTTCCGACCAACATTACGTTAAATGGGCAAACGTTAGAAGAAGTTAACACCTTTAAATATCTCGGGTCCACTATATGTAGTGATGGAAGATCAAGTAAAGAAATCAAGACAAAACTTGAGATGGCCTCAGCTGCCATGACAAGGTTGAATGTGATCTGGAAAAGTAACATCAGTTTTCCTGTGAAGATCAAATTATACAAATCACTTGTATTATCTATTCTCTTGTATGGGTGTGAGGGCTGGACACTCACTGCAGATACGGAGCGAAGGATTCAGGCTTTCGAGCATAAATGTTATTGAAGAATTCTGCGCATTTGCTATAAAGAGCACAAAACAAATGTCTATGTTAGAGAGAAGATAAACACCTATGCAGGCCACCAAGAACCACTTTTGTCAATAGTGAAACGTCGAAAGCTTGCCTGGTTTGGGCATGTAACTCGTCATGACTCTCTTTCGAAAACGATCCTTCAGGGAACAGTCGAAGGTAAACGGAGAAGAGGAAGGCAGAGAAAATCCTGGGCTGATAACATCAAAGAATGGGCAGGACACGGTTTTTCCACACTTGTACGCATTGCTGAGGATAGAGAGCAGTGGAGGACCCTGTCTGCTGATGCTTCCACCATGGCACCCCTACGACCCATGACGGGTTACGGGCTGAGATGAGATGATGATATATATATATATATATATATATATATATATATATATATATATATATATATATATATATATATATATATATATAAATATATATATATATATATATATATATATATATATATATGTATAAAAGACAACAACCAAAAAGCTACAGATTTTCATAAATGGGTGCTTGCGTAGAATAGAGGGATTAAAATGGTATGACAAGGTTACCAACGTGGAACTGATGATAAGAACTAGACAAATGCCAATGGAACAAGAGATGAGAAGAAGACGATGGATAGGACATACACTGAGGAAACCCGTTGATAGCATTACAAGGCAGTCCTTGTTCTGGAACCCCCAGGGCAAGAGAGGCAGAGGTAGACCAAGAAGCACATGGAGAAGAGAGCTGGAAACAGAGGTAAAAATGATGACGAGAACGTGGAAAGAACTTGAGATGATGGGACGTGACAGGAGGACTTGGCATGTGTTTGTTGATGACCTATGCTCCTTTGGGAGTGGAGGGTTATGATGATGATGATGATGATATATATATATATATATATATATATATATATATATATATATATATATATATATATATATATATATATATATATATATATAGACAGAGAGAGAGAGAGAGAGAGATACAGAAACAGACAGAGACAGCGAGAGACAGAGAGAGAGAGAGAGATAATTTGTTGCAGAGCATTTTGATGACGTCTCGTTTATTATTATTTTTTTTTTCTTGCAACACTGGAATTATGGAAACATTATGAACTCTCTATTTTGTCTTATAACTGTAACCAGATACAAGATGGAAGAGAATACTTGACGAGAGGACTTATTAATTAGGGTCTTAAATATACAGAAAAGGGAAACAAATATTATGACAATAAATTAACAACTGATCGTCAGAGTGCACACAGAGGCATATTCCTTCGAAATATGGACACGTAATACACTCAAGGAACATAGACGAAGTAAAACATAAACGGAGTGACATCCTAGTAAGAATACATTTGGATAAATATGGAAACCAAGAGAAATCAAGTCCAACACAAAAGTCAGAATATTGTACCCGAATATTAAGATCGTCCTACTCAATGTCCCTGAAATATGAAGAATAACAAGAACGACAACCAAAGAGTTACAGAAGTGATCTATAGGGTTCTTGTGCAGCATAAACGGATTAACACATGACAAGACCAGCATAAACGGATTAACACATGACAAGACCCGCATAAACGGATTAACACATGACAAGACCAGCATAAACGGATTAACACATGACAAGACCCGCATAAACGGATTAACACATGACAAGACCAGCATAAACGGATTAACACATGACAAGACCAGCATAAACGGATTAACACATGACAAGACCAGCATAAACGGATTAACACATGACAAGGCCAGTAGTGGAACGGAAGAAATGAAGCTCCGAATTGCCAATCAAACACGAGGTGAGAAAAAGAAGCTAATTTTGGTTATGCCATAGAGAAACCATTTGATATCATTACAAGGCAGTCCTTTTCGCAGGATCTCCAGAGTACCAGAAACAAAAGAAGACCAAACACACAAGGACAAATTCAAACAGTGAGCTGAGGGTATAGGACACCAAGGTTTGACGTGAATTTATTGAAGGCCTATGCTCCGCTGTTGCCTGAGCATTGATGGTAGAATGAATGAACGAATGAATGTCTGGAGTGACAGAGGGAACTAACTATTGTCACATGACCTGACTGTACAGAACATGATATTGCTGTAAAATAAGGAATAAAGAACAGTTAACCTCGAACCTCGAATTGCCATTACTGTCACGTGATTTCTGTTGATAGCACTTAGTTCTGTTAACTCACATATTTAAAACTGTCTCAAGTGATAGAAGTATGTATAAGTTTCTCAAAGATTTCTAACAGGAATGAGACATATTATTGACATTTCACGTAATCTATTATTCAAAAGGTTTTAACAAGTACTTTATCTCGATAAAATTTACCATGAAAAGGTCGTCAGCGCTGAAGGTATAGAAATAATTTGACATAATTTCATGAAGTAGAAAGCGGTACAAACCTCAAGATCATCTTACCCTTGGTCACCGCTACTTAACGATTCATATCTTTCTTACGGGTGTAAGCCAGCCTTTATTGATTTTAGCCCTGAAGAAAAATGCCGGTGCATCTCTAAACAGTTTCTTAAGATAACATAAGCATCCTTAAAATGTATTCGTGTTTAAAGTTAAAGAAAGTGTTGCGGTGTTAAGTGTTATGAACATTTTCTTGTAACTAGATGTCGTGCTCATGTACCCTTGGATACCGCTACTTAACGACCCGTATATTTATTACGGGTGCAAGCTAGAGTTTATTGATTTTAGCCGTGAAGAAACATTCCGTCACATCTTTTAACGGTTTTTGAAAATAATTTATGTGTCCTTAAAATCTGTTTGTGTTTAAAGTTAAAGAAAATTTTAAGTATTATTAACATTTTGTTGTAACTAGATTTTCGTCCTCATGTACCTTGTTAAATGTCCAGTACATAATTCGCCCAGTTTTCTCTAATGTAGTATTACACTAAAGTTCTGTCAAGAGACCTATTAAAGTAGTCATCAATTTCGCTATGAAAAGACCCGTAAAAATAATCACAAAGTTAGTGTAATATTTCCGAACTCTAAAGTCAAGTAATATTAATTACT
Source organism: Oreohelix idahoensis (assembly GCA_024509875.1). Classification (NCBI taxonomy): domain Eukaryota; kingdom Metazoa; phylum Mollusca; class Gastropoda; order Stylommatophora; family Oreohelicidae; genus Oreohelix; species Oreohelix idahoensis. The sequence continues at coordinate 128,298 of JAMPIV010001685.1, forward strand.
TCAGAAATCTTTGATCAGATAACGATATAAACAATTTATTTTATGTAACAATCAAATTAATACTCTTTATTATATTTCATGTAACTAAGTCTCCACTTTCCAGATATTTCGCTGAGCAATAACTTCTCATTAATCGTACGTATTTCAGTTATACGTCCAACATATTCAACATAAATGAGCTATTTTATTAAGAAAGAGATAGGAGTTATCTCTATAGAAATTGATGGACAGTTCTTTTAGACCGAAGATAAAAAAGACGCTAACCCTTAACATTTCTATGATAAATCGTCAAACAGTGTAGTACTTATAGTCTGATAAGTATATAATTATAATGTTTAAAACTATAAACACTATATGTATTAATTATGACCAGTTAGAGATTGAACGGAATATTTCCATTATAAATAATATAAAACATTTACTTTAAAGAATGTTACCTTCGCTTGTGTTAGTTAATAATGGCATCGAAGTTCGTAGACATAACTCTAGTAAAACTGAGAAAATAATTTCGGTACGCAAGGACACCGTATGCGGGAGTAAAGTCAGAACACATAAACAAATACTTCAATAACTTATAAAACGGTAGTGAAATTAAAATATAACCATTTAGTATTCATGGAACGAGAAAGTTAAAGATAAATGGATCCACAAGTAGAAAGAAAAACACAAAGAAAAAAGATTTATGGCGGAATCTTACTATGGGGGAAAAAAAAAACATACACTATCTGAAAAAGAAAAACACACCCAATCGAGCCGAATATGCGTTATCTTTATAAAACTCATATTCTAGCTTGACAGTGTATTAATCTTTCTAAAAGTGGACAACATATAAAATTGGACCTTTGATGCACAACATAAGAGCAAGAAAAATGTCATTACAAAACAGTTTACAACAATTTGACTGTTTTTGTAATTTATTGAAGAATTTCTTGACGTTAAATAAGTTCATTTTCCAAGATCTATTTTTATTGTAAATTGAACTTTTGTAGCATATTACGTAATATGGTAATCCTGTGGTAACTTAGGTTATTGAATGAAATAAGGAAGACAATATCTTTTCACTGACTTCATGTTTCTTTCGTGAAAATGATACGACTTAAAACAAGCCATATAGTAAAGTAAATTAGGTTCGATTTTTTAATGTGCTGTCAGAGTCAGGCCAATATTAATCTCAAATTTCAGAGAAAAAAATCATGATTATTATTTTAATATTTGAAAATTCAGACTGTTAAACATATAAAAACTCATACACTTGTCAACCAGTTTCCTATTATATGCCAATATTATATGTGCTTATGCGTCACCAGGTAAGATTATAGTACAGTGGAAGGAAATGTTTCGCCAATAAAGAACCCGTAGAAAAATGCTTTAGAATAAAAAGGAAGGGCATAAAAAGAAAATACTAAGCAAAGTATTTCAATAATCAATCATCAAGCAAACGATAAACAGCATGTGAACGTTTTAATTTTCAACGGCTTTGAGAATTGAAGACCTAACTATCGTAGAACTGAGACATGGATGTCGACGTAGAGCAGCCAGATTAACCGTGCGTCAATCAGAACGTATATACTTCTTCTCCGTACACTCTCAGATGTTCAAAGAAAGCAGTGGTCAGATTGAGGTTATGTGTAGCTCCATACAGCTTTGCCAGGAAGTGTACTGGTAATGCCTAATGTGCTGTCTCTGTTCCTGATGTATCGGGCATATTTGAAGCAGTTATTCAGCAGTCCTTTTATCTGTGCCACAGTTACACTCATAGATAGTTCCTACCATTGGCTTATTGAAAATGTGGTATCCCAATCTGTTGTGGTCCGTAGGTATCTTAAGATTTTCATTTGTTCGCTTCTGTTGAGCTGGTAAAATGCACCATTTTGTGTGTGGCCTACATGCTCTGCTTCCCATTTGTTCCTGTGGCTGCTTCTAAAAAAGCTCGTTGCCTTTTCGAAAATTATACTTGTATCAGGTTGAGGTAGCTTTCCACCTTTATTTACCAATCTTTTAGCCTCGTCATTGCCAGGGATGTCCCATTAAGTTTTGATCCACTGCACTACAACTCTTTTAAAACGCTGTCACAGTTTGTGGAGTATTACTCCCATGTCATCCAGGTCTGCATTACTCTTGCTCTTTGGCGTTGCAATTACTGACAGCGCGCCTTTAACGAAATCATCTTGGACTATAACTGCTTTCATCTGGCATTATGACCTCTGCTGCAGTTTACAATGCAACTGCCTCTGCTCTGAAATTACTTAAGAATTTTCCTATTGCCACTGGCAGCTCTTAGTTGCTAAGCTTAGCAACACTACTCCACCTCCATCTGATGTTGCATTTGTTGCCGATCCATCATTGTAAGCATGAGTCCAGGTGTTGCTTGTGTAGTTTCTCTCTGTATTTTGTGGTTATGGCTCTTTTCTCTGTTGCACCGTTGTGGTGGGTTTTGATGTTATTAAGTGTGGTTGCTATGTTACTTAGTGTACTGAATGAGGTCAGCTGTGAAGGTCCCTGAGGATAACAGTTTATGTGAGTTTACAGAGTACCTTGCTACTATCACCTACGACCTCAATCAGACTTATTCTTGACTAGTATGTCTGATAGCTACGTCTAATGTCTAGGGTACTGAAATGTGGTGTGCTGGTAATTAAATACACAAACAAACACCCACAAACACTAATATTAATCTCTATAATCAAGTCAATTAACTCTGTGTTTTAAATTTTAGAAATTACAATTTTTTTCAAATTTATTTTGTCCTGAACCAAGACTTTTCTTATGGTCAGGACTTTTAAATCAGTATGAATCAATTTCAATAGAAATACATATAATCGAGTAAACACATGAAAGACTTGTACATATACATAATTTAAATTTGCTAATATTGGTACTAAAACTAAAAGTCTTTAGGAACTAGTGCTGGATGTCGGGTCGGGGTATTTGCATCATACCCAGTCTTTAGTTAACAGTGTTCATTTGCTCCTTAAACAAGATAAATGGTGGAAAAGTTTCTTAATACACAATGGAGTTTCTATTTTATTATATTCGTTGATGAATCTCAGCAGGCCAGGTCTTTAATACTTATCTGGCCTGTGACGATTGAAGATAGTTGTTCCTTAGGCCCACTCCTCACATGCTCTGAGGTAGTATGGTAGGCATCTCATTTCGTACAGTGTTGTACTCTTCAGAACATCTGGCACTAGCACAGTGCCAGACAAAGAAACTCTGAAACCACAAAATTAGGCTAGGTCTTAACATAATACCTAATCCACCATGTTTACAAGCATTAATACACTGAAATAAAAGACAGGGTCAGATCTCTCTGACCGACCCAGCACATCTACAACAAGGCTGTTATCAAGTAGCACTAGTTTCCCATTCCTCTCCTCTATGGACTGCACTGCATCTGAAATATTTTAATTAATCTCTTTTTTTTTCCTCCATATAATAAGGTGGTTGATATGTTTCCACCTGACCACCTGAAAAGAAACATCTGTATTCTTCATTCCTGATAGTTTATCATATTATATTTCAACCTCTAGGCCCTGGAACAGTCGGCTGGGGACCTAGAATAAGTACTCACTTGTCGTAATCATTTTTCATTATATGGCAGTATCACTCACTCAGAATTGTTAAATAAAAAGGTTAATAATTTCTGCCTTACCACAATTCAAAATGAAAACACACAGGTACGTTGAAAATAGCACAAACTCAGCTGAGCTGCTGGCTAGACTAGGGCGTCCCACTACTATTAGCACATTTATTCAATGGACGACAAACTTCTTAGCCTCAACGATCTGCTTGTATGGACAGTCTTCAACAAAATGGCAACGAGCCGTCCAATTTTCTAATAATCTTAACTGTGTTGACCAATCAAATTGGAAAGCCAATCTTTTTAAATTTAAAATTTTACACTAAGGTCCAAATTTGGTCCAATGTGTAGTGTATTTCTGTCGGTCGGTCTGTCCGAACTTGTCATTTCCCAAAATTGGACTTGGTTTTGGGCCCAACTACAAAAAAACTATTCAAATTTTCTCTCACTCACTTCTTAGATTTCTACTGCGAAGATATTTTTAGATTCTATCCGCCTTGTCTCCCCCTTGTTTACATGTAATCTTTTACTGCCTTCGTCTCAAGGACGCGTCAAAATGTAACTTTAGTGAATGCAAAACTAACATCTGTTTGCTAGTCTGCCACTGAACAAATCAGTCTTTTGTCAATAACTTCCATGTTATCTGTCCGTCCTTTTATTTGAAAGCATATTATTTATCAGGAAAAGATAAGCTCTTAAACTAGCTAACTTTGGTGATTCTAAACTTATTAATAAGAAATTCCATATTTTTTCCATGTTATCCAACCTATTCATGTCTTTTTGCACTAATTTCAAGCTAAATACGAGATTCTCCCGTAGTACGTAGGAATTACGTCATTCTAAATAAGAGCTAAGCCTGTTTTCGTGACCCAAGTGGCTACATGTTCTTACTTTTACATCGTATTTCAAACACTAACTACAAGTTCGCGCGTATGCTAGGCTTTGATTCAAACGCGTGCAGACGGCATCATTTTTTTCTTCCCTCCTTTTCTTACCCCGTCTGAACGAATAGGCCTTTCGCGTCCCCATGTTATTAATAGTTTTTTTTTCTAATGACACTAGAAAACGAGGGTACGGTCTACCAAAATCAACGCGCTTGTGGCGTGGGCGAAGAAGCAGCAGCGTATCTTACTATATTTTATCCCTACATATTATTTTAACTTTTATATTTATAATGGACGATTTTATCGCTGTATCAATGTATTTCACCACAACCGTAGCTCTTCTTTATCCCAATATTAGGAGTGTTTTTATCATGTCGTGGAAGCGCTGTTGTTTCAAAGCTGGAAGCTTGTGTGAGATGTAGATGGGTTTAGTTGTTAAAAAAATGTATAGGATCTGCTTTCAATTTTGTTTTAGTTGATTCTAAAAAAGTTGCTTTGCTTGAGTCTTCCTCTTCCGCGACTTCATATTCTATGGTACATTGAGCTGTTAGTCTCCCGAATTTATCTGTTTGTTTCTGAGCCCTGCTATCTCTTCTATCCACCATTTGGTGAAGGTATGTAATCTTTTCCAATTCTTTAATAGAAATTGTCTTTATGTCTCCTTTTATGATTCTCATTGCTTGATTTTGGAGTCTGTTAATGGTATCAAAATTTGACTTAGCTGTTGCCCAAGCTGTAATGTCATATTCTAGAACTGGTTTCACTTGCACTGCGTATAGCGTCTTCGGCACTTTCTGACTTGTTCCCACATATGTTCCAGCAAGTTTTTTTCATTACCACCATTGTTTGTCTTGCTTTTATCACGTTTTCTTTCAATCTGGTTTTTTCAAGTCAAACGACGATCAAAGGTAATGCCTAGGTAGTGTGGATTTTCATCCTGGCGTAAATTCTTCCCGTTTAGCACTAGTCTGTGAGCTCTGTTGTTCTTTGAGATGGAGAACACGGTGTATGTTGGTCTCCCTTGATTTATCTTCTTCAGCTGCCATAACATGGCTCACTCCTCCAGTGATGTAAGGGCTTGCTGAATCCGAATTCTTGCCATAGTGATATATTCTTCAGAGATTCACTGAGCTAAGTCATCTGCAAAGGAGACTGTGGTTTCTTCTTGGAATATTGTCTGTTATGTCATTTATTATGCAAGGAACAGTGTCGGCGACAGGGCACTCCCTTAAGGGACACCCTGCTCCAATATAAACTTCCATCTAGTATGTTCTTATAGCGGTACTCTCTCGGTTCTATTTTCAAGATAGTGGTCAATCCATTTGTACGTTCTCCACCAAACTACCTTTCTTTGCAGCTTGACTTTTAATTTCTTATTCCAAACATTGACTTGGCTTGACTTTGATCCACTGTCATTGAGAGTCAGCTCTTGGTGATCGTGATGTCATTATGTGGTACTGTTCAGTTCCTATACGCTGTTGTGGTCTGCTGTAAAGTGTATTGTCTATAGATGGTGTGTGTGGTTCCACACCTACGGTACAATTCCTGTTTTTCCAGCTGCAGTTAAGGACTGCAAGACGCTTCGTGTTTTGCCTTTGTGCCTAGACCAGTTAACATTTCATTGGTTATCCCTTCTTTTCCACGTAGCTTTTTTTTCTTTAGTGACCTCATTGCCTCTTCCATTTCTTCCAATGACAACATTGCTAGCATGTGCTCTTCTGGTGCAGTCCTTGTGCTTTTATCAGCCAGCTTTTCATTTATCATCACTTTCGTCTAAAAAGAGAGCGTGAGTCTTCCTCTTCCACGACTTCTTATTCTAAGGTACATTGATCTGTCAGTTTCCCGAATTTATCTGTTTGTTTCTGAGCTCTGCTATCCTTTCTATCCTCCATTTGTTGAAGGTATGTAATCTTTTCCAGTTCTTTAATACGTGTTGTCTTTATGTTTCTCATTGCTTGGTTTTGGAGTAAATGTTATCAAAGTTTGACAGCAGTTGCCCAAGCTAATGTCATATTCTAGAACTGGTATCACATGCACTGTATATAGCGTCTTTAGCACTCTCTGATCTGTTCCAAATCTGTTTCATCAATTCTTTTCACAACCACCATTGTTTGCCTTGCTTTTATCAAGAATTCAATTTGGTTTTTCCAAGTCAAACAACGATTTTGGTAATGCATAGATAGTGTGACAGATAAGGGAACGAATATTCAAAATCAGATATAGGAAAGTCTAGATAGAGTAGAACAAGGGAATGTGCATGAGACGGGAATCGAAAAAGAGGTGAACAGAAATCCGGTTAGGCATGCTTTTCAGCTAGAGTGAGAAGCATGAGTTAAGCAGTGCAGGTCGCACTTACCATATACAGACGAGGGCAGCCATGTTGAAGGCAATACTCAAGTAGAATGTGTTGTGAAAATTATCTGACAAGGAGACAAGATTGGGTGGTAATTAACCCAACATTATTGAAAGCATAAATGTGAAGTCAGTCCTATTGCATGGCTCTGAGACATGGAGAACAAGAAAGACCACAACCAAAAAGCTACAGACTTTCATAAATGGGTGCTTGCGTAGAATAGAGGGATTAAAATGGTATGACAAGGTTACCAACGTGGAACTGATGACAAGAACTAGACAAGTGCCAGTGGAACAAGAGATGAGAAGATGACGATGGCGATGGATAGGACACACACTGAGGAAACCTGTTGATAGCTTTACAAGGCAGTCCTTGTTCTGGAATCCCTAGGGCAAGAGAGGCAGAGGTAGACCAAGAAGCACATGGAGAAGAGAGCTGGAAACAGAGGTGAATATGATGAGGAGAACGTGGAAAGAACTTGAGATGATGGTGCGTGACAGGAGGACTTGGCATGTGTTTGTTGAAGGCCTATGCTCCTTTGGGAGTGGAGGGTTATGATGATGATAAATTCTTGACTAGGACAGAAGAACGATGGAGCGAGTTAGGCTCCACGATATATAAAAAAAGGTCAAGGATTTGTTAGGAAAGAAGAAAAAGAGGTAGATACTGATAGCACCTGAACAACCATTGATGGTTAGATATTATAGTAGTGTCAATGCTGAACGAGAGTTGAAGAAGGAAGGGTGATGGACCAAGATTGTTAGAGGTCCAAGTTGCAGCAGTGGTCCACACATTGTAAATAAATAATATTTTCAGTTGACTGTGGCGTTGACTAGTTATATGGAAGCTCTGTTTGGCGTTGTGTCATCGCTCGCTGTGTGTGACTGTTGTAATCATTCATCATGTCATCGCTAGCTACTGAGGCGAAGAACCTGGGCATACAACGGCCATGTGAGGTAACCACCTTGTCAACAAGCGCTGCCACAGTAGTGTGGATTTTCATCCTGGCGTAAACTCTTCCGATTTAGCACTAGACTGGGTCTCTGTTATTTATTTGAGAAAACTCTACATGTTGTTTTCCCTTCATTTATCTTCATTAGCCGGCATAATATGGCTCACTCCTCCGGCGATATTAGAGCTTGCTGAATCCGAATTCTTGCCATAGTGATATATTCTTCAGAGATTCACTGAGCTAAGTCATCTGCAAAGTAGGCATTATAGGTTCGTCTTGGAATATTGCCTGTTATGTCATTTATGTAAGCAATGAATAGTGTAGGTGACAGGACACTCCCTGAATGGACACATTGCTCCAATATAAACTTCCGTCTAGTATGTTACTTTCTTTATCTAAGTTGCGGGTTTCTGTGTTTTTCTTTCTAGCAGTCTCTGGGTGTTTGATTTAATGTTCTGTTGTATTTTGCAGTGGTGGCTTTAAATAAAATGTTTGCTTCAGTTATTTGCTCCCACTCGGCTGTTTCTGACCTCTGTTACGTCATCGTCAAGCTTTTCCAGTTCTTCTGTCCAGTAAGGTTTGTAATTTTTTCTTGCTCTCTAAGAATGGACTTAATGGCTGATTGAAGTATTGATTTGTTAAGGCTTTCAACCATTGTTTTCATATTGCATGTAAAATCGATGTTCTTTATCACAGTCGATGTCTTTATACAGTCGATGTCTTTATACAGTCGATGTTCTTTATACAGTCGATGTCTTTATACAGTCGATGTCTCTTTATCGATGTCCGATGTCCTTGTATTATACTGTCGATGTCTTTATACAGTCGATGTCTTTATACAGTCGATGTCTTTATACAATCGATGTCTTTATACAGTCGATGCCTTTATGTCGATGTCCTTTATATACAGTCGATGTCTTTTTACAGTATGTCTTTATACAGTCGATGTCTTTATACAGTCGATGTCTTTATACAGTCGATGTCTTTATACAGTCGATGTCTTTATACAGTCGATGTCTTTATACAGTCGATGTCTTTATACAGTCGATGTCTTTATACAGTCGATGTCTTTATACAGTCGATGTCTTTATACAGTCGATGTCTTTATACAGTCGATGTCTTTATACAGTCGATGTCTTTATACAGTCGATGTCTTTATACAGTCGATGTCTTTATACAGTCGATGTCTTTATACAGTCGATGTCTTTATACAGTCGATGTCTTTATACAGTCGATGTCTTTATACAGTCGATGTCTTTATACAGTCGATGTCTTTATACAGTCGATGTCTTTATACAGTCGATGTCTTTATACAGTCGATGTCTTTATACAGTCGATGTCTTTATACAGTCGATGTCTTTATACAGTCCATGTCTTTATACAGTCCATGTCTTTATACAGTCGATGTCTTTATACAGTCCATGTCTTTATACAGTCCATGTCTTTACACAGTCGATGTCTTTATACAGTCCATGTCTTTATACAGTCGATGTCTTTATACAGTCGATGTCTTTATACAGTCGATGTCTTTATACAGTCGATGTCTTTATACAGTCGATGTCTTTATACAGTCGATGTCTTTATACAGTCGATGTCTTTATACAGTCGATGTCTTTATACAGTCGATGTCTTTATACAGTCGATGTCTTTATACAGTCGATGTCTTTATACAGTCGATGTCTTTATACAGTCCATGTCTTTACACAGTCGATGTCTTTATACAGTCCATGTCTTTATACAGTCCATGTCTTTATACAGTCGATGTTTTTATACAGTCGATGTTTTTATACAGTCCATGTCTTTATACAGTCGATGTCTTTATACAGTCGATGTCTTTATACAGTCGATGTCTTTATACAGTCCATGTCTTTATACAGTCGATGTCTTTATACAGTCGATGTCTTTATACAGTCACCATGTCTTTTATACATGTCGATGTGTCTTTATACAGTCGATGTCTTTATACAGTCGAGGTCTTTATACAGTCGATGTCTTTATACAGTCGCCCTGTCCGGCTGGGGAGACCCTGCTGGGAGCTATGCTACCGTAGGTATAGTTCTTGGGGGTCATGGTGACACACAAGCTCCTCTACCTCGCCATAGTGTAGACACGGCAGGAAAGGGAACGTATATAAACGCATAATTAAACAACGAGCAAAACAGTTTCTTTTTTAATAAACCATTAACACGTGCGTATAAATTATGAATTAATTAAATAATGACAGCATAATGTGTCTGATTTTACAGTTTCCCCGAACAACATTTGCCACGCCACTTTTAAAAATCTAAAGGGAAGATGTTTCAGTGAAATGACCCATTATAAGTTAAGAATTCGAAGTCTCTCACTAGTCATTCATTAAATCAATTTTTGATCAACGAATTATAGTTTTACATGCTTATGCCCAATGTGACTCAACGGAGGGGAATGTATACCCTAGCCAAATAATCTCTGAGAATTACTACCAGGGTTTCATGGTTAAAATGTCCAAGTTTGCTTTTTTTTCGTGCGTTTACAAATGCTGAGTTTATTTAAGTAATAATTCGTAATTTTCTGTAAGCGTGGTATGAATGCCGCACAACACTTCATTGTCCGTTCTCATAAATCTTTCTTTCCTCTTACTTGCCTTTCACAGTCTCTCTTGTCATTCTATCTCTCGTTTTAGTTATAATTGACAGAAGATATATATATATATATATATATATATATATATATATATATATATATATATATATATATATATATATATATATATATATATATATATATATATATATATATATATATATATATATATATATATATGTGTGTGTGTGTGTGTGTGTTAAGTTTATTTTTACCTATAAAAAGGGAAAGAGGCAAAAACTTTTTTTTTTAAGTGCAAGCAAATTGTGTTCGAGAAGATAAATCACTAATATCATCGCTGGTGACAGCCATGGGAGAGCGGACAAGAGTGTGGGGCAGATTCTTTGTAAGAAATGTTGATTTCCCCGTGTCATGTCAACTTTAAAAACATAAATGAAGAATTTGAATGATTGAAATATGACAAGTGGCAAAGTGAAGGAAGGATACTCAGTGTCAAAAGGTTCAACACTTCAAGTACCATGTGGGACTCCGTGATGGACACGAAGGTCAAGTATCTTAACAACCTGCTGTCTATCTGGTCGTATATCAGATGCAGGGTGCCGCTAAATCACAGCATCTAGATGCTCAAAGCTTTATTATATTTTAATACACTAAAACAAAGACACCAAGAACCAAATGAAACAATGTTCATTTTTAAAACGAAAATAAAATTAGTAACTAAATCAAAAGGAAATCAAATAATTCCAGCCAAAACACCTCGAGACACGGGAAAACTTCCAACAAGAAATTGTTGTATAATGTAAATAGTCAAATAATAAACGAACACTGCAATCCAATGTAAATGCCGTTGTCATCATCAACAACAATCGATTGTAAATAACAATCTAATGTAAATAAATTGCCACAAAACGTGGAGGCCACTCTCGATCTCTGTGTCACTCCGGCAGTATCGGTACATTTGTCGTACTGATTTTAATTTGTAATGTTCTTATGTCTTCTCTAAAGTACATGTCAATTGTTGCACTTTTCTTTCTTTCATTCTTTTTCTGCTAAGTAGCAGATATTTGATTTTATCAAATCATTCGACACTCTTTGTAGGTGATAATAATCACATTTGCTTGGCGCTGCCCATATTTGTTGGTTATAGGCGCGGCAAATTAACACGTACATCGGCCAGCGCTATAGTCTTAATCACCGATAAGACACGGGTGCACGCATCACCAAAGCTTGAAAAAGGGGAGACCACTTACAGACAGACATGGATGGTAAGATTACTTTAGATAAAAGTAAGATTGCTACATCTCGAACACATGGTCATATGCGGTTGCCGGTGTATTTGGAAGTTTGTACACAAGGGCATCGGACATCTGACTGTCATATATGGGAAACGAGACCTTTGTAAAAATTTTCCATGTCGGAAATATTTTGAAATTCCCGACCCCTTGCAATGTTTGAAAACGATTGGCACGTTTGATAGCTGATAACAAACGAAGACGTGGGAAGGCAGGGAATATAGTCTGACCATTTTCTCAAGCTACTTCACGTGAGAAACCGCTTGCCAGAAGACACCAGACATTGCCAGTGTTAGAATTCAGGATTCTTGTGTATCGGCTTACACCTTTTATTAGAGAATTTTGGACGGACTTACAAAATAGCCCAGTAAATCTCTATCAATTTTAACAAGGAAACCAGGACTGTGGAAACTGAAAACACACGAAGTCAGAGAGGGAACTTATTAAGTTAACGACACCCCAGACACGTATAAGAGGCCTAACCCAGTGCCTTAACTTGTTGAGTAAAAATATATGTTAGCCAAGATTGGCGAAAGTTGTGCATTTTTTCATTCTATATGTGTGAATTACTAACATGTGAACTAATATGTAAATATTACCATGTGAATATGTATATATGAAAATCGCTTTTTGATGTCCAGTCATTTGAGGCTGGAACCCTCAACGTTTAGAATGGTGATTCTTGAACCACCACTGCACGGGCTGGTGATTGCTTTATTGCTAGTTTCTTGAGGAGAACTAAAAGCAGAAACTAGTCCCAAGTTCCACACGGAGCAGGAAGGGAAAGATGAAAAGAAATGATGTACATTCTAGTAATAATACTTACAGTTTCAAACAAGTGTAGATGTAAATTAAAACATATTCACTTTTAAAATTAATGGAAGTTTCCAACTTTTCAATCAGTGTAAATATAAATGAAATTCTATTCAGTTTATATTGTGAACACTTTTCAAACAGTGGAGATGTAAATGTAAAACGTATTATATCTGTACGTTTAACTTTTCTATTTAAATGAAAAGAAAGTTTTATCCCGACAGATTAAATGTAATTCTCATCGAGGATAAACTCTGAGTTAAATCGCATGGTGGTATGGGAAGAAAGGAACCCATAACTATGGGTTGGAAAACGAAATACTCAGTAGAGCGTTAGTTTCTATTCTTCACTCATAGTTATTGGTGGTACTAGCAGAAAGTACTATCTTTGGAACCAAGTAAAGGTAGAAGTGGACTGACGTTGTGCGAGACGCCATCATAAGAGGGTCTTATAAACAGACGCAGGACCAGCTTGGCCGTTATTCCTTGACTTTCTGGGAACGTGCGGCGACTTAACCTTGACGAGTGACAAGCAGGAGCAGTGAAAAATAACTAACCCAGCGGGAGACGAAACTACCATTGGCAGCTAAGTGAAAGATATCCGCTGCCAAAAGTGATCTCCTTTATTCAGTTAAATCCCATTCAAGTGATGAAAACCTTTTCATAAATATTTAAATTATTTTCCAACTGTTAAAATCTAAAGTGATTATTAAATATTGTTATTTGTAATGTTACAAATTTAACTTCGATTTAGTCATTTTAAAGTTACTGCATGTTTGTCTTAGTAAATTTACTACACACACTCTAAACAGAGCAATACTAGAATAATAGAATTCCACTGAGTAAATCAGGGGTGGGGGCCAAAACGAGTTGAACTTAAAAGGGCTTAAATCCTTCACAAAAGCGTCGACAGAATTACAGAGTTGACATACTCAGCCAAAGCAGTATTGTTCTCGCTTATTCTGAATATGTTGTGAAGACTCCCTGGAGATAGAAGCGTTTTGTTTCTTCTATTTATATCTCTGCCAAGAGTAATCTTGTGCGAAGGTAGATACCTTTGAAGCCCATATTAGATACTCTTGAGTTTTGGTCACTGTTGAACCACTACTGCAAAGCAGGGGAGGCAATACCATCACATAAATGGAAAGTAAAATAACCCTGAATACCGTATATACAACCGACCATCAGGTTGAACATCGTAGACTCTCTACCAAGCTGTTGGATGAGCGGAGGCAAATGCAGCTCATCCGATGATTCTTCGCGTCTCTTCATGTTCCTTTAAAGAAATACAGCTATGCATTGATCTGAATGAGTATCTAATATATGTAACAGATGATCATTCCGTCTCCTGTCAGACTTTGTCGACATTTTTGTTAAAGTCTACGTTACCATCAGATATGTGTCTAATATTGTGTGCACTTCCCTTTTGGTAATCTTAGATTTAATATTTGTCCTGTGAAAGCTTTTCCTATCTGTAAACCAGCTTGCTCATTAGAAATTATGTAATGTAGCTGTGAAGCTAATCGGTCTAGTATGACTGCTAACACGACATCGTTTCAGTGACTGGGCAGACTATAATTCTGTATTTTTGAGGTAGCTACACATTTTGCGTTTTTGATCTTGAACTTGTAAACATCAGTGATAGAATCCATGTAGACGAGCACAAAACCAATTTGTCAGACACAGGGTTGTTAGTAATTGTCACGGCGCTATTTGGCAGTGACGAAATATGAGACTGGCTACATTGTGTTTTGGTAACACTCATTAACTTCACCGGCGGGGTCATGTGACCAGACGGAAGCCGGAAGAAAGTAGGCGCGAAAGCGTCAGTCAGTTCCTAGCCATTGTTCCAGAGTGGACGGATATATCTTTTCCCTTTCGCCAGCAAGTTGCTGTGCGGTTCTTAGTATGGAATACTAGTGAGAGATTGCCATATTCGGTTCTGATGGATATTTATGTGTAATTCTGGATTAGTGTAGTGTCCAGTGGATATTATCTACAGGCCGCAGATTATAAGTTGTAAATGAATTGAGTATTTCGTTGTCATAGATTTTTGGCCGCCATGGTGAGCGATAGTCAGTGCAGTGCTTGTACGGGGCTGCCATATTGTGTTGTAGGAGGCTATTAGATAAATTCATTGAGGCAAGTTTCTCTGGCATTGTTATATGTATTTCATACGTTTGTTAGCCGTGTGAGGCTGTATTGTGTGTGTATACGCATTAAAAGGATATACCTGCAGAAGGTGTTAATTTGCTTATGTCAACCATTGTCTTGTGGTTATGCTCCTAGAGAGCGAGCCTGTAATTAGTAGTATTGTTAGTCATTATAAATCCACAGCATATGTGGTTCTGACAGTAATTATGCTGCTTTTTCTCCTTCATCTTCGCTGTGTTTAGCCAGGATATTGTCGATATCAAAAGCTTGCACCAGTTTTTAACTGATTTTCTTGCTTAAATTTCTTCTGTTCTCAGAAGATTAAGATGTAGTGTGATCAATGTATAACGTTTACTTCTACGCCTCGAACATTACTTTTTGTTTATTGATCCACGTCGTTCCTTATTGGTTTCAGGAGTTGGTACCATTTTTCATTGCTTCAACTTATAGAGAGAGCTTTTTGTTATCAGCACACTGTTATGTATCCGTTTATTTTTGGCATGATGCATAGCTAGCTGTATATTTTGTTAATTTCGTGTAATATGTATTACTTCTTTCAGTTTGATTGAATGTTTCATTTTTTTCTTCTATTACCATACATCATTTATTAATTCTTTATTGTCTGCCTTTTATTCTCTTCTATAATACTTGTACTGTAAAGCTGGTAGTTGTCGTTTATCTGAATGTCCATCATCCTGGTGTACTGTCAACTTGTACTTCTTTTAGATGTCTGTTACCCTTCGTCTGTATTTTAGTAAGCAAATACTTCCATAAAGCAGATAGAGGAGTCATGGAAAACACTTGAACAGATGGCACAAGTGCTGAGAATTAGGAACGCAGATCAGTCCGACATCCTGCCCGTTGTCTTTCATCGCACATCCCGATACTTACTTACGCGGTCTAACTGTAAGCAGTCTAGATTTGTCACGTATCGTCACGTTCTAAAGCTTGTAGTCAACCCAGAAGTAGTGGAGATCTACTTTATAAACACTAAGCCCTGTAATGATCTCCCTTGATAAAATCATGTTTACATAGTTAAATGGACAAACAGATTTATAATTAACAGTTTTAAAATGGCTCTCAACATTATCTTGCTTGGCAAACGTGAAGATTGCTTTGCACAGTAAACGCACACATTTCTCGTTAGCTGTAAATAATATATTCAGGGCACAACTCCCATGAATTTGACTGGATAACTTTATTTCTTTGTGTGTGCGCCCAATCTATTAAATGTTGAAGTAAAAATGTTATTTACAATGTTACACAGATGCACACATAGATAACATGTGACAAAACAAAAAATTATCGATCCTGAAATGAGCGTAACACATCAAGCAGGAAGAATGATAGGTGCACGATAAAAGCCCAAGTCACATACACTATCAGGTAGAAACAGTTTGACTATTGACAAGTACAAACAATGGAACTTTTATCTCTGCCAGACGGTCTGCTACCAGAAATTCCCTTAACAGAGTGGAGGAAAATTCTAAACTTTCAATGAGATTTACTGGAAAGCAAATTTACTTTAAAATAAAAACGCGTTCGTGTTTTACGGAGCTCAAGAATAAAGAGCATACTTATAAACTAGGCCGCTGGTTTCTTTCCCCCCCCCCCCCCCCCCCCCCCCCCCCCCCCCCCCCCCCCCCCCCCCCCCCCCCCCCCCCCCCCTCCACTCCCTCACCCGGGTAGGCAGAACAAATACCTTGGTTTGGTTTGGTTTTAAGGACTATCTTCACATGGGCAAACCCATCAGTGCTCCGATCTCCTCCCTTAGATCACACAAGGAAAATCTCAGCACAGTGCACGAACTCCGTAACACCGGGGAGAATCCCAATGCGTGTATACATGAGTCGCATATTCTATAATTATTTTTGTGGTGGGTATGTTTCTAATTTTTAAATGTTGCCAGGACAGCGGCCTTAAGGCCTACTCTTTACGATTTCCAACTACCTGAATACAAATTTAATCCTGTGTGTATACAGCACCGGTAGAGAGGATTAGCGTGAACAATTTCCAAACTTAAAAATTAGTTTTATTTCCCCCTCTGTCACCTAGATCTAGATATCTACCAAATGATTCACTGTGACTTATCGGTCGTTCATGATCCAACCGTTCTAAGGTAATGTTGTCATTTAATTAAATTACTCCTTCGCCCGAAGTTTGGTACTGTCAAATGGTAATTTCGTTGTATTACTGAAACAACTAATTATGTTCTTTTCTCCATTCTATTGTCTGATAGGTTTAATTTAGTGGTGCTCTTAAATAAAGTTTGGTTTGGGTCTTACGGTGTGTTTGGTGTTGTTCAACATTTGTGAACTGGTAATGGCAATCAGTGCTGGTAACGCGAAGAATTCGATTCTAAAGTGCAAGATCATAAAAAGTTCAAACAGCACACCATAACATCTAGAAACTTTAATGAACAAAAATCAATATGTAGCCGAGGACTGCTGTACAGTTCAAACATTTAATCATGTGCTCCATCTTACAAGTAGACATCATAGTAGCATGCATAGTAGTTAGTTCATTGTCCGTCCAGTCTCAATAGCATAAATTGCATACAAATGATGTTGACCGCTTCAACTAGAGGTCAGTCCACGTCCGACTTGACTGAAGTCCTAAGGCGGCATATTAAAACTGAGGACATCTTCATTATATTTCATAACAATCGGTTGCAAGACTTATCTCAGACGCTTGACAATGGCTTGACAAAAATATAGTGGCGGCCGATCTCTAGCAAAATAGCCACTGAACGAATATCTTGAAAATCTCCACTGCTTGGGAGCATATATTACAAAAGTCCTCTCACTTTGACGGACAAACGAGAAAGGCCAAGAAAAGTAACGGTAGACCTTCACAAGCAGACGATGCTTACGTCCCTTGGTTACCAATACGTCATATCGTTAGCAAATGTTGCGTCGTTCAATAATAGTGTTTTATCGTACAAAATAGCTAATGCATACAGCTGTTTTTCCGAAAAAATAATGGGCATACGCCTGTGTGCAAAAGGATCACGTAACAATAGTCATCTGGTAATTTCACTGTATTAGTGTAAAAATAATTTATGTTCTTTTCTCCACAGAATGGATGTTAATAACACAAGTCTCGTGTCTACCTGCGTCACCAATGTCACAATATCAAATGTGTCGGAATCCAACTTCGTATTTAATGTTATCCTGGGGTTTGTTGTCATACCAACACTTTCCTTGTGTGGAGCAATCACTAACAGTTATAATATATTCTTTTTTTGCTATGAGAAACCAATCAACATCAACAACATTTCACTAGTTAACTTGGCTGTCGCTGAACTTTTATTTTCCCTTTGCACCATGTGTGCTTACTTCAATAAAATACTTGGTGATAACCAAATTGAGCTGAACTATGATATTTTCCAGTATAACATCCTACATCCAATCATTAGTATATTCTTTTATGGAATTGCCTTGTTTGCGTTACAAAATTCTGTGGAGCAGTTTATTGCTATTGCGTTTCCACTGAAAGTCATACAACTTCTCACACTGAAACTTTCTGTTAACTGTAGCATTTTGTTTTGGACTTTATCCCTCCTCAGTTCTGTGTTGTACTTTCCATTACTGATCAATCACGTCTTCTGTTTTGAGGCCACTAAAATAAAAAAAACTTGTTTTGTGTCCTTTATGATTAAGTATCAGGCCTATGGAAGCAATCCATTTAGAACAGCCATTATGTGTGTGGTTCTTTTCTGCACCTTTATGATGATGTTTAAACTGAGAAAGTACAGTAAAAAACGACAGACTATGACAGACAATACCCAGGTTCGAGTACTCTCCAAAAGAGATCTCCGGGACAAAAGAATCGCTGTAGGAAACGGGTGCTTGTGCATTCTTATCTTTTTGGCGTGTATTTTTAACATCGTTGCTCTTCAAAACTGCTTGGTCGATTGGAGTGGCATTCAATGTGAGATATCGCACAAGCTGAACACGGCATTGAATCTTATCTACTGTTCCTGTAATTTTTGGGTGTATGTCAAATTAAACAGAAAGTTTCGTAAAAAGTTACGGTTGCTACTTAATTCGTGGACGTAATGACGCTATACTGTTTGTAAACTCCTGTCACACACTATGACAAGGAAACATACACAATTTGTAGAAATAAATTCTACCATTTTTGTTACGATGTTGGTTAAAGAATAAGACAGAATAACATTTTTGAACTTTATCAGCTTGTCAGTTTCTTAATTTTTAGTTATTTACATATAACGTCATCAGCATCATCAGCATCAGTATCATCATTATCAGTATCATTATCACACAAGCCTTTATACAAGGGGAATGACATAAGTCTTGGGCCTGACCATGAAGGACATGTCACAGAGAGCTGAAATTTTGCATAGTGTTTATTCCTTTTCAATATAGCCACCGTCTGAATTGACACACTTCTGCCATCTCTGCTTAACCTTGAAAAGACCTTGGGAGTAGAACACCCTATTTTTCAAACTAAACCAGTCATCACATGCCAGTATAACCTCTTCATCGCTGTCAAAATGATTTCCTTTTAGCTGTTTTTTAAGATTTGGGAATAGAAAAGAGTCTGATGGAGCCAAATCTGGAGAATATGGTGGGTGTGGAAGAATTTCAATATTCAAATCGTTGGCTGCTAGCTGCACAAGCCGTGCTTTGTGAGAGGGCGCGTTGTCTTGAAGCACAGGAAGATTTTGAGTGCGCGTTATCCCTCGTTTCTTGGTCACAACCTTTCTTAGTTTGGTGAGAAGATCTGCATAGTACTGTCCATTAACTGTGTTGCCACGAGGCAGATAATCTTTCAAAAGGACACCTTTGCCGTCCCAAAAAACTATCAGCATCACTTTTCCTGCAGATTTCTGCACTCTCGGCTTGACAGGTGTTGGGGAGCCCGAGGTTTTCCATTGCATGCTGGCAATTTTGGATTCGGGGTCATAATGGTGTACCCACGTCTCATCTATTGTCACCATGGTCTCCAAAAATTTTTTTGACTGACACTTTATGAGCAACTGTTGACAATAATTTACCCTCGTTTGCTTCTGTTCATGTGTCAACAGTCGCGGAACCCACCGTGCACACACTTTTCTCATGTTCAGTCTGTTGTGTAAAATTCTATAAACTGTTCTTTCATTTAGTTTTACTCTACTAGCTATCTCCACAATTGTCATTTTTCGATCCTGGTCAATAATTTTCTTTACTCATGTTGCATTTTCATCGTTGCACTCTGAGGCTGGTCTACCAGATCTTGGCAGATCAGCAACATTTGAGCGGCCGCACTTAAACTGTTGACACCAGCTTTTTACCGAAATATATGAAGGACAAGAATCACGAAACACTGGTTCCATCTCCCTGTGTATTTCTGTAGGTGTTTTTCACTGAAACATCAGAAATTTTATCACAGCTCTGGCCTCCTTCTTTTCCATTGTTTTGTCAAATCTTTGAAGCAGCAGATCCGGTCAATAGGGTACATTGCGCCGTGCACCGTAGCGGGAAAACCCATTGAAGAAACAAACGCGTACTTCACACATTCAGTGCAAATATGATGAACTTTAAATGTGCCAAGTTTCATCTTCCTCCTGTGACTCCTTCATGGTCAGGCCCAAGACTTATGTCAATCCCCTTGTACACTAACTAAGGTGGAGGGAGAAATAAGGTGCTAGCTACCTTCCCCTTCACCACTAAGGCTATACCACTGTTGTCCTAAATTACTTATACCAAGAATTACCCATAGGCTCGCATTGCCAGAGGTATGACACAACAACAGTGGGTGACATATGAATAACGCCCATGAAACAGCTTATATTACGTTTATTCAAATAAGCACATGACCACACATGGCACGATGATAATACGACATTACGACTATATACGTGCCACAACAGGGAATGCATGTAGTAATATCAATCTACAGAATGGGTAATCTGGCTACCACAATCCTCAAATGAACATCGTGCCATCAAGCCGGAAAAACCTACATAGTAACACTAACTACGAAAATGCACGACAGTAACTTAGCATATACCGGACTCAACGCTAAGTAAATAACCACTTCCCTGGAATCCGAAATAGCAGAAATAGCTAACGTTAGGAATAAGGCTCAAATGGCAGGCACCGCGTCACTCTTAGATATCACAGACAGCCGAAGCTGGCATTTCAAGAAACTGTATCCGCCAAGGATGGCAGTCAAATCCCCACTGCCTAAAATCGCACCAGACTTGCGCATTCCGTTACTTCCACTGATCACATGACTCTAATGATCACAAGACTATCAGGACGGTTTCTGACCGTCTGTAGCAAAGTTGATTTTGCTGGGGAGGTTATGATGGTATCCTAACAAAGAATGAAATCGGTGTCTGCATAAACAGTGTGAGGTCAAGCACATGTAGGCCCCTGACTCTAAAAGATGATGATGATGAATTATGTGCAGGGTACCTAACGCTACCTCCCTAGATCTCACACGGTCACTCTTGTGGCTCTAGTGTATGGTGTATGATGTACCTAGTGTCTAGGGGAGAAATGAGATGATGGTACACACCACAAAACCACTTTAATTTTCTATGAGGGAGTGAATAAAACAGTGGTTAAAGTTTTCTTTTAAATTAATCTTTTCTGTACAATTTATTTTGCCTGTCCAGTCATATCTCTTGGACAGGTCTTTGAAAATGAGGACAAGATAGTTTACATAAAAAAGATCAACTAAAAATATGTGTGGACAATTTGCCCAACACTATAATGTTAATATATATATATATATTTATTTATCTCTGTACTGTGGGAAATGTTCACAGCTATTACTCTATTAATCTAGCAGGGAGAGTCACTGTGTATGAGGGGCTATAGGTTCATCACGCCCCAAAACTTCCTGAGTATAGGTTGAAATATCAGGGTTTGTTAAAGCGAAAGTGTCAGATGTACCCCGATGCCTAACTCATCACCTAGGATTCCTTGGTAGAATGAAATACAATATGTAGATGCAGAAAATCTCTTTCAAACGTGCACCAAGCTCCTCCCTTTATCTGTTGACAGCATATGAAGGGTCAGAGACTTGATCGTATGTTTCTGACTCAGCAGGTTTACTGTCACCCGCTGGCACTAGGAAATAGAACCTCTGTAACAAAAGGACACCCTGGCCTTTTACATCTGATCACTCACTATATTTGTTATTCTCCTAAGGAGGTATGGGGTCAGCCTCGCGTGCCTTACAGGGGCACTCGCCCCTAATTTTACATGTCTCCCACCTTGCTGTGACCACACCTCAGGTCCCTATGGCAGATACGCCACTGTACGTTTACATATTTTTCCTTAACACAATAATGTGGAATAACCAATTTCCTTTGGTATGATTTTCTCTTCTGTTTCTTTTTTTAAAATATAAATGCTTCAGGCATGCTTAATAGTGTTCATAGAACACAAAGGCTTATTACTATTCTAATGCAATAATATTCAAACAAAATCATGACAACATACACCAGTTAGATACATTTCAAAGTGAGGACTCAACAATGTCTGCTCCCGGCATGTCCTTCACTTTTCCCCATAGCAGTATCTAACTTTGGTAGTTGGAATAAACATAGTAATTCATAAAGCATCCTTACCACAATTCAAGAAAATATAAACAATTGACGCTGACTTTACAAAGAAATGGCCTCAGTTTCCCTGAGCTCTGCCCAGACTGTGAATATTGATCTATTATTTAAGTTTAAATTTATCACAGCTGATCGCAGCGTAACTGAATGAAAATTTTCTCAACTGGCACTGAGCAGCGAAAGCTTTTTGCTAATATTTTTTATCTCTAGCCAATCGAAACCTTCGACTACCAGAATTCAAATGCAGTTCTTTTTTCTTTAAAAAAAAAAAAAAAAAAAAAAAAATTCCAACTCTGCGTCTGGTAGTCGATTGGCCAGCCTGCCTTAGTTATGCCAATACAAAAAGATGTTTCGTTTTGGATTACATTTTCCTACCGCCCCCCCTTCCCCCTATACTCTCTGTTTACCCAAGCGAATTTGAATGTACCTCAATACCGCTATTTCTAAGCCGGCGTCCCTACTAACGAAAAAAAATTAACAAGCAGGAACAACCGTCAGTCTGTTAGTGCGTCCGTAGACATTTAGTATTTCTTCAATAACTGGGCTAATATTGTGACTATCATATTATTTCAAACATATTCTTGCTCATTAAACTTTAAGCTATATTACCATATAATTTTTATGGTCAGTTTGATATTGGTTATATTTTAAAATTTTTCCACTGACAATCGTCAAGTAACATTTTTAACAAGGCGGCCATCTTTTCCTCTCTTTCATTCCGCCAGCATGTATTTTCAAATAACTAACTTGTTTCAGTTACGTCAGAAATGCTACCGCGAGAATGAAAATAAATTTGTCTGCGTGGTTTTGCTTTGGCTGGCTTTGCTCGCGCGTGTATATCTGCATGGCAGAATGTGTCAAACGAAACGGGGGGAGTGCATGGCGGGTTAAAAATTGGCGTTAATAATTTGTATTTTATCGTGTAACACTACCAAAATTGTAAGGATTACTACTAAATTTGCGTTAAAGTTGACAGAATACGTTAATTCAGATAGTTATTTTGCGGCGCACTTCCGCCAAAGCGTTAATTGTAAGTCTTGCCACAGTCTCTATCAAATCGGGCAAAATGTTAAAAATGTACGTCACAAGGAACGCGAGTAGGTTTAAACGGGGGGAGCGGTTCTAAGCCGATCTTATGCACTAAATTCAGCGCTATGCTGGCGTGTGAGAGCATCACCGTCAGACACAATAGGGCTGTGGTATTTATTATCATTTTATAACTAAAATCTTACGGAAATGAGCGATTATTCTCGCAGATTTTACTACACACCTCCCATCTTAAAAACATGCGTTCATTTGCAGGTTATAATCTGCGAGATAACTTAGCTCAATGAAGTCTTATGCGTTTTTCTGATCTTCATCACAAGGATGTCTGCTTAAAAAGTCTGCACCTATGTTCTTAGGGCCGGGTATGTATTCTATCAGAAATGAGTATGGCTGCAATAATAAAGACCATCTCAATAATCTGGAATTTTCATGCTTGGCCTGTGACAGGAATACGAGTGGTGAATGATCCGTTTGGACCACAAATGCCCTGCCATATAAATAAATCTGAATTTTTTTATCGCCCATATCAAAGATAACATTCCTTGTCACTTGTTGAATAATTTTTTTCCGCCTTGTTCAACTTGCGGCTTGCATAAGCGACTGGGTTCAATTCTCCATCTTGTGAGGAGGACCTTTGCAACAATGTAGCGCCCAGGCCCACATTGCTTGCGTCACTTCTCACGACAAATTCTTTATTCAAGTCAGGCAATTGCAATACTGGCCTGCTTGTGAGTTTTTCTTTTAACTCCTGGTAAGCCAATTCACACTGTGCGGACCAAATTATAGTATCAGGTTGACCTTTGCGAGTTAAATCCGTCAGTGGAGCACATATAGATTTAAAATGTTTAATGTACTTTTGGTAGAAACCACACAACGACACGAAAGATCGCTCATCTTTTTTTGTTTGTGGTCTAGGCGCTTTTTTTCAATTTTTCCAGATTCTTGGGATCAGGGGTCATGCTACCCTGATGTACCGTGTGTCCCAAGAATTCCAACTCTTTACAACCAATACAACATTTTGTTGGCTTAGCGGTTAAGTTAGCCTCTCTGAGTCTATCAAACAGCATATTCAAAGAGGTAACGTGTTCCTCAAATGTTTCCGTAGCAATGAGGATATCATCCATAAAATTCGAAATACATGAATTTTTCAGGGGATCCAGCAATTTTCGCATCATCCTAGAAAACACACTCGGGGCATTTTTCAACCCAAATGGTAACATGTTGAACTCATAATGACCTTCCGAGGTGCTGAAGGCTAAATAAGGTCGAACCTCAGGCTTAACTGGAATTTGGTAATAGCCTTTGCTAAGATCCACCTTAGAAAAATATTTTGCCTTGTTCAGCCTGGCAAATAGTTGAGTAGTATCAGGTAATGGATCCACCTGACCTTCTGTGACAGCATTCAGTTTCCTGTAATCTATGCACAGTCTATGTTCTCCCGATGGTTTCCGCAACAAAACCACACAGGAACTATAAGGAGACTCACTGTGAGAAATAATCCCTTCTTGTAACAAATATTCAATCTCCTCTTTCAAAGCTTTTTCCTTAGCGAACGGAATAGAATAGGGCCTCATACAGATAGGTGCTGGGTCTAGTAGTTTCATATCATATTGCAACAAATTTGTGTGCCCCGGTTTATCCGTTAACACATCTGTATGTTTTTCAAGGACTTGTTGAACCTTCTCCCTCTGTCCTTTGGTCAAGTGATTACTGATTTTCACCTGTGCAAACGTTTCACTGGATTTCAGTGGATATTCGAATGAGGGGAGCGGGTCATTTTTCATTTCGGTTGTGATAGACAAGGCCATTAGATGTGTTCCTTCCTGGATTTGTAAGTCCAGATATTTCTTCAAAAGGTTCACATGATAGACGTTTTCCTTTCCCTTTTTGTCTATCTTGTAATTTGTTCTGGATACCTTTTCCAAAACTGTATATGGCCCTTGCCATCCGATCTGAAGTTTATTGTTGCTGCCTGGCAATAGAAGAAGTACCTTCTCTCTTACAACAAGTTCCCTATCCTTAGCTTTTTTATTATAGTAAGCAGCATGCTTTTTCCTTGCTTGTCTTAAATTATCATTGGCCAGTTTCCAACTAGTTTTTAGACGAGTGGTCAGTTCGTTCACATATTGATATGATGAGGTAACAGTCTCCTCTGCCTTCTCATCTGTCCAGGTCCTTAACAAAGTTACATATTGAATTTTAATTTTTCTGACATAGTATTCATGGCACCTGTCAGGTCCTTTACATTAGAAGCTTTGTTTTGCGGACGTTTCTTCCTTGTGTCACCACACAAGAATCTACCACTACCAATTCGTTTCGTGGGCTTGTCTCCCCTCAGGTTCAAATTCAAATTGAGAGAACTTCGCTCTCTTTTTATCTTCCTCCAGTTTACATAAGTCCGACCGAGGGATTGTCGGCCTATTCTGGGGTATAACAGTTCTTTGTACTCGCTGCATAGTGGCCATTGTAAAACATTCGAGTAAAGACTGTCTGTGAAAAGGGGGTTCCCATTCCCCTCTGTCCACTTTATTATAATTATTTTTCTTTCCAGGCCTAAGTTTGCCCCGTGGCGTGTCTAGGTCCTGATTCATTTTCCCACGTGTGGGTGTTCCCTCTTTATTTTCTGGCCCAGGTTTACCATAATGCTTCTCTTGCATTTGGTTATTATTTTTCCACCCTGTGGAATTTTATTTGCTGCACTGGTCGCAGTCCTCGACAAATTTTCTTAAAATATCAAACAGATGTTCTTTGGCATGTGGTACCCATCTTCTGGTGTTCACCATCTAGAACATGTGTTTGTCTCATAACTCGTGCCCTATATTTCGATGGCACTACTACCTGTCCACACCCGGATAATCCTGCTTTATCCGCCCTGCAAAGCAGTCCATCATCCAAATAGAAGTCTCCTTTCCTAGGAGGGGTATGGAGTTTTTGGAGTTTCTCAAAACACGGCTTCAGTGACCTATCTTCAGCCTGTGCCTTTCTCCACTGTTTACGAGACATTGTTTTTGGTGGTTCCTCCTCCTTTCTAGGAGTCGACCTGACCTGAAGCGTGGCCATTACTACAGGTTTCCTTCTACAATTTTCGGTATTATGGTTGTCCATCCTACACCGGCTACAATATAATCTACTTTGATGAAAAGGTTTTCTTTCATCATTCTTTCTGTCACTGAAATGTGAGGTTCTATTTTTAAAATCATTTCGAGGCCTATCAAAGTTCTGCTTACCTCTGTTATCAAATTTACTATAGTTTTGAGGAGCCTTATACTGATCTACTGGTTTCTTCTTAGTTCCAGCTACTTCTGCCTGGGCTGCCTGATACCTTTCAGTGACATTTATTATCTCACAAAGCCTCTCCGCGCCCTGTTCCTTGAGAAATTTTCTCATGTCTGGAGTCATGGACTCTCTCATCTGTTCAATGAGTATCATCTCTTTGAGATCTTGGGTTTTCCCCAAAGTAGCCCATTTCTCCATATACGATTCTAACCGGGCGGAGAACTGGTGATAGGTCTCACCCGACAGTAGCCTGGCATTCGTAAATTTCTTTCTATAAAACTCTCCGTTCTTTTCGTATCTTAACAGAAGAGCCTGCTTCAACATGTCATAGTTGTCTTGGTCATCCCTGCTCATTTTGGAAAACACTTCATAAGCGGTTCCCGAAGCCCCTGAGACAACTTTACCCCTCATCTTTCTCTTTCTAACCCATAAGTAGTGGCTAACAGTTCAAATCTACTTAAGTACCCTTCTATGTCATCGTCTTTCTCAACAAAATGGTCTACATGAAAACCCATAGCTGAGGTTGAGGCTCCCTGACTAGCAGTGGCATCTGAGGCAAAAGGGCTGGCACCATTTTCAGGAGCATGGCCTTGAAACTCCAACTCTCTTAGTCGTAGCTCATGCTCCTTCTGTAATCTTTTATCTTCTGTTTCCCTCTCTGCAGCCTGTCTTCTTTCTTCTCTTTCTGCAGCCAGTCTCTTTTCTTCTCTTTCTGCAGCCAGTCTCTTTTCTTCTGCTTCTCTTTCTGCAGCCAGTCTCTTTTCTTCTCTTTCTGCAGCCAGTCTCTTTTCTTCTCTTTCTGCAGCCAGTCTCTTTTCTTCTGCTTCTCTTTCTGCAGCCAGTCTCTTTTCTTCTGCTTCTCTTTCTGCAGCCAGTCTC
This sequence comes from Oreohelix idahoensis, assembly GCA_024509875.1. Lineage (NCBI taxonomy): Eukaryota > Metazoa > Mollusca > Gastropoda > Stylommatophora > Oreohelicidae > Oreohelix > Oreohelix idahoensis. Next base: position 155,692 of record JAMPIV010001685.1, read on the forward strand.
TTTTCTTCTCTTTCTGCAGCCAGTCTCTTTTCTTCTGCTTCTCTTTCTGCAGCCAGTCTCTTTTCTTCTCTTTCCAATGCCGTAGCCTCTTTGTCAGCCTCAATCTGCAACCTCTTAATTTCTTTGTCAGCCTCAATTTGTAACTGTAATTTTCTTTCTTCTGCTAACTTCCTATCCTCCCTTTCAATATACTTGTCGCATTCTGAAGTTACATATTGAACCAGCTCTGGTCCATCCATGCCCATCTCTTTAGCAGTCTGTACAGCCGCAGAGCGAAACTTGGCCAGATCTGCCATTCCGATAAATACAAAATGTTCTAACTAAATCTCTAACTAATTTTAAATTTATTTAATTAAATCTGGGCTCTGACACTTTCTTCACTTCCCAAATCTTGGGTAATAATATATGGGGATTCCCTGGGAAAATTAGACTGTTGTTAATGCTAAACCCCAGACCCTGATGTATGTAGTACTAGGAGAAATTCAAATGCCCGGACAAGCCTACCAATTTATGTAGCAAAGTTGATTTTGCTGGGGAGGTTATGATGGTATCCTAACAAAGAATGAAATCGGTGTCTGCATAAACCGTGTGAGGTCAAGCACATGTAGGCCCCTGACTCTAAAAGATGATGATGATGAATTATGTGCAGGGTACCTAACGCTACCTCCCTAGATCTCACACGTTCACTCTTGTGGCTCTAGTGTATGGTGTATGATGTACCTAGTGTCTAGGGGAGAAATGAGATGATGGTACACACCACAAAACCACTTTAATTTTCTATGAGGGAGTGAATAAAACATCGGAGACTTGATCGTATGTTTCTGACTGAGCAGGTTTACTGTCACCCGCTGGCACTAGGAAATAGAACCTCTGTAACAAAAGGACACCCTGGCCTTTTACATCTGATCACTCACTATATTTGTTATTCTCCTACGGAGGTATGGGGTCAGCCTCGCGTGCCTTACAGGGGCACTCGCCCCTAATTTTACATGTCTCCCACCTTGCTGTGACCACACCTCAGGTCCCTATGGCAGATACGCCACTGTACGTTTACATATTTTTCCTTAACACAATAATGTGGAATAACCAATTTCCTTTGGTATGATTTTCTCTTCTGTTTCTTTTTTTTTTTTAATATAAATGCTTCAGGCATGCTTAATAGTGTTCATAGAACACAGAGGCTTATTACTATTCTAATGCAATAATATTCAAACAAAATCATGACAACATACACCAGTTAGATACATTTCAAAGTGAGGACTCAACAATGTCTGCTCCCGGCATGTCCTTCACTTTTCCCCATAGCAGTATCTAACTTTGGTAGTTGGAATAAACATAGTAATTCATTTTCTTGTTGAGGTGATCACTGGCCCAAGACAGTATACATGTTGTTAGATGTGTAGTGCGAGCGTATGATGAATTGAGTGTGGGTGCGAATGAAGGCGCGAATGTGTTTAGGCTCGTATAGATGTAGATCCTGCAACCCATACTCTCACATGCAGTAATCAAGGATGCTTTGACACTGCAGGCATGTTTCAAGACATTTATTGACGGGAACACACATAATATCAACAGGAACAGTCAGTGTAACAAGGTCATGCTGACCTGACATCGATAGGTATACATTTGGCATTCAAAAAGGTAAACATCAGAATAGACGTGCATGGTCAATAGCAAAGTTCTTCAATAATGACAGTTCGTAGCGTCGCCCTTGGCGTCTCTGACTAAACGCGTCAGATGCCTTAGTTACTTTGACACACCGGTGCAACTTGGCACTCCCCGCCAATTGCACATTATCAGGCTGTAGTATAATAGCCGAAAGCACAGGCCTCGTTCTGACGTCGGCCGTGTACTTCTGTTAAATAGGTTATCATCAACCCTGCAGTAATACTTATTGTAGATAGAAGTTCCGCCAATCTGCGGCTCCCACAATATATCTTCGTCACTGGATTTCTGGACAATATAAGACTAACAGTCTTGGATGGCTACCTCGAGCACAAATATATAAGTTCTGAAATGGCGGATCAGTGAGCTGCTGTTCACCCTAGGTAATCCTTTACATGTTCTGCCACCGAAAAGCGTAATAATGCATAAAGGTCGGTATTACCTGGCAAATGAATCCTCAGAACATCACAAGGAATTCTGTCGTCATCCCGACGCACAGAGATTCACTGGGGAAAACTGCCATAGCAGTTACTTCGAAGATTCTCCCCGAAAAACAATGGACTCTTGGTCCCTTCAGAAAAACAGGACCTCCCGGCTTCCCGGAAGTATATCTCACTCCCGCTTAAAAAACCTTCCCCTAGGCCTACGCCGAACTGTCAACCTCTGACCCTAAAGGTCAAACACAATGAATGAATAAACAAGGGAAGACAACCCCTAATCAACCTGACATCGCAGGTAAAGACACAATTATTCTTATGATACAAACATAAGCAAATAACTTGACAGATGACTCCGTCGAAAATGACAGCAACATTACTACCACCCCCCTGTAAAAAAAAAAAAATGCAATTTTTTTTTTTTTTTAATATGTTCATGAGCAAGATAGCACCAGTATCACTTCTGTGCTCATGCAAACAATGAACCTAATATCAGGTACAATAGAAGAGGGTACAAATCATCTCCCAACATAGGAGAAAATATTTCCTTTAAGCCAAACAAACTAAGGGATACCATTCAAGAAACCTAAGTTGCTGGCAATACCAATCATATATCAAACATTACTAAATAATATAACCATAGCAATATACAAATGTCAATGCTATTTTAGCAACATATCACTGATGGATGGACAAAATGAAATTTGTTAAATTATCTAAACATCATCCAAATACATTTGTATTACAACATATTATGATATGAAGGACAGACCTAAGTCTGAAAATATATCAGGAAAAACTAGGACACAAGATTTAACTGGAATCATGTGGGCATCTAGACAATATGTCCGCCATCACATTATCCGAACCACGGATAGCTCGCACCGTGAAATGGAAAGGCTGAAGAGCAATAGCATAACGAGTAGATCTCGAGCTCTTCAAATCCTTACTTTGCATAGCCGTAAGAGCTTTTTGGTCGGTTTCCATAAAGAAATGCGCGCCCAGAAGGAACCTTTGTAGCTTAAGAATGGACCAAACCATAGCCAACAATTCACGGTCCAAAACCGAGTAATTCCTTTCTGCCGCATTCAGCTTCCTAGAAATATACATTACAGGATGCAGAGTTCCTGAATATTCCTGCATTAGTGCCGCTCCAATGCCAGTGGAAGAGGCATCACTACGAAGGACAAAAGTCTTATCAATCGTTGGTAGTCTTAAGATAGGATGAGATGAGAACAAATTCTTAACCTGATCCAATGAAGTTTGGCATTCTTGGGACCAACGCACCATATTAGGAGAACCTTTTTTCAATAACGTTGAAAGTGGTGCCATAATGGAGGACAGATTCTCAATGAATCTTCCATAGAATTGTATCAATCCCAAGAGACTACGCACTTGCTTTTTTGTCTTCGGAACAGAGATATTTAATATCTTTGAAATGTTTTGGTCCTCTGTCTTCAACAGACCATGACCAACTCGATGACCTAGGAAGGAAATTTCACTAAACCCAACAAAAGCTTTAGAGGGTTTAGCAGTCAATCTATGCTCACGTAGAGTAGATAGCAATTCCTTTAGACCCACATAGTGTTCTTCCCAAGTATCGCTGAAAAGACAGATGTCGTCTAAATATGCAATGACATCTGCACGATCTGATAGAATTCGTCGCATCATGCGTACGAAAGTCGCTGGGGCGTTCATAAGCCCGAAAGGCATAAAATTCCATTGAAACAGACCCCTAGGTGTCGAAAAAGCAGTGAGAGGTTTGGCGTGTTCCGTCAATGGGACTTGCCAATAACCTTTCGACAAGTCTAGTTTAGTAAAGAATTTAGCTTTAGAAAGTCTAATAAGTAGATCATCTAATAACGGCATAGGTTCAGCATCGAACTTCGTAACTTGATTTAATTTGCGATAATCAACGCAAAGACGTATGTTATTGTCTTTCTTTCGAACAATAACTATCGACGAAGAATAAGCTGAAGTGGATGGTTCAATTATTTGTAGTTGAATCATTTCATCCAATTCTTTCTCGACTTGTGCTTGAAAATGAATAGGTATGGGTATGGTCTTACTCTGATCGGATTACGATCAGTAAGTATGATGTCATGTTCTATGACATCTGTGTGTCCAGGAATGTCGGTAAGGACATCCTGATATGATTGTAACGTAGAGGATACTTGACGCTGTTCCTCAAAAGACAAGTTGGAAGAGACTGTAACGTCTCTCCACGATTCCGTTGAAGTAAGTGGAATCGCAGGAAGAGGTAAATTCACGTCAGAAAAAATAGTTTCCTCATCCTGTATAACGGACAGGGATGAGATGTGACCATGTTGAACTGGAGAGTCGTCCGTCGCCTGGAAAATAGGCTGTAAATAGTCTGGACGTTCAATAAACTCTGTTAGCATATTTATATGGAAGGTTTTATGCCTTCCATCCACATCGACAATATAGTCGACATCAGAAATTTTCGAGACTATAGTGTATGGACCCTTCCAAGAAATGAGAAGTCTATTCTCTCTTGAGGGCAGTAAGACATATGCTTTGTCTCCAGGACAAAGTTGACGTAGGCGTCTTTTCTTATTAGCAAATCGCCTAGCTTTTTCTTTCGCAAATTCGGAAGATGAAGTTGCTAACCTGCACGATTCGATAATCTTTTCTCTAAGAGCTATAACATATTCATATGACGATTGTGTATCATCGTCAATATTATCGGAAGTTATCAAATCGTGTAACAAGGACATTGGCCCGCGCGGTTGCGCGCCAAAGACAAGTTCGAACGGAGAAAACCCTGTATGCTCGTTGGGAACCTCTCTATAGGCAAAGAGGACTGCAGGTAAAACCCTGTCCCAATCTTCAGGATGATCCTCCGTTATCTTGCCAAGTAAGTTCTTTAGTGTCCTGTTAAGACGTTCTACCAATCCATTGGACATTGGATGATAAATACTACTGAGAGACCTTTTAATGTCTAGCGTAGCCATTACCTGAGACATAACGTCCGAAATTAACTGAGTGCCGTGATCCGACAGTATTTCTCCGGGGAATCCCAGACGAGAAAATACGAGCCAAAGAGCATCAGCGATATCGACAGTTGATATGCTCTTCAGAGGAATAGCCTCTGGCCAACGCGTGCACATGTCCACGCAAGTGAGGATAAATTGGTGTCCTCTGGCTGACTTAATTTTGAACGGACCAATGATGTCTATAGCCATTTTCTGAAACGGCCGAATCGGAATATCTGCAGCCTGAATAGGAGCAGCATGTCTCGGACCCCTAGACTTGACCTCTTGACAAATTTTGCAAGATCGGCAATAAATTCGGATGTCTTTATTCACGAATGGCCAAAAGAATGACGCAAGGACTCTAGTTTTAGTTCTGGAAAAACCCATGTGTCCAGCACACTGAGAATCGTGTGCATGCCGAAGAATTAAGGCTCTCATACACTTAGGCACAAGAATTTGCGAATGCATAGACTTGTCCGAGTGTTGTACCATTCGTACCAATATACCATTCTTCATAGTAATATACGATTTGTGATTCGTATTTTGATTGGGATCCCCTTTCTTTGCCAGAAGGAAGTATTTCTTCAAAGAAGGATCCTCTTCTTGACGTTTAACAAACGAGTCATGGGAAATCACCAAGTGCTCGTCTTGGCTATCAACTTCATTACTATTATCAGATGAAGTTGGGGGATTAAGAGCTTGAGCTCTTGTCATCACTGCATTGACCGTTTGAATGTTTTCTTCTTCCCAACTAGAAATTTGTTGCGGGGTGCATTCCTTAACCCCATGAATACGACCGATTATAAGATCCGCAATAGGATTAGGAAGAAGACATGCATGGACATCTCCTGTGAAGAAAGGAGTGTCAATCCTAATAATAGCAGTAGGATAGCTTTCCATAGTACCACCAAATGTAACACATTTGATTGTTTTTCCAGTGGCACAGCAAGGATCTATCAGAGACTCCTTAACCCCGACGGTAGTACATCCCGAATCGAAAAGTACTGAGACTAGCCTATCATTTATTAGACCTTTATGTAAGATGAGAGATCCTCTCCCATCATGCGCAACTGTAGCAGGTAGAGCAGGAAGAGGGTGACCACAACTTAGCGTAGATACAGTCGATGAATCGAACAATGTTAAGCATTGGGGGCATTCAGTTGCTCTCCCAAAATCGAAAGCACAACCAGTGATAGCCCTAGAGTTACCACTATCATTTACTGTATTACAGGCTCCATCAAACTCTTGTTGTGCAGAGTTTGCCTGTTGGTAAGGTCTTTTCTTGTTAAACCTAGGTCTGCCTCGATTATCATTTCCCCTGTAATTATTTCGACTATCATTTCCCCTGTAATTATTTCGAGTATCATTTCCCCTGTAACTGTTATCATCTTGTCTATTGTAATCATCATTCCGGTTTGAATCCCGGTTTCTAAATTCACCATCGTCATAATCTTGACGTCGAGAATGATTACCTCGAAAATTTGAATAGTTATTATTTGGATAGCCTTTGCGAAAGTGTCTCAAATTATTACCACTAAAATTACGAGAACTACCATCTTGTCTCCACTGCATAGACGAAGAACCATCATGTGTTGGATTACTCCGCTTCTGAGTGTAATTTTGATTACTTCCCCTATTCCAATTTTGTTGAGCACCCTGAAATTTTTTTTTGAAATTAGGGCCATATGGTGTTGCCGAAGCAGCTGGCAACCCTTCTTTCACTTTAGAATTGCTAACTGTAGCATGGGGATGTGCTGTGGCATACTGACAACAGTATTCCTCCATTTCTTTTAAGTTTTTAGGCTTACGCTCATGAAGGAATGCAAGAAAAGAATCATTAACAGATGACAAAACCTTATCTCGCAATAATAAGTCCATTAGACCTTCATATGTTTTCTCAATCTGAGACAACTCAACCCATCGTGTAAATGTACGACGTATCTTTGTAACAAAATCAGAGAAATCTACTCCATTTTCTGGCAACATTGTCCTAAAACGAAGACGATAGTCTTCTTGTTTTAGTTGATATTTTTTTAGTAATGCTGCCCTGACAACATCATAATTAGTCCTCTCATGTTCGTCTATTGTCATAAGAGTAGTCACTGTGTCACCTGTAAAAAAATGGCATCAGTTGTTCAACATATTTTTCCTTTTTTATGTTATGCGTATCGCACAAAAATTGGAATCTATCTAGATAATCTGCTACGTCATCCTTTAAAGGATTGAAATGAGGCAATTTAATCCTACTAACAAACTCCCTTGTCGTACTCGAAGTTGTTTGCTGAGCACCCGTACTCGCCAATTTCAATTTCTCTAACTCCAAAGTTGCGAGTTTTTCATCAAGTTCCATCTTCTGTTTTCTTTCCTCATGTTCCATTTTTCTAATTTCAGCCTCTTGAGCTTTCCTCTCCTCTGCAGCAGCTTGAGCTTTCCTCTCCTCTGCAGCAGCTTGAGCTTTCCTCTCCTCTGCAGCAGCTTGAGCTTTTTCCTCTCAGCTTGAGCTTTCCTCTCCTCTGTAGCAGCTTCTTTGTCTAATCTCCTTTGTTCAGATTCTTTGTCTAATCTCTTTTGTTCAGCTTCAAATCTCCTTTCCTCCACCTGCATCTGCAATTTCTTTTGTTCAGCAGCAATATCAGCTTCTCTGTCTAGCCTTTTTTGTTCAGCAGCTGCTTCTCTTTCTAATCTCTTCTCTTCAGCCATAGTTTTTTTTTCTCTGCAGCAGCCCTTCTCTCTTCAGCAGCTAATGCTTTGTCATACTGAGCAACAGCCCACTGTTCTAACTGTTGACCAGTCTTATCAAGGGCTCTCCCTTGTGTAATAAAGTAGTCCAATGTAGACATCTTGTCTACTGAGATCAGTAACTTGCAGAAGCAAATATATTAAATTATCCCACTTTAATGGGAGACAAGTCTGAAATGATAGACTTGTATACTCACTTCACTTTATTTACTGTCTTAGTCTTAGACAAAGACTTTGTATGTTCCTCTTGTTTATAATGTACCCAAAAAAATCACCTGAGTACCTGTGGAAAAAAAATTCCCTTATATCCCACTCACTATGGGCACAAGTCTTTTTTATAAAGAACTTGAATATGTATTTCACCTTGTCTCAATCTTTGTAGATAACAAGTCTTTTATCAAAGAACTTGTATAAATATCTTATATAATATTATTTAACAAACTCTATATGAAGAGTCTACCTTATCAATAATATCAAAACATGACCCAGTATATGTATGTAGACTGTGCATGACAGTAATGTAGTACAACCAAAAAAAAAAATACAAAGACAAAGATACAAAACAATACAAATGGCAACACTGTTTTAACCAAAAATGTGTAGAGAAATGCACAAGAAAGGAGAGACCTACAGAATACAAACAAAACAAATCGACAATCAAAACTGAAAAACAGACAAAATATTACAAAAACAACGTTAAGTACAATTACATCACAGCTAACATCAATAGCGACCAATTGTCACTAGCAAATTTCCAAATTAAGAAAATTTGCACCTACAGAACGCTTACAGTAAGCCTCGATCAAGTGGCATATTTACCGTAAGACCCACCAACCGAAAAACCCGCAGAAAAATACACAAAAACAGTAGAGGTGACATAAACATATAGCAATCAATTTCAATGTGTTGCAGAACAAGTTCAGTCACAGCTGAAACTAAAATAAATTTCTTGCTCCTTGCGAACACAGAAACGAAATGTCAAACGCGCACTGAACGTCAAATCCACTGTAACATAAAGTGGTATTCACGAACCAAAGTTACTATGACCTTCTCAAATTAGGGCTTGCACATTGAATGTTTACAATTTCCACGTACTGTTTACAGACACTTGACCTCCAACAATGTAGCTTGAATGCTCTGACCTAGAAAAGTCTGTTGTTGAATGAAACGTGTAACAACCAGCAGTACTGTTTACAATAGGAACCCGCCTTCTATGCAGTTATGGTCCACGTAGCAAATGCCTAGTAGTTAACTTCAGTACATGTCTTGTTATGCTTTATGTAGCATTATAATATAAATGCTCGTACTGTTTATTTGGGTCAACCGTTGATGACCTATTTCTGTCCTGTTGTAGCCAAAACTTGCAAGTGTAGAATTAGCGCTGTGTGTTACGGCTGTCCCGTGTGTAGCTTAGACCCACAGATCAGAAGTGTAATGTGTACTTGTCCTTCTTGTAACTTTCTCGACAAAACTGGAGACATCATACATGTAACAGCCAACCAGGAATGTAAATTTCTGGATCCATAAATGTCAACAATAATGTCAAATGCTCGCTCTGTTCTTTTAAACCCACAGATCTGGTCCATCAGAAATGTAAGTTTCTAGGCCACATTGGCGACAAGAAATGTATCATAAGAGCCCACGTAACTGGTCCACCAGAAATGTAACTGTCTTTTTTTTCTTGTTGAGGTGATCACTGGCCCAAGACAGTATACATGTTGTTAGATGTGTAGTGCGAGCGTATGATGAATTGAGTGTGGGTGCGAATGAAGGCGCGAATGTGTTTAGGCTCGTATAGATGTAGATCCTGCAACCCATACTCTCACATGCAGTAATCAAGGATGCTTTGACACTGCAGGCATGTTTCAAGACATTTATTGACGGGAACACACATAATATCAACAGGAACAGTCAGTGTAACAAGGTCATGCTGACCTGACATCGATAGGTATACATTTGGCATTCAAAAAGGTAAACATCAGAATAGACGTGCATGGTCAATAGCAAAGTTCTTCAATAATGACAGTTCGTAGCGTCGCCCTTGGCGTCTCTGACTAAACGCGTCAGATGCCTTAGTTACTTTGACACATAGGTGCAACTTGGCACTCCCCGCCAATTGCACATATCAGGCTGTAGTATAATAGCCGAAAGCACAGGCCTCGTTCTGACGTCGGCCGTGTACTTCTGTTAAATAGGTTATCATCAACCCTGCAGTAATACTTATTGTAGATAGAAGTTCCGCCAATCTGCGGCTCCCACAATATATCTTCGTCACTGGATTTCTGGACAATATAAGACTAACAGTCTTGGATGGCTACCTCGAGCACAAATATATAAGTTCTGAAATGGCGGATCAGTGAGCTGCTGTTCACCCTAGGTAATCCTTTACATGTTCTGCCACCGAAAAGCGTAATAATGCATAAAGGTCGGTATTACCTGGCAAATGAATCCTCAGAACATCACAAGGAATTCTGTCGTCATCCCGACGCACAGAGATTCACTGGGGAAAACTGCCATAGCAGTTACTTCGAAGATTCTCCCCGAAAAACAATGGACTCTTGGTCCCTTCAGAAAAACAGGACCTCCCGGCTTCCCGGAAGTATATCTCACTCCCGCTTAAAAAACCTTCCCCTAGGCCTACGCCGAACTGTCAACCTCTGACCCTAAAGGTCAAACACAATGAATGAATAAACAAGGGAAGACAACCCCTAATCAACCTGACATCGCAGGTAAAGACACAATTATTCTTATGATACAAACATAAGCAAATAACTTGACAGATGACTCCGTCGAAAATGACAGCAACAAGCATCCTTACCACAATTCAAGAAAATATAAACAATTGACGCTGACTTTACAAAGAAATGGCCTCAGTTTCCCTGAGCTCTGCCCAGACTGTGAATATTGATCTATTATTTAAGTTTAAATTTATCACAGCTGATCTCAGCGTAACTGAATGAAAATTTTCTCAACTGGCACTGAGCAGCGAAAGATTTTTGCTAATATTTTGTATCTCTGGCCAATCGAAACCTTCGACTACCAGAATTCAAATGCAGTTATTTTTTCTTTAAAAAAAAAAAAAAAAAAAATTCCAACTCTGCGTCTGGTAGTCGATTGGCCAGCCTGCCTTAGTTATGCCAATACAAAAAGATGTTTCGTTTTGGATTACATTTTCCTACCGCCCCCCTTTCCCCCTATACTCTCTGTTTACTCAAGCAAATTTGAATGTACCTCAATGCCGCTATTTCTAAGCCGGCGTCCCTACTAACGAAAAAAAATTAACAAGCAGGAACAACCGTCAGTCTGTTAGTGCGTCCGTAGAGATTTAGTATTTCTTCAATAACTGGGCTAATATTGTGACTATCATATTATTTCAAACATATTCTTGCTCATTAAACTTTAAGCTATATTACCATATAATTTTTATGGTCAGTTTGATATTGGTTTAGATTTTAAAAATTTTCCACTGACAATCGTCAAGTAAAATTTTTAACAAGGCGGCCATCTTTTCCTCTCTTTCATTCCGCCAGCATGTATTTTCAAATAACTAACTTGTTTCAGTTACGTCAGAAATGCTACCGCGAGAATGAAAATAAATTTGTCTGCGTGGTTTTGCTTTGGCTGGCTTTGCTCGCGCGTGTATATCTGCATGGCAGAATGTGTCAAACGAAACGGGGGGAGTGCATGGCGGGTTAAAAATTGGCGTTAATAATTTGTATTTTATCGTTTAACACTACCAAATGTGGTAAAGTGGGATGATATTAAAATTTATAGGGGACTTAGTGTACTGACTGAGATCAGCTGTGAAGGTATCTGTATCTAATAAGTGTGATGTATTACAGATGACCTTACTTGCTACCACATTTATACCTCAGTCAGAATTATTCTGGAATATTTTTATGACTACGTTGAATGTCTAGGGTTATGAAAATGATGAAGTGTAATTCACAACAACAACAGACAGATAAACAATTTAATTTATTCCACAACACTTTACAACACTGTGACACTCACACACATATAACACTCTATAAGACTATCTTAAATGAGTCAAGTGTAAAGTTTCAAATATATATGTAATAATTCTTTTCAATAATGGATATCCTGATTCAACTACACAGTGAACCAGGAATCACAATCAAATGTAATTACAAGTAGTATGTACACAGTTTATAAATATAATCTTTGTATTGACATATTTTATTATTCTTATCCTATGTGTGTAAGTTGTGAAGTAGTAATATGAGGTAATACTGGTTTTGTTTTTCCAAGCTAGGTTGTTGTTTGTCATCATGACTTCAAGTGTTTGATTATCTTGGAAATAGTATTGGGAAAAGTTCACAGTTCCTGTCATTTGAAACAGTTTATTGTCCCTCTGTGTTAAATATACTGTCAATTTTTGAGGGGGGGGGGGCACATAATGTTGAGCTACTCTGGCCACAGAAGCTTATCTTTCGTGATGGCGGCAGGAAAAGACTCCTCTGCTCGATTGCTTCCTGTGTTCTGGAGACACCTCACTGGTCGCTATCTGGACCAAGGAGTATGCTGTCAGCCTCTGGATTCAGCAAAACTCAGACCAGGTGCTGCTTCAATAACTTAGGACCACGGTCCCTGAAACAAGAAGGTTGTACCTCCTATTTCAGAACTAATTTACAATCTATTTCCACACTGAACACAATACATAACAAACACTGAGTTCAGAGCGGTAGGCCAACTGCTAGCTTCATCTGAAACAATTTACACCAGTATACTCCTCCCTAATGGTTACTACGCCTCTGCAATTCCAGCATTAGTTCCTTCTAGTTAATAAGATAGGTGTCAGTGTACTGTTTGGCAATTCCATGCAGTTTTACTTTTCTCCGACACGTCCTGTTCAGGTTGGAGCACTATCTAGGCCTTGCCTCATGTTTGCTACTGAACCACACACATATACAGACATAAATTATCAATTTACATTCAATTTTCATTAAAAAGATATCAAATATGTCAAGCTTACCACAATTCATGGAAATAATACACAAATACGTTGACTGGCGATGAATAATGGCACAAATTCCGATCTGCCTCTGTCCCAGACTTTTATTTAGAAAAATATGATCTGGATCTCAACGCACTGTTTCTTAGTAAGTTTATTTTAAAATGTGGCACTGAACTGACGCTCCTAATTGACTATATTGGCGGGTCTAACCAATCGGGCCATGTTTACACAGCTTTTCAAAAAAAGTACCCCTACTACCGTTTCCCCTAACAACAAAAAATTAGTATTTGTAATCCGACTAATCGTGTTTCGCCTTACATTTACTTCTATCCAATCAAATAGGATTTAACATGGTGGCCTATTTCCCGTAAAATGGTGGTTTCAAAACATGCCACTGTGCGATTATTATTTGGTGTTGTCTGACACCCTCACTATTTTCTTTTGGCTATAATGTGTTAATTCCTAGACTATTTGCGTAACACTTAACATATTCTTTGTCAGCAAGTCCTAAGAAACCCAAATATATAAGTTTAATGGGGCTAAGGGGCTGCGTTCAAAATATGCATTTTCTTCTACCTCCCGGTCACTTCGATACGATGTGGTGTCTGGGTACTGTCAGGCTTTCAAACGTAAACCAGTATAATGTCATATTTCCTAATAAGCATTTTTCAGGTTTTTAAACCTAACTCTCGTATGGGTAGTGTTTTTTATCACTGTCCATTTGAAAAAAAAGCTAGTGCTTCATGCCTTTCGCGTTAGGGGTGGCATTAATTGTATATCGCGAGACGCGTGTTAGTGTTGCATGCGTTCCTGCTTTCAGCCCTCCCTCTCTCTATCCTAATTCCATCTGTCCTTCCGTTTATGTTAACGTAGTGTATAAAATGAAATTAATGGAAGTATTAATTTAGGTCATTACGCAGCTTGCGTATCTCAAGGTTTTCTTAGAAATGCAGTACACGTTTTATTGTTTTGTGGAAACGCGTGTATGCTGCTATAGGCTTTACTATCAACGTGAAACGTTACAATTGGCAGACGAAGTAGAAAACAAGGGGGATTTTTGTACGCCATTCTTCTTTCCCTTTTATTGAATTTATGTGTTAGGCTTTACATTTACCTTTTAATTTATATATGTGGATTTAGAATGTTTCACGACACCAAAATTGTAAGGATTACTACTAAATTTGCGTTAAAGTTGACAGAATACGTTAATTCAGATAGTTATTTTGCGGAGCACTTCCGCCAAAGCGTTAATTGTAAGTCTTGCCAAATCGGGCAAAATGTTAAAAATGTACGTCACAAGGAACGCGAGTAGGTTTAAACGGGGGGAGCGGTTCTACGCCGTTCCTATGCACTAAATACAGCGCTATTCTGGCGTGTGAGAGCATCACCGTCAGACACAATAGGGCTGTGGTATTTATTATCATTTTATGACTAAAATCTTACGGAAATGAGCGATTATTCTCGCAGATTTTACTACACCGTCAAACAACATAGAAATACGGCCTATAAATACACCGTGAATTCCAACCTCCCGCCCCCCACCTTAAGAAAGAAAACGAAGTTTTCTTCAACCTGGTGGGTGCTGGACTCCTGACACTCCTTGAAAGGTGAAGGCCCGTATGCCACATACGAGCATACCCTCAAGTGACCTGTCCGTGTTCGACTGGGACAAACAAACTATCTCATCTATGCCATATATGAAACAAGATTATAACATGTATACACAATAACTGCCCCCAAGGTTCTGGCCGCCGTAAACAAAACAAAAAAACAACGGCCAGCTTACATTGGGGCCACAACCCTTACGCCCCTGGGGGGCGGTTACTTAAACATCCATGGTAAACAAAATAGAAGTTACATTAGTACTAGTCATTAATCATGAATTAGAGTATAACACGTTGCATTAATGGCACATGAAAGCAATGACCAACTGTGGTGAACTTCTAAATACAATATCAAAATTAGAATATAACAGCATAGTGCATAAAGTCAAAAATAGGATAGTACTACAAATTTTCGGCGAGAATTGTAGTCGTCGCCTACGCCTTCAGCGTATTATTTGATAACGCCTTATCGCCGAAATAAAGGTACCAAATGCTTCTGGGTAACCTTGAGATAAACGTACCACTTTTCCAAGTTCAAGTGAAATATGTGCCTAGAATACATTGTGGAGGGGAGGTGCACGGATAGATAACCAACGCAAAACACGTCTCACATTGCTTCTAAAAATAAAACCAACTTGCTAGCCTTGCCTTAGGCGGTTTTCAAATTACGATGTAAACGTTAGAAAATGTGGACACTACGATCAGGAAAACACGCTTAGCTCTTGTTGCGAATGACGTAATTCTCGTGTATTACGAGAGACTCGTAATTAGCTTGAAAGTACATGGAAAAAGAATTGAACAGGAGGTAGTTTAAAAATAAACAACTAACATAGAAAAAAAGATAGAATTTTGAACCAAGCCACTTAGCCCCATAAAAATCATATATTCGTGTACCTGAAGACTTGTTGACCAAGAATATGTTGTTAGTTATCTAAATAGTCCATTAAATAATCAAATATGGTAATAATACATAGAGAATCAGAGATACTGTCAGGTCAAGTCATGCCTGCTTAGATTGGATAGCATATTTTTTTGGAAAAAAAGTAGGTGACAGAAAGGCTAAGATAGTACGATGAAGGTGATTGGATGAAATTTGAAGGAAGCCGTAAAATTATTGGCTGACCTAATATACAAATCTAGTTGGTAGTAGTAACGCATAGTGGTTTGAGATATTTTTTTAAGAATTCATTCAAAAAAAGAGATGCTTGGTCTCATTGGCCAAAGCCTTTTACTTTATCGAAATAGTAAGTTACTCGCTGCCATTTTTCCAAAATATTCAGAGGAGCAAGAAGCGATGAGCAGACTTGTGCTTGTTTATTAATAATACTACCATCTGAAAGCAGTCTGAACAGAGGCAGTGATAAAAGTGTGCCATATTCTTTTGCCTAATTCATCGTTACTTGTTTGTATTTCCTTGATATGCGGTAAGATTGATTTTATTGACTTTTTAATTAAAAGGGTTGTGTGAAAAAAGAAAAGGCCATGTAAAAGATTGTAATTAAATGGTTCCATAGCAGACTTAGGCATGGCCTAGATGTTGATCCATCGTATAAGCGACTATCTAAGAAGTTTAAAACTACAGGACTATATATATATGATGGTCATACAGGAACATTACACCTATCTTATTGCATGGACAAGATTACTGCAGGAATGACAGAGACGTAGCATCCATTAGGGAAGAGAAAAGAAAACTGGTACCATTTGTTCCATCAAACTGGAGGGGAGAAGCAGGGTTGTCAGAGAGAGCTGACCATGTTCTTTTGGATTGTATGTATGATTTCATGTACATTAGGAGGAATTAGCTTGATATTAAGACAGAACCATAACTTGCATTGACAGGGGTTCCTGCTGGCACTTGTCTGGTGCTAGTACTCGCTCATTGAAGAAGTCTGCATGATTTCAAAGAGTCTCTGGCACCTGCTTGTATTAAAGAAGTTCAAGTCCAGAGGAGACTGAAGTGTTTGGCCAAACCAACTACAACTGCTGTGATTCCAGGACCCAGATAAGTGAAATATCTGGCCTGGGACAACATATCACGGTTAAAGAAAAATCTCCTGTCTAGACAAAACGTTCCTCCAAAGAATAAATGAACAATCCTAGTGAAACAAAAGACAGTGGGATGATGACAATCCCTACCCTGCTTCCCAGTACCTGTAGTTAAATAGAGTAATTAACATCAACTTGAAAATTTGTAACAATGTACTATGGACATATTGTCTGTTGTATGTAAATATCTTTATATATATATTTGTAAATATACCTATCCATCTAAATTGATTCTCATTGAACTATAGTCCTGACCAAAACAACTTTAGGCTCAGGACCAATAAAGTTTAACAAAAGATATTTTAAATATAAAATTTAACAGCTGGAGTTAGTTGAGTTTATCATAGTAATTAGTATATGTTTGTATATGTTTTTGTATTGAGATTCTTTAACAACACTCTTACAATACCCTAGACACTTTATGTAGCTTTCAGTCACGCTAGTCGAAAAAGAATATAACTTAGATTGAGATCGTAATGTGGTAACAAGGAAGGTACTCTGTAATACAGTTGTTCATTGTTTACCTCAGAGACCTTCACAGTTGAACTCACTCAAATACAATTATATGCACACCATTCTTCTTAACATAAAAAAACACCACACCAACACAAATATAAGTAAGTGAAACATTCAAATATAAATAATAAGTCGACTTTACATGGTTTACAATTATTTGTTCAACCTAATATCATTGACAAAATCAACTCACCATGGGACGCTCCTGTACTTTTCCAAAAATGACACTCATGACAGAGCGTCCGCTACTACATTGTTTACTCCTTCGATAGCATAACAGTACTGATGGAGTGGGCCATACGCTAAAGTTCCGTTCGCGTTAACCGAAACACCCTAATTGAACGCGAAACTCGATATCTCTCTCTCCTATCGCTGGACTATCAGTAGGGGGTTATGAAGCAACGACATGTGCTTACACCTGACTGCATCACGCTCGCCCCATTTATTCGCGAATGTAACTCGCGCTATCTTCGTACTGTCTCGCGACGACAAGACCTCCACGAACTTCACCGGTGTGACCTCATTAAAAGCACGTCTGAGTGTGCGCCAACTAGCACTCAGTGGGACATTGTGGACCCATACCGTGCGGTCACTTGCTATCAGGGCCTCGGACACACCTTTATGTTTCCTATTCTTGCGCCTTGGCACCGGGCTCAGCGTACCCATTGATGCCTGCCCCGCACTCTGTCGCTGATGCACTTTCTTCTCAGGTGGTGATAAAGCGATCACCTGATTGACAGTTCCGGGACTACGGTGTTGCTGAGACACTGCTCCAGCCTCTCCCGTACCGTCATGTACTCCTCCTACGTTGCCGACGATCAAGTCGGCAATTGGCTTGTCGAGGACAAAAGTGTTCACTCTACCTGATAGGAACGGAGTGTCCACATTAATACACGCCTGGGCTAAGACTCAACTTTGCCCCCCCCCCCCCCCCCAATGTAGTGCACTTCACAGTCTTGCATGTGAGGTATGATTCGTCGATGCAGGAACGGCGAACCCCGACTGTAGTGCACTCTGTGTCTCTCATCACCGAGACTGGTTTTTTTTCTCCACCACATCTCTATGGAGAACTAAATTCCCAGTCTCAAGGATCGGAGACAGGCACGGTAGTGTATGTCCGCACCGTAACACTACCCTCTCGTCTGAATGAAACAGAGGTCGGCACCCAACACAGTCCTTACTATTGACTGTGTCCAACACATTCGCGGAATTCGCGTGTTCGATCGAGGTAGCACACACGTCTGCATTATATCCCTTGCCATTGCACGAGGAACATCGGTGTTCCCTTTTCGATTAGCTGCGCGGACTACTAATAGGACTGCTAACCGGTGTCGATCGCGCCTTAGAGTAAGAAGAACGACTCTCTGAGGATCTATTCCTCTGTTTGACCGGTTTCTCATTATAGAGCCTATCTTCCTTTCGAGACACATCAAAGCGCCCTTGCTGACACATATGGCACTCTTTTCCGTCGCTATCACTACCAGAGAGACGGCTGTTCCATTTCGGCTGCAACCTCTGACGCGTTTTGAAATTATCGTAGTTGCCTCTGAATGGCTGATTGGGCCGGGGTGACCTATTGAACCCCTGCCTATGTGAACCCTCGGCGCTACCCGAGCGATGGTGCTACGGTTGTCGTTGAACTTTGCCGACCCACGCGACTAGGCATCAGACAGCCCGGACCGATTGATGGGCTTGGTCGGATGTGCCAGGACATAATAGTGGCCCAACTGTGCCATGGAATCAATGTACTTTGGCCGGCGCTCTTGGAAGAATGCTATTAGCTCAGTAGAGCAAGACGACAATACTTTGTCCCGTAGCATTAGATCAACCAAGCCATTTTAATCCTTTGTAATCTCTTCCAACTCGATCCATTTATTCAGCAGAAGCTTGATCTTCGAGATGAAGTCCTCGAAGTCCTGGTCTGCACTGGGGTTCGCGTTCCTAAACCGTGTACGATATCCGTCTGCCGTCAGACGGAATTTCCTGAGCAGTCGTTCTTTCACCTTCTCGTAATCAGCTCTGTCTTCCACTGGGAGGCTGTAATAAGTATCCATCGCTGGCCCAACCAATAATGTGGACAACATAAATGGCCACTCGTCTCTGTTAGCCTTCCAGGCCACACATTCGGCTTCGAATCTCTCGAGGAAGAAGTTTAAACTATCTATTTTATCGTTACAATTCGGTAACCGTAGCCTGAAGGGACGATGGGACTCCCTCGGATTCGAGTTCTGACCACTAGCACCTACTTCTAGCTTTTTTTAGTTCTACTTCAGTCGCAATCTTCTTCTCTTCCAATGCCATTCTCATTCTCTCCACTTCCATGTCTCTATCTTCTTTCATCTTCTTCTCCTGTAACTCTCTATCTTCTTTTATCTTCTTCTCTTGTAACTCTCTATCTTCTTTCATCTTCTTCTCTTGTAAGTCTAACTCTCTCTCTCTTAGCTGCAACTCTTCTTTCTTAATTTCTCGTTCCTGCGTTCTTAAATCTCTTAAGGTATCCTGATTCTCTTTTGAGTGGAACGCTGCCATTGCAAAATTCAACTATTCTTTCCCAGTGTAGTTACACTCCTTGCCTATCTTAATAAACTCTTGGTACTCCGTAATGTATCCTCTTAACTAACTCAATATCAATATCCTAGTCTTACAAGAGGTGTAACAAGCATTTAAGTTGTGAAGACCTATACCCTCAATAAATCTAAATGTATATCTTGTTACCGCAATACACCACCTCAATCTATACTCTTAATAAATCTGTGTATAATTATTCTCACCACAATACACCACCTCAATCTATACTGTCAATAAATATGTGCATAAATATTATCACCACAATAAATTACCTCAATCTATACTGTCAATAAATATGTATATAAATCCTCTCACCACAATACACCACTTCCTTAGGGTCAACTCGCCTAAGTAAATGGTCGAAGGTGACAGTATTTTGTCCTCAAGTAGTAACTCACTAACCAGGTTCGCTATTATTAACAACAACAACCAAATGTATCTCTCCTACTTTACATTAACCACTGGTTATGTAACAGTCCACAGTTCTCAAGTGCACTGATGCACAAGCTGATCAGAAACTAAGCTCTTTTACAATATACCCTAAGAGCACCACTACCAGTGCTGTAGAGTAACAATATGAAAATTACTACTTAGTATGTCCATATGTGGCAAACATGAACACTGAAAAGATGAATCAACAAACACTGTGACTGCACGAAAACTGCAAGTCACGTCGGATAGGACGATAGACTAGGCTAGAACAGAAGCAGTATGATATGTTCATTACGTGACTGAAAACATACAAAAAACACAGGACACTCGCTGAACGTATGTACAAGACAGCAAGAAGGACACGTAAGAATACACTACTTAAACCCGACGGTAAGGATTACTTAATGTACACGACAACGCATCGACGAACCACACGTGCATATCTAACGAATACTGTGCTCGGTTTGTTCAGCAGGGCAGCTACATGAATTCACATCTGCTACGCTCCACCACTAAACAAACACAGCCACACCATATAAAGAATTCAGTCGAATCCAATCTTTTCCCACTTGGAGATCAGAAAGGATTAAACTCGCCACCCTTCCACCCTTGATACACTAATATACTAATACTAATTGACGCAACAACCACAACACGCATCAATGAAGTGCTGAGAGCTTGAGCACAAGCACGCACAATCAGGATCAGTAAAATCAAAATAATATCAGATACAAATAGTCAGTATATAAATAGTCTATTACATAAATATAAACAATACACAATAGTAGAAAAGTGAAAGTCGTAAAAGAAATTAAGAATACAAATCAGAAAATATAATACATTGTAATACACACACAAAAATACAAAAGTATTAACTAAATAGCTGATTCAGCGCTGGACACAAGGATGAAGATCCACCAAGCTCCTCCGGCACGGACGATAGATGATGACGACTACAGGACAGTCACAAATACAGTCACAAATATGACAGTCTTGTACCCACGTACAAGGTGATATCATTATAGAGACGCAGATATGTGCCCGCTAACACAACAGAGTACTTCGGAACAATGTCGTTAACTGCGTCTGAAAATCGTTCATAACAGACATCTAAACCGCTATTCAGTCATGAGCTTCTTTCCACACAGTCACGACTCACAGATACATCGGTCAGTCACTTGCTCGACACTGAGTACTGCAGTACGACGAAGACACCATCTGAGAGCAATGTGTGCTGTAACTCGAACAGATCAATACAGCGAAAAAAAAAAAAAAAGAGAGAAAAGCTTTTGCGGCCGACATTAAGAAACGATATCAATTTGCCAAAAGCCAGGAAAAGACATTGACTGATGATATAGACCAGAATTTCAACACCATTTCAACAATATATATGGAAAGTAGCAAATCATGCTTAGGATTCCAGGAAAGGAAGAAGCAAGACTGGATAACACCAGAAACACTAAACACCATAAAGATGAGAAAGGAAATGAAAAGAAAGAAAACAGAAGCGAAGTCCCCCAGGTTAAAGCAACTATATAGCGAACAGTACAGCCAGCTGGACAGGGAAGTTAAACGCCAAACCCGAGCCAACAAAAGGAATTTCCTAGACGATCTTGCAAAACAGGCAGAAGAGGCAGCACTGAGAAATGAACAAAGCACAGTATACAAAATAACTAAATTCATCAGCGGAAAACAAGGTGCAAACAATATTACATTAGTAAGAGATAAGCAAGGAAATCTCATCAAGACAGCAGAGGGACAGGAAACAAGATGGGCAGAGCACTTCAGAGAAACTCTGAACAAGGAAATACCAGAGACACAATTGAATGTTCCTGAGGCTGAAAACGATCTAGATGTAAATACAGACATTCCACGAAAAGAAGAAATCATCACAGCAATCAAAGGGTTAAAGAACGGTAAAGCTCCGGGCCATGATAACTTAAATGCAGAGCTATTTAAGACAGACCCTGAGCTAGCAGCAGAACTATTAGAGCCACTATTTGCACAAGTCTGGAAAACGGGGACAACACCATTAGAGTGGAACAAAGGAATAATTGTCAAATTGCCCAAGAAGGGAGATCTTGCAGACTGCAATAATTGGAGAGGAATCACTCTTCTCTCAGTTCCCAGCAAAATACTAGGCAGGATAATTATACAGAGAATTTCAAAGGCAGTAGACTACAAACTGAGGAAAGAACAAGCAGGATTTAGAAAGAACAGAGGATGTGTAGACCATATATTCACTCTCAGGAACATTATAGAGCAGTGCTCAGAATGGCAAAGACAGCTTTACATAAATTTTGTTGATTTTGAAAAGGCTTTTGACAGCATACATAGGGACAGTTTATGGAAAATACTGAGGGCTTATGGAATTCCAAGCTGCACAGTGTCAATCATAAAAAGCCTCTATGCCAACTTTACGTGTAGTGTTGGGCAGAGCAACCTAACCTTCGAGGTGAAGACAGGAGTACGACAAGGATGCCCCTTATCAACCACTCTATTTTTAACAGTCATAGACTGGGTGATGCGCCAGACAACAGAGGGCATTCCAAGAGGAATAAGATGGACAACATTTTCTACATTGGAAGATCTGGAATATGCAGATGACATTGCACTGCTGGCACATTCACATCAACACATCCAGGAAAAAACGGATAGACTTAATAAGTTTAGCCAGCAGGTGGGCTTGAACATCAATTTAAAGAAGTCTGAGGTCATGACGCTCAATGTGAGCAACCCTGAGCCCATATCAGTAAGGAATCAGCAACTGGTACAGACAGATACCTTCACATACCTAGGAAGCATAGTAACACCAGACGGTGGGGCAGGCAAAGACATCAACATCAGAATGAATAAGGCAAGAACAGCCTTCTTTAGCCTAAATAACATCTGGAAGTCCTCCCAATACAGCACAAGCACAAAATTAAGATTATATCAGAGTTGTGTGCTTTCTGTGCTTCTCTATGGTGCGGAATGCTGGAGAGTCACAGAGAAGGAAATGTCAAAATTGTCCTCTTTTCACACAACATGCCTAAGAAAAACTCACCGCATCTTTTGGCCGAATACCATCACCAACCAAGATCTGCTTACTCGTAGCAAGCAAGAGGACATGCACACCATCATAGCTGGCAGACGCTGGAGCTGGGTTGGTCATGTCCTCAGAAGAGACCCCGATGCCATCACAAGAACAGCTATGCTTTGGACCCCTGAAGGAAAGCAAAAGAGAGGCCGACCAAAAACAACTTGGCGGAGGACTGTGGAGGCTGAGATGCAAAGAATGAACCAGAGTTGGGGCACTGTACGAAGGATGGCCACCGACCGTGCAAAGTGGAATCAATTTGTTGTTGCCCTACAAGACGCCACTAGGCGTGATGGCCACTGACTGCTTTGACGGTCGGTGGTTAAGGATCGAAGAAGAAGAAGAAGAAGAATAGCTCGCAGCTAGTCTGCATGTGTTGTCGAGAGCGGTGTTCAAGACAGTCGAGTCTCGTGACGGGTTTTTTTGGCGGGACTAGTTTGTGTGATTTAAGAGTTGTGTTTTGGGCGTGGACCGTGTAGGTCGAGTCCCAGTGGTCTTTGGATAGTGTATGCCTACGTAGTGCTTAAGAAAATGTCGACTTATATATTTCGCTGTGTGTACAGCCTATTTGATAAACTGCAGTGAAGATTTATTAGGCCTTATGAAGATTATTATAGCTGCCGTGTGAGCAGGCTTTATTGTGTAATGGAGTATTGTTTAGGCCATATGAAGATTATTATAGCTGCCGTGTGATACAGGCTTTATTGAGTAATGGAGTACTGTTTAGGCCATATGAAGATTATTATAGCTGCCGTGTGAGCAGGCTTTATTGAGTAATGGAGTACTGTTTAGGCCATATGAAGATTATTATAGCTGCCGTGTGAGCAGGCTTTATTGTGTAATGGAGTACTGTTTAGGCCATATGAAGATTATTATAGCTGCCGTGTGAGCAGGCTTTATTGTGTAATGGAGTACTGTTTAGGCCATATGAAGATTATTATAGCTGCCGTGTGAGCAGGCTTTATTGTGTAATGGAGTACTGGTTAGGCCATATGAAGATTATTATAGCTGCCGTGTAAGCAGGCTTTATTGGGTAATGGAGTACTGTATAGGCCAGGATGTGGACAGGCCGTATTATATATATTTAATGCAGTGTGGAAATTATATGATTCGATGTACCTGTATTCGTCTATGTCTACGTGATGATGTGCTGTGAGTTAATAAACAATAATTAAATATCACCAGTCGTTCCATACTAGATGACTCCCGTGTGCACACCTGTTGTGTGAACGACTTTGCCAGTACACAATCACACTCACTTTACCTATATCAAACACGATTGTAACATTTGGTGGTTTACAGTCAAGTTGGAACGAATACATATGACATTCGCGTGACAAAAGTGTAGAACACATGACTTTGTTATAATTAGCCCTGTGTGGGCGTGGCTTGAATTTACTGTACTTCGGAACTTCGACCTAGTTATTATCTGCCTGGGTGGCGCATTTGAGAAACCACGCACGCTTTATTTGGTAGTATGCAACTTTACACCAGTAGCAATTGACGTCCAATTTCATGCCTATAGACTACAACAACGTCTGCAGTAGTCAAGAGCGTTCAATTAGACTTGGACAGTATTTCTACCAGCATTTGTACGGGTTGTGACAGATTTCTGCAATATTCGGGTTACCTGTGCCAGTTATCACCATCACAAGTTCAAGATGTTATGATACACGGAGTTGCCGTGTACATTTCAGACTAAAGAAGGGTCAAGAGTTGCGGTGTGTGCTGTATTATGGTTCCTGTCAACTTGTGCATTGTTAAGCACATATCATATTGACGAAATTACCTGAAGAGAAACGAATCAAGTTCCAGTGCTTTCCCGCAGTGGAGGTTTTAGCAGTCTATGTGATATCCAGTGTCGTGGCGGAAAAGAACGGGATTGTTGACAGATAAGTGATTTTTTCTTGTGTAAATTGTGTCACTTCGTGCATGTCAGTGGGCCTCCCTAATTGCTCATTCTGTTGTTATTGTTGTTTATGTATAATTTGACATATGATTAAGATTTTATGCATAGGTGTTAATGGCTGTTGACATATGTCGATTTTCCTGATAATGATGTGACTTGATAAAGGTGCTATAAAAAGGAATTGGTGATACAGAATTGAGGAATAAGCTCATTTCTTGACAAATAGTTAACTTTGTGATCTGGAAGGGTGATTGTCCCAACTTTTGTAGACAGTAATTTGTCATAACTATAAGTGATTACTATATATATTTGATTAAGTAAGTGAATCACTATGGATGATGATGATACAGATCCTGAGGATATGAGGCCTGTATTGACTTATTTGTTGGAAGAAGGTAGAGATTTTCAAGAATTAAAAGGCCCAGAGCTTGAGGAACATGTGATAGACAGATTTTTGGTCAATGCGTCAAGAGCCCTAAAATATTTTTCTGAGGAGAATTTTCAGTCTCATCCTCATCTAAGGATGGCTAAATATTTAGCGGAGTTACTGATTATGGATCTTCGATTGTTTTCGTACCACTATATGGGTGTTGAACGCGATCAGATAATGAAGAGTAGACGTAAGATAGTGCGCAAAGGCATGTCTGATGACCAGAAAAAGAAATTGGAAGATGAGAAGCGAATTACAAGTGATTTACATAAATCAAACTCGGAACTTGCTGGTGTGCAGGCAAGTTTGGATTCAGCATTGTTAAAGATAAAGCAATTGGAAGTTCAGATGAAAGATAAGCATGTTGAGGTGGAAAATCTTACACAAGAGGTCCAACAAAATAAAGAAATGTTGGAGAAATTGAAAGTTGAGAGCAATGAACATGAGAAGACGTATATAAAAATGCTTCAAGATGTAATGGAAGATAATGCGATTCTCAGTGACCAAATTAAGGAGATGAATACTGTACCCCACAAGAAGAGTAATGAGCTTAATAATAGCAATGATTTAATTAAGATTCAGTCACTACAACGAGAGTTGACTCAATTGAGAGCAAATAAAGAACAGTATGAGAAAGAGACTTTAGTAGAGTTGACGGCTGAGAAAGAGAAGGTCGCTAAGATTGAAAATTTACTAGCAGAAGAAAGCTGCAAAGTTTTAAGAGTTGAGAGTTTAAATAAGGAATTAGGTGAAGAGATCTCACATAGAGATGTGGAGATTGCACAGGCAAGAAAACGAGTAGATGGCCTGCTTGACATCGTCTTGAATAACAATATGTGGTTTTCTGTCAATGTTGACAGTGATAGACAGAAAGTTGCGAAAAGTCAGCCCCATACACATTTTGCTCATAGAGAGGTCATACATAGTAAAATTAGATCTTTTCGTGGTAAATACAACTTTCCTAGTTATGATGTTACTGATAATTCTAGTAATAATTCTTGGCGTCGGACCAACAAAGATTCTTGTGTAACAGCCAGTTCTGTTGATCATGAAAAGAAAGGTGATAAATTTCAGGTCAAGACTCATAAGAGCAAATATTTCTCTACTATTGGAAATTGTCAAAATATAATAACAGGGGTTGAGGCTATTACTACTTGTTCCAAAGATGAAACCCATATGCGGAACAATAGAGATACTATTGTTTCTGGCAGTTGTCAAACTCAGCACAGTCAGTTTGAAACAATTGGTAAATATATTCCCATAGGGGAAAAGAAAAACAATTCTAGTAAGAGAGATAACCCAAAGATTAAACAGTATCAAGGAATATCAGTAAATAATAATTTTCCCTCTACTAGATACTGTAGACAATTTAACAAATCGCAAAGTTTTGATTGTAAGAATGTTGGAAAGTATGATAGAGATAATAGCTTTTCAAATGTTGCTTTACATCACCAGAGTAATGTTCCTCAACAAAAGACTAAAGTCGTTATTTGTAAACAAGGCAACGGTAATAATAAGTATTTTGATCATAGAACAAATAATAAGTGCAATTGTGCTAATTTTGTTCAACATGAGCCCAGAGTCATTTATAATCAAGGTAAACAGAGTAAAAATAACAGTGGATGCTTAAATACTATTGCTTGCGTTACTTGTTGTTGTGAATGTGGGACTTTGTTTCAGCCTACGGCAGCGGCGACATTCAAGGTCGGTCATGTTGTCCCCAAGTATTCTGTGATATCTACATGTGATAGGAAGAGCTGATGACATCGTGAAGAGACGGTGCTTTACACAAGCTATAGTGCTGGGTAATTGTCAATTTGATTTCTACGTTTTTCTCATTAAATTTCACTATTGAGTAAAATGGAAATTTTCATTTGTATTTGTTGACAGAAGCTACTTTGCGATAAGAGTCAAGGCTTCTGTGACATATTGACGGTCAGATATGTAGGTCAACTTTACTCTCGAGTGGTCAACCGAAACCTGTCAGCGTCTAACTAGAATCTGAGGTGTTACTTACTGAAGGTCAAGCATGTTTACAAGAGAGTGGGAAATTTTGCGTCTGATTTTTTTTTTTAGATAGTAAATATTTTTGTATTCTATATTAGTACATGACATGTTGTTGTTTTGAAATAACATATAATTTTGTTGTATGATTGTTTCTATGCATCATTTGATTGCCATAATTTTTTTTTATTGTTATTTATATGTCTGTATTTTGATGATGTATTAATACATTTTTATGCTATTTATATATTATTGTGTTGATAATGTGTAGTATGTAATTATTATCCTTTATACTACTCTGTTCAACTTAGAATTTTTGCAACTGTGTTGTTTAGGATAGTTTTTGTACATGATGAGATTGCCAGCCCTATGCACAAACTCATTTACTGTGTTGATGTAGTGGTAACTTTTAGATAAATCTGAGTGGTTGTTATTCACTTAATTTAATTTTTGTTGTTGTTGTTGTTGTTGTCATGTTTTGATGCCATGTTTAATTAATACATTAAGACATACAGAGAAGATATGAATTATCTGTTATGTTGTGAAATGTAATTTTTGAAAATAGCTTGTATGTATCTGAAATGATTTTGTATTTGGATTTGTTAACATATTGTGAAACTTTGATTTTTCCAGAACTTGATTTTCTTGCCAGTCAGGCATGCAGCATTTTCTTAGCAGATTAGTTGATAGATAATTTATTTATTTTTGAAAATTTTTGCAAATATTTTTATAGGACCTTTGTCATATTTCACAGTAGCAACAGATTGTAGATTTATTTATAGAAGTATATTATATCAAGTTGAGTAAGGGATAAAGTTAAAGTTATAGCTAAATAGCACTGTAGCTGAGCTGAACGTAATTGTCAGCCGAAAGAACGTAAAGCTTCAATTAAATTTACATGTGTTGATTTAAAGGTTTCTTCGAGATAGGATTTTTGTTTTATGTTTCGCTCATTTTGTTAAAAATTGATTTCATTATTAGTTTTAGTGGTTTTGAATTACTTAAAAATTGAATACTGTTTTTATGTAACTTATCGTAAAAAAAATATGTTTGTACGGTACTTTTGAAAAAAATGAATTTTTTTTCTTGGCATTGTAATTTTTTGTGTGTGTGCCCAGCATTTGACAGTGCGATATCATTGATATGTCGTGTGATTAGTTCTTGTAAAAAGTTGTTTTTTGTTATGATGTATTTTTTATGTTAGCGCTTGATTGTGCGTTGGTCGTATTAGTTATAGCAATGCTATTACTTGTTTGTTCGATGCCTATAATTTATTTATTTTTAGTTATGTATAACTCTTGTAACTTGGTTAAATTACTTATTAGGTTTTGTTTAGTTATAAATTATTTTTTGGTGGTGTTAGTATAGATATACTTTGATATTTTGTGTTGTGCCTTTCGATCATGTTTATATATTTATTTTTGAATAGGTTATCTGATCAAAACAGTTATTAGTATATACTGTTATTGACTTTCTCTGCGTTCGTGTCTTTGCTTTCCATCTGTCTTTGGTAACTATTCTTCATTTAATTCCTTCTTTTCTGTTGTCTTTTCGGTATGGATTTCAAATCTTGTTTATACTTTCGTACCTCATCTTCGTTTTACTTGATTCTACTTGTATACTTTGTCTTCTTTCAACATTTATACTTCCATTCTTTGTATTGTTGGAATGGTTATATGACTTGATATGATATATCTACTTATGATAGTTGTATTTATTTTACATGTAATTGTCCAACTTAATTATGAGTATATGGTATTGTTGAGTTCTTACTTTCCTTTTTTACAGATAATTCTTCTTTTGATTGATCTTGTGTTTTCTCTTTCGATCGGTTGTTGTCGGTTTGGTTTGTACTAAATATACGTAACTTAATTTTGGAACTGATCATATTTGTATATTTAGCTAATTACTTTTTATACTTACGGTAGCTGATTTTGCTGTATGCTTTAATTGCTACTTTACACTTTATTGCTGATATTTGTTGTAGATATAATTTTGATTTAAAATAAGATATTTTTGTAGGCATATGTTAGAGCTTCATTGTCTTCGAAATTTTTGGTTTTTGGGAGTTAATTTTTTCAAAAAAAATGATAGAATCATTTTTTTCCCGGAGGGGGTGGTAACTGTTGCAAGTGGATTTTATGGAAGCGGAAGTAATCTTTAGAATGTTTTGGACAAGTTAAATTTCAAGTTGCAACGCTTGATTAAGCGGATACTTGTTTGACTTTAGGATAGAATTATCTTTTCCTATTTTTCGAGTGACAGAGTACAGAAAAGCGTGTGAACGCTGTTTAATCTCAAATGTTGAGATGTATTTATTCTGTACTGTTTTGAGCCATGTGAATAGCTCGCAGCTAGCCTGCATGTGTTGTCGAGAGCGGTGTTCAAGACAGCCGAGTCTCGTGACGGTTTTTTTTGGCGGGACTAGTTTGTGTGATTTAAGAGTTGTGTTTTGGGCGTTGACCGTGTAGGTCGAGTTCCAGTGGTTTTTGGATAGTGTATGCCTACGTAGTGCTTAAGAAAATGTCGACTTATATCTTTCGCTGTGTGTACAGCCTATCTGATAAACTGCAGTGAAGATTTATTAGGCCTTATGAAGATTATTATAGCTGCCGTGTGAGCAGGCTTTATTGTGTAATGGAGTATTGTTTAGGCCATATGAAGATTATTATAGCTGCCGTGTGATGCAGGCTTTATTGAGTAATGGAGTACTGTTTAGGCCATATGAAGATTATTATAGCTGCCGTGTGAGCAGGCTTTATTGAGTAATGGAGAACTGTTTAGGCCATATGAAGATTATTATAGCTGCCGTGTGATGCAGGCTTTATTGAGTAATGGAGTACTGTTTAGGCCATATGAAGATTATTATAGCTGCCGTGTGAGCAGGCTTTATTGAATAATTGAGTACTGTTTAGGCCATATGAAGATTATTATAGCTGCCGTGTGAGCAGGCTTTATTGAGTAATGGAGTACTGTTTAGGCCATATGAAGATTATTATAGCTGCCGTGTGAGCAGGCTTTATTGTGTAATGGAGTACTGTTTAGGCCATATGAAGATTATTATAGCTGCCGTGTGAGCAGGCTTTATTGTGTAATGGAGTACTGTTTAGGCCATATGAAGATTATTATAGCTGCCGTGTGAGCAGGCTTTATTTTATAATGGAGTACTGTTTAGGCCATATGAAGATTATTATAGCTGCCGTGTGAGCAGGCTTTATTGTGTACTGGAGTACTGCTTAGGCCATATGAAGATTATTATAGCTGCCGTGTGAGCAGGCTTTATTGTGTAATGGAGTACTGTATAGGCCAGGATGTGGACAGGCCATATTATATATATTTAATACAGTGTGGAAATTATATGATTCGATGTACCTGTATTCGTCTATGTCTACGTGATGATGTGCTGTGAGTTAATAAACAATAATTAAATATCACCAGTCGTTCCATACTCGATGACTCCCGTGTGCGCACCTGTTGTGTGAACGACTTTGCCAGTACACAATCACACTCACTTTACCTATATCAAACACGATTGTAATAGTGCTGTTACTCGAATAAATCACTCACAGCGATGGGTGATGTAACTCGAATAAATCACTGGGTGCTGCTGCTGGTTGGTGTGACCGTGTGCCCTGTATATGTCCTAGGACTGGTGTTAGTAAACTAGGTGACAGGGGCAGGCCTAGTTGTCTACCTTCTATTTGTCAATTTGATCTATTGACCTATCTTCCAAGTAAGAGTATATCTTAATACTGGCCATCACCGCCAGAGCTGACTATTCCTGGATGATATATATCTCAAGCTTCCAACCTAAACTCGTTCCATCCCTTCTTGTGATGTTACTTAGTGACAACTTCGTATTGTAGTTATTTTCTTTATGTCTATTATCTTGTTTACTCTAGCACTCAACAACCTTTTAGAGACTTAACCCAACTTGAGAAGTGTTCCATCAAAACAAGTGGTTTATTTACATATCAAAATTCCATCATAACAAGAGGCATGTGGTACAAATTCCAGGTACAAACATTTCCTAACTGCCTCTTGTATGTCCCATTCCTCATGGGCGCATTCATATACCTATATATATAGTTATAGCTCTCTGCCTGAGAACATATTCAGGTATGGTTTATACATATTTTCTTCCTTTAAGGCTATCTTATTTATTCTGGCTTCTCCCAAGCCTTTAATCAACTCTTTCCTGAGTTTGGTTTCTCTCCTTCACTAATCCTGTCATGTCTATCTCATATTAAACATAATACAATCATTTTATAATTCATAATTGCCAATCAACTCATTGAGTACACTTAGTGCAGTCCATATACTTATATCTGCTAGAGAGCGCATGATTTAACTTTTAGCTGCAATCACCCTTCAATTCTTTACTCGTCTTACTTATAGCAGACGTTATCTCAAAGTACATTATGTAATAGCCCAGCTCGGCTATCAGTTCATTATTCTTCTTTAAATCTCCTCAGGTGCTTCCTCTGTCTTATGTTACCCACTCATAGTCAATTTTATAGCCTCAGCCTCATTTCTTATTATCATGCGTTCCTTAGTTGGAAGCGTCGTTAACCTTGTAATACTGCATCTCAGCTTCTGCAAACATTCTTAAACAGTTTTCAAAGTCTATCAAGTATATGAGTAAAAGGACCTACTTACTTTGGTTTCACAGAATCCTCACAACACTCATATTGCTTACTATCACACCTTAACGCTAATCTTATACTTTAATCACAACTTTGTCTTTCATATTTGAATGGTTTCTACTACTCTAACTAGATCAATAAAATCTTCAGAAGAAAACATTCTGTCTCCCACAGAGTTTTGAAGTTGACAGCCCGGCAGAAAGTCATTCTCGCCGCTCTAGGTCTTTATCTAGGACAACTCTTCAAACATGCGACCGCTCTCTCGCTTGTCCAAATTCGTTCTCCCTTCTTAAAATATCTTTATCAGCTCATCTATCCTTGTTTACTGTTAACTGATTGGTCCGCTCTACTTTTTACTCAGCTGAAATATGTTCACTCTTATTTGCTATGTAAACAACTCAGTGAAGTGTCGCTCGTTATCTTTCTAATCTTCACACAGACTTTTCTCGTGCATATTTTTTTTCTCTCAGCTCACTAAATCATATAAGGGAGTTAATTCCCCGTTGTCTCCCTTTGCATGATTTGACTTAACCTTATATTGTCTTCTCCTAAGCTTGTTACAAAATTCTTATATGTACATTTTCTCAACCATAAATACTGACTCACCAAACCTACTTAAGTGTAATTAAGCACTTTCCTCCCCTGACCTTAATATTCAGAGTCTCCTCCCTTTGATCAAAGTATTACTTCATTCATTTTATTTCCCTTCTAGCAAGACAAATAGTCTTTATTCAAATCCATTCTTATTTCTTAAACCATTTTTTTATACTTCCCCACTTCAGCAAAACCAAATCACCGTTTATATGATGCCTGCCTGAGCTCTGTAATGCTCCTAGCAAACCCAACGACCTAATATCCGGCTTTTGGCTAGGATCATGTGTCTAGACACAGGGACCGGTACAGTGACATTCATGTGTCATTAGGTCCTTTGTGTGAGAACACAGAAGATCACTAGGTGACACATTTTGTCATTGGGTCTTCTTGTGTTGGGACATGTGGTCTTGACCAGAGCCAGGTTTGGGCGGGGACAATGCGACCTCATGCGAGGAAAAAAATATGCGACCTCAAGCGAGGAAAAAAAAAAAAAAAAAGACATTCATGTGTCATTAGGTCTCTTGTGTGAGAACACAGAAGATCACTACAGTGACACAGTTTGTCATTGGGTCTTCTTGTGTTGGGACATGTGGTCTTGACCAGGGCCGGGTTTGGGCGGGTACTAATGCGACCTCATGCGAGGAAAAAATATGCGACCTCATGCGAAGAAAAAAAAAAAAAGGCTTTTGGCTAGGATCATGTGTCTACACACAGGGACCAGTAGTGACATTTATGTCATGAGGTCCTTTGTGTGAAAACACGGAAGACCACTACAATGACACATGGTGTCATTGGGTCTTCTTGTGTTGGGACATGTGGTTTTGACCAGAGCCGGGTTTGGGCGGGGGCCAATGCAACCTCATGCGAGGAAAATATGCAACCTCATGCGAGGAAATTTAAAAAAAAAAAAAGGCCTAATATCCGGCTTTTGGCTAGGATCATGTGTCTACACACAGGGACCAATAGTGACATTTATGTCATTAGGTCCTTTGTGTGAAAACACAGAAGATCACTACAATGACACATGTTGTGTTGGGACATGTGGTCTTGACCAGGGGCAGGGGCCAATACAACCTCATGCGAGGAAAAAATATGCAACCTCATGCGAGGAAATTTAAAAAAATAAAAAGACATTGGCAATAACAGTTGCTACTGTTGTTGGTTGGCAATAACAATAGCTACTGTTATTGGTTGGCAATAACAATGGCTGCTGACGCTCGTTGGCAATAACCCCAGCCGTCTGATCGCTAGTCGCGAACAGCCCTCCTAACAACCACTTAAACTACCGACAACATGTAACAGTAATACTACCAACCTAACGCAACAAGCTAACACCAACCCTAACACAAAAGAACACCACCACGGTCAGACCTACGACTACATAAAAACTATAGTCCTCTGCTCCACCTGGAATGCACGCCTTCTAGCAACGCCTGCAACATGTACCTTCCCACATATCAAATTAATCAACTCATAATCTCCTACCTTACTGTGTTGAACCTACAACACCAGATAAATTGTAAACAAGTAATGTAAACAAAGTTTTTATCTGCCGATACCAGCCACACTACACAGATTAAATACACCAATCTAAAAAAATACGTTGATCTGCTAACAACGAACAGTGACCTACTTTCACTCCAGGTCAACTATCGCTGGCTAATCCCGACCTGACCTAGATCGAAACGCTCCCACTCACAAAACAGCTAGACGCACTGCATACGTGGAGAGACCATAATGAGCGAAGACTAGTTAGAAACCGCTTTTATACATTAATTTCAAACAAACATCCATTATTAATCGAACTGAAAAAATGGCCCTACGGCCTCTGGGCCCATCAAACAACATCCGGAGATGACCCCAGATATAACACAAGCCTTTATATACTAGCTAGGGTGGAGGGAGAAATAAGGTGCTAGCTACCTCCCCCTTCACCACTAAGGCTATACCACTGTTGTCCTAAATAACGTACATCAAGAACTACACATAGGATCGTATTGCCAGAGGCAAGACACAACAACAGTGGGTGACATATGACTAACGCTCATGAAACAGCTTATATCCCGTTTATTCAATTAAACACATTACCACACATGACCTGATGAAACTACAACATTACGACTATTTTCGTACCACAACAGGGAATGCATGTAGTAATATCAATCTACAGAACGGGTAATCTGGCTACCATAATCTTAAAATTAACATCGCGCCATCACGCGGGAAAAACCTACATAGCAACACTGACTATGAAAATGCACGACAGTAACTTAGAATGTACCGGACTCAACGCTAAGTAAATAACCAATTCCCTGGAATCCGAAATAGCAGAAATAGCTAATTTTATGAATAGGGCTCAAATGGCGGGCACCGCGTCACTCTTATATATCACAGATAGCCGAAGCTGGCATACCAAGGAACTGCGTCCGCCATGGATGGCAGTCAAATCCCTACTGCCTAAAATCGCGCCAGACTTGCGCATTACGTTACTTCCGCTGATCACATGACTCTAATGATCACATGACTATCAGGACGGTTTCCGACAGTCGAAACAACGTAGAAATACGGCATAGAAATACGCCATGACAATCATTTACATTATCATCATCATCGTCGTAGTCACCATCATTTTCACCATCATCATCACCATCCTTCAGTTACCTGTTGAGTATAGATCAGCAGTACCTCACGCCTAGCTATGCTGTACGATGCCATAAGCATACAATCTGATCAAGCCTGCTTTAGTCTTATGAATGTCTCCATGGTAATTTTCCAGGAGTTTTCAGTTGTTCGGTCTTCCTATTAACCGTGTTATTCCAAAAAAGATGATTGCGTAATGTTACTATTTTCTCAGCATGTGTCCTGTCCTGCGCCATCATATTTTCTTCGTGTTCTTGTCATCTGTTCCACATTGATGATCTTCTCTGGTTCTTGTCATCCGTTCCACATTGATGATCTCGTCTTGTGTAAACTCGTACATGCAATCCTGTACGATGTCAGTAATTGTCATTGACCAATCATTTACGTAATTTCTTAAATCTAGTCAATGACAGCTGTGTTTATATGTTCTTCGTTAGATTATCTCCACGTTTATGACCTTCTTTTTCTCGTTACATGATAGTCTATCATCCAATTCGAATTCACAACTTAATCAGACCCTTTTCCTTTTTTTCTATTATTAATTTTCTTGGATATCATTTATCTCTTACGCCCTTAAATCTATGAATTTTCCACTTACCTGATTCTGCGTTAGATTATATCACTTCCACGTGCTTCAATCATCTCGGCTTTGTCAATCTCATAATGCCCACTGTCATCACGGATCTGTATAAGTCATGTATGTCTTTACGTTTTGATATATGTCTAAATTTAGTAACAGTGACTCTATCTGGTCAGTAAATTCTGCAACTGTTGCAATGTTTGATTTTACAAGCAGGGAACAAGGTAACTGAGTAGAAAATATGTACCATAAGTACATTAATTGTGAAAACACGATGTTTTACAACATTATTTACCCCATTGCATTAAATGTATTAACTATTGTCGTGTGGTGAGTCACTGGGGCAACTACTACAGTAGTTTTTGCCAGGAATAGTCTATGAGATATAGATATAAGGTCTCTAGAAATTGGCTCGTTAAGAAAGAATAAAGACCTATTCGAGATAGGGACAAGAAGACAGGAATGCGAATGCTTTCCACTAGACAGTGTTTTCTAATTAAGTATGGAAAGAGTTCTGTTTCCCCACGACCTTAGCTTCTGCCCTTAGATCCCGTAAAGAAAAAGCCCCCAACCTCATCTGAGTAGAGAAAGGTTCCTATAGGTGAATATGTAACACTGACAGCACGAGTGATACATTAACAAACTCTTGATAATGATCAACCGATCGTTGGGTTTATTAATGAAATATCCACACATATAGGGTTAGTAATGGTTAGAACGTGATGATGGTGAAAGACGATTCACACAAAACACACAGATGAGATAATAAAATTACAGTTAATTAAGTAATAGTTAATTAAGAATGAACTGGTGTAAAGTGAAATGATGATGTGATATGATACGTGTTACCAAAATGGTGAGTACTCTACACAGTCCATGTGTCTCTAAATGCTTCTCCTAGATATGAGGATTCACATGTATGCATAAAATGTCCCAAGTTGTTATACGTTATGTCGAATGGGGTTCTCTAGGCTGAGGACGTTCTGATGAATACTGTTGTCGTACGGAGAACGCTGACGAGATATCTATGTATATTCCTTCACTGTTTGAGTATATCTCTGTAGTGTTGATCAACAGTTAATAGCTGTCATATGAACAAAAGGTCTGTTGTCTAATCTCCCGACGGTACTAGTCAGACTGGATATCTTCACGAAATGTTAGTGATATGTAGACTCATAATCTTGCGTATGTAGTCGTGATTCATATACTTTCGAGTCTGCTTCATAAAATGCGCTTAAGAGTGTGTTGCACGTGGTATAAATATGCGATTCCTCTTTTGAGCTCTTTTGCTTGACTTCAGATACTAATGATCTTTCGAGTGATTTGAATTTATGATGACTCTGTATTGAACTTGTGATAACGATGTATTGAACTTGTGATAACTCTGTATTGAACTTGTGAGCAAGCAGTATATGGTGACGAAAAATGCTGCGTCCACCTTATGACTTGTGGGTGAGACAATATTCCTTTTTAATTGAGGAATGTGTCGTGGAATATTCTAATCCACATATATAAATTATCAAGTAAATATAAAGCCTAATAAATACATATAATAAAGAAAGGAAGAAGAATGGTAAATAACAGTGCTGTCACAATGGCAGTACTCGAAATCCCCCTTGTTTTCTACTTCGTCGGCAAATTGTAACGCTTTCACGTTGATAGTAAAAGCCTACTATATTATTACCCGCGTTCTTCAATGAAACGTGTGCTGTATTTCTTGGAAAAACATTGAGATACCAAGCTGATCAATGACCTAATTTAAATATTTCATTCATTCCATTTTATGCACGGCGTAACGAACGAACAGATGGACTAAAGGATAGAGAGAGGGGAGGGCTGAAAATCAGGAACGCATGCAAAATTAAACACGCGACTCGCTATTAATGCCACCCCAACAAGCGTAACGCGATACACAATTACTACTATCACGCGTGTAAGGCCACATGCACTAACTTTTTTTTTCAGACGGACAGTGATAAATTCACTACCCTTCCCAGAGTTAGGTTTTTAAATCCTGAAAAATTCTTATTAGGAAAGATGACAATAGATGGGTTTACGTTTGAAAACATTACAGTACCCAGACAGCACATCTTCGAAACAGGAGGTAGAAGAAATTGCATATTTTGAACGCAGCCACTTAGCTCTTTTCAATTTGTATATTTGGGTTCCTTAGGGCTTGCTGACAAAGGATATGTAAAACGTTACGCAAATAGTCTAGGAATTAACAAGTTATAGCCAAAATAAAATGATGGTGCTGTCAGACAACACCCAAAATCAGAATCGCTCAGTGGTAGATTTTTTAAACCTTCATTGTACGGGAAATGGGCCACAAGTTACATTTGAACTGATTGGCTGGAATGATATGTAAGGCTAAACACGATTAGTCGGACTATAAATGCTATCCTTGGTTGTTAGGGGAGACGTAGGAAGGTAAAATTTTTTCAAACACTTGTCGAAACGTGGCTCCATTGGCCAGACTCGCTGATATAATCACTTAGGAGCGTTAGTTCGAGACCACTAGTTCAAATAAGCTTGATAAAGCAACAGTGCGTTGAAGCCAGCTCACATTTTTGCCAAATAAAAGCCTGTAACATAAGCAGATGGGAATTTGTGCCAGTAATTGTGCCAGAATTCATTGCTAGTCAACGTATCTGTGTATTTCCATGAATTGTGGTAGGTTTGAAATATTCAATATCTTTTAATGAAAATTGAATGTAAATTGTTAATTTATGCCTGTATATATGTGTAAGTTCAGTAGCGAACATGAGGAAAAGCCTATAATGCTCCAGCCTGAACAGAAGGTGTCGGAGGAAAGTAAAACTGCATGGAATGGCCAAACAGTACACTGACACCTAGATTATTGATTAGACAGAAATAATGCTGGAAGTGCAGAGGCGTGGTAACCATTAAGGAGGTTAATACTGGTATAAAGTATTTCAGATGAAGCTGACAGTTGGCCTAACGCTCTGAACTCAATGTTTGTGATGTATTGTGCTCATTGTAGAACTAGAGTATCAATTAGTTATGAAGTAGAAGGTACATCCTTCTTGTTTTCAGGGACCGTGGTCTTGATGGTATTGAGCAGCACCTGGTCAGAGCTTTGCTGAATCCAGAGTCGGACAGCATACTCCTTGGTCCATTTAGCTTTCAGTGAGGTGTCTCCAGAGCACAGGGGAGAAATCGAGCAGAGGAGTCCTTTCCTGCCGCCATCACGCAAGATAAGCTGATGTGGCCAGCTGAGCTCAAAATTATGTACCCCCATCTTAAAATAACATTGTAACATAAACTTAAGAGGGGAAGTAAATTGTTTTAATATCAGGAACTGAGAACATCTCCAATACTAGTTCCAATAAAGACAAACCATTGAAGTCATGATGACAAATACCAACAGAGCTTGAACAAAACAAAACCAGTATTACCTCATATTACTACTACACAACTGACACACATAGGATACTTTTAATAATATATGTCACTACAATATTCATATTGAGAAATTCTGTACATATAACTTGTAATTAAAATTGATTGTGATTCCTGGTTCCCTTTGTATTTGAATCAGGACACATTTTCATTCATGACAGCAATGAATACATATTGTTATTTGAAAAGTTATCAGTGACTCCTTTAAGATATCCTTGTAGAGTGTTTTATGTATGTGAGTGTCACAGTGTTGTCAAGTGTGGTGGAATAAATTAAATTGTTTACCTGTCTGTTGTTGTTATGACTTACACTTCATCATACACATACCCTAGACATACAACGTAGTCATCACACTATTCCAGAATAATTCTGACTGAGGTATACATATGTGGCAGCAAGTAAGGTTATATATAATACACTACTCTTATTAGATATATATATACCTTCACAGCTGATCTCAGTCAGTACACTAAGTCCCCTATAAATATTTATAACATCCCACTTCACCACATATATTGGGGTCTCGCTCTTGGGATTTTGAATCTTTACCTATTACAAATATTGGGGGTAATTCACTTCAGGGAATATAAGAATTAAAAGGTATCCTTGGGTGGAATTAAATAAGGTTGAGCTCACGGTGCCTGTGTTGTCCATTAGATATATATTTAGAGATTGAATTGTTGGTTAGACATTGTATAAATTTACCTGATAGACAATGGCGGACCTGGCCAAATTTCGATCTGCTGCGGTTCAGACTGCAAAAGAGTTAGGATTAGATGGGCAAGTTATGGTTGCCTATGTCACTACGGAATGTGACAAATTTATTGAACGCGAAGAAAGAAGGTTTGAAGCCGAAAGAAAGTTAGAGGCTGAAAGGGAAATTAAGAAGTTACAATTTGAGGCTGAGGCTGAGACTAAGAGGTTGCAGGCTGAGGCTGAGACTAAGAGGTTGCAGGCTGAGGCTGAGACTAAGAGGTTGCAGATTGAGGCTGAGGCTAAGAAATTGGAAGCAGAAGAAAGAAGATTAGCTGCAGAAAGAGAAGACAAGAAATTAGCTGCAGAAAGGGAAGCAGAAGATAAAAGATTACAAAGGGAACATGAGTTACGACTAAGGGAGTTTGAGTTTCAGGGCCATGCTCCTGAAAATGGTGCCAGTCCCTTTGCCTCTGATGCCACTGCTAGCCAAGGAGCCTCAACCTCAGCTATGAATTTTCATTTAGATCATTTTGTTGAGAAAGACGATGATATAGAGAGCTACCTAAATAGGTATGAACTATTAGCTGCCACGTATGGGTTAGAGAGAGAGAGGTGGAGCTTAAAGTTATCTCAAGGACTTCGTGGGGCAGCTTATGAAGTTTTTGCAAAAATGAGCAGAGGTGATCAGGAAAATTATGACATGCTAAAGCAGGCTCTTTTGTTAAGATATGAAAAGAATGCAGAATTTTATAGGAAAAAATTTAGGAATGCTAAACTACTGTCAGGTGAAACCTATCACCAGTTTTCTGCACGAATAGAGACATACTTGGAGAAATGGACTTCTCTGGGGAAAACCCAAGATCTTAAGGAAATGGTCCTTATAGAGCAATTAAGAGAGTCCATGGCTCCAGACATGAGAAAGTTTCTCATGGAACAAGGTGCAGAGAGGCTGGGTGAGTTGCTAAATGTTGCTGAAAGGTATCAAGCAGCTCAAGCAGAGGTAACAGGTAATAAAAAGAAACAAGTGGATAACTTTAGGGCACCACAGAACTTTAATAAATTTGATCCTAAGGATCAAAATAAAGGTAAGCACCAATTTGATAGGCCACGGTATGAAAATAAAAATAAATTCCCACAATTCGATGAAAGGAAATATGATGAAAGAAAATCTTTCAACCAAGGAAAAAGGTGGTGTAAAAATTGTAAGATGAACAATCATGACACTGACCATTGTAGAAGGAAACCTCCTCATTGTGCTGCTATGACATCGGGGAAAAAGGAAAAGAAGGTCAAACCTGAAGAACTACAGGAACCATACCACCCCCCAGTGTGTGAAGATGTCATCTGTAATGGTGTCACTATAAGGTGTTTATATGATACCGGTTTAGATTACGATTCCGTTGTGAGTTCTCACCTGGTGCAGGCCGATCAATACACCACAGAAACAGTGGAGATTCAAACTGCAACCAAGGATGTAGCTACCATGACACTTCCCGTCGCCCGAATAAAAGTGAAAACGCGATATGTGGAAGGAATCATAAAAGCAGCAGTGATAAATGAGCCAATCTACCCTCTAATATTGGGGTGTAGATATGTCTTCTTGGGGAATCCCAAGAGACCTGTGATATTGGCAACAGTGCAGACCAGATCACAGTCAAAAAAGGAGGAGGATAATCCCATAAATACTCACCCAGATGAGATGAGGAAGGCACAGGCTGAGGACAAAACACTCAAGCCATGTTTCAAGAAGTTGCCCAAATCTCATACACCTCCAGGCAAGGGAGAGTTTTATATGAAGAACAAACTGATATATAGGAAGGCTGGATCTGAATCCAATGGTCACGGACAGCTGGTCCTTCCCACTTCATATAGGACTAAAGTGTTGGAACTAGGGCATGCGATTCCCTTCAGTGGTAATATGGGAATCAGCGCAACAGGACAGCGAATAGCTTGTCACTATTTCTGGCCAGGAATAACTGAAGATATCAAACGATATGTAAAATCCTGTCCAGAGTGCCAACGAGTAGCACCTAAACATTGGACTGCACCAGCAACTCTGGGGGAAATGCCCATAGTGGGAACACCCTTTGAGAGAGTTGCCGTGGATCTTGTGGGACCTCTCACCCGAACCAAGAGAAGGAACAGCTACATTCTGACTCTGGTGGACACTTGTTCTATGTGGGGAGAGGCTGTAGCCCTGTCATCGATTGATTCTAAACATGTGGCAGAGGCATTGCTCACAATTTTCACAAGGTTAGGCTTTCCCAATCAAATCTTGACTGATAATGGCTCTCAGTTCAAGGGGAAACTAACTGAAGAAGTTTTCAGGATCTTCCAGGCCAAACACTTCCATTGTAGTGTGTATCATCCCCAAGGGAACGGCCAAGTGGAAAGATTTAACGGCACATTGATGTCGATCCTGAGAAAGTTGGCACACGAAAAACCAGATACATGGGACCAGTACCTGCACGCCGCCCTCTTTGCTTATCGGGAGGTACCCCATAGTTCAACCGGTATGGCCCCGGCAACATTATTGTTTGGAAGGCCAATAAAAGGTCCACTCGAAGCTTTGTTAAGAACGTGGACTGATGAAAAGGCAGAGGAAAACATTACATCTTCATACCAATATGTGAATGAGCTGACCACTCGTTTAAAAACTGGCTGGAAACTTGCCAATGAAAATTTGAAACAAGCCAGGAAGAAACATGCTGCCTATTATAACAGGAAGGCGAAAGACAGAAATTTGGCTGTGGGAGAGAAAGTACTGCTTCTTTTGCCCGGGAGTCAGAATAAGTTACAGATTGGATGGCAAGGTCCATATACAGTTCTAGAGAAGGTGTCTAGAACAAATTATAAGATAGATAAGAAGGGGAAAGAAAAAATCTATCATGTGAATCTCCTGAAGAAATATTTGGAAAGAGAACATCAGGAAGAGACACACTTGTTGACCTTGTCCATCGCCATGGAGATGAAAAAGGAACCACTTTCATCATTTGAATATCCATTACACCCCTGTGAGACAGCAGCACAGGTGAAAATCAGTACACATTTAACGAAAACTCAGAAAGAGAGAGTGCAACAGGTTCTAAATAATCATGCAGAGGTGTTAACAGACCGACCAGGGCATACAAACCTATTGGAATATGATATGAAACTGATAGACCCCACACCTGTCTGTATGAAACCATATTCGATTCCGTTTGCTAAGGAGAAAGCTTTGAAGGAAGAGATAGACTATCTGTTGAAGGAAGGAATTATTTCGCACAGTGAATCTTCGTATAGTTCCGGTGTTGTACTCTTAAGGAAGCCCTCTGGAGAACATAGACTCTGTATAGATTACAGGAGACTGAATGCTATTACAGAAGGACAGATGGATCCATTGCTGGATACAAATCAGCTGTTTGCCAGACTAAATAAAGCTAAATATTTCTCAAAAGTGGATCTGAGTAAAGGATACTATCAGATTCCAGTAAAGCCTGAGGTTAGACCATACCTAGCTTTTAGTACCTCAGAAGGACACTATGAGTTTAATAGATTGCCATTTGGATTGAAGAATGCGCCTAGTGTCTTCTCTAGAATGATGAGAAAATTATTGGACCCTCTGAATAATCCATGTATAACAAATTTCATGGATGATATCCTGATAGCAACAGAAACATTTGAGGAACACATTGACTCTCTGAACATGCTGTTTAATCGACTTAG
This sequence comes from Oreohelix idahoensis, assembly GCA_024509875.1. Lineage (NCBI taxonomy): Eukaryota > Metazoa > Mollusca > Gastropoda > Stylommatophora > Oreohelicidae > Oreohelix > Oreohelix idahoensis. Next base: position 199,382 of record JAMPIV010001685.1, read on the forward strand.
GGAGGCAAATTTAACAGCCCGACCAACCAAATGTTGCGTTGGATGTAAAGAATTGGAATTTTTGGGACACACAGTTTATCAGGGAAACATGACCCCTGACCCAAAGAATTTAGAGAAACTACAGAAAGCCCCGAGACCACAAACCAAGAAGGACGTGAGATCCTTTGTCTCATTATGTGGTTTCTACCAGAAGTATATCAAAAACTTTAATTCCATATGTGCACCGTTAACTGATTTGACACGTAAAGGACATCCAGATCGCATTACATGGACACCACAATGTGAAATGACTTACCAAGAATTGAAGGAAAAGCTCACAAGTAAACCCATTTTGAAATTACCTGACTTAAGTCAAGAATTCATAGTAAGGACGGATGCAAGTAATATTGGGTTAGGTGCAACTCTACTACAGAAATCAGATGCATTGGATGGGGAATTAAGCCCAGTGGCATATGCTAGCAGAAAATTGAATAAAGCTGAAATCAACTACTCAACTAGCGAAAAAGAATGTCTTGCAGTAATATGGGCAATAAAGAAATTCAATATTTATCTGTATGGGAAGGCATTTAAGTTGCAAACGGACCACAAACCTTTATCGTTTCTAGCCCAGGCTAAGCATGAGAACTCTAGGTTACTCCGATGGTCCTTGCTTTTGGCTCCCTATAATTTTAGCATTGAGTATATATCTGGAAAAACCAATTTGGGAGCGGATTTTTTAAGCCGCCATCCGTGTGATGAGAATCACCGTAAACCCCAGAAATAATAATAAATTTCTCTATGTGTATATAGAATAAAGGACTGACATATAATGTCTGTTTTAAGAGGGGAGATGTCGTGGAATATTCTAATCCACATATATAAATTATCAAGTAAATATAAAGCCTAATAAATACATATAATAAAGAAAGGAAGAAGAATGGTAAAGAACAGTGCTGTCACAATGGCAGTACTCGAAATCCCCCTTGTTTTCTACTTCGTCGGCAAATTGTAACGCTTTCACGTTGATAGTAAAAGCCTACTATATTATTACCCGCGTTCTTCAATGAAACGTGTGCTGTATTTCTTGGAAAAACATTGAGATACCAAGCTGATCAATGACCTAATTTAAATATTTCATTCATTCCATTTTATACACGGCCAAAACGAACGAACAGATGGACTAAAGGATAGAGAGAGGGGAGGGCTGAAAATCAGGAACGCATGCAAAATTAAACACGCGACTCGCTATTAATGCCACCCCAACAAGCGTAACGCGATACACAATTACTACTATCACGCGTGTAAGGCCACATGCACTAACTTTTTTTTCAGACGGACAGTGATAAATTCACTACCCTTCCCAGAGTTAGGTTTTTAAATCCTGAAAAATTCTTATTAGGAAAGATGACAATAGATGGGTTTACGTTTGAAAACATTACAGTACCCAGACAGCACATCTTCGAAACAGGAGGTAGAAGAAATTGCATATTTTGAACGCAGCCACTTAGCTCTTTTAAATTTGTATATTTGGGTTCCTTAGGGCTTGCTGACAAAGAATATGTAAAACGTTACGCAAATAGTCTAGGAATTAACAAGTTATAGCCAAAATAAAATGATGGTGCTGTCAGACAACACCCAAAATCAGAATCGCTCAGTGGTAGATTTTTTAAACCTTCATTGTACGGGAAATGGGCCACAAGTTACATTTGAACTGATTGGCTGGAATGATATGTAAGGCTAAACACGATTAGTCGGACTATAAATGCTATCCTTGGTTGTTAGGGGAGACGTAGGAAGGTAAAATTTTTTCAAACACTTGTCGAAACGTGGCTCCATTGGCCAGACTCGCTGATATAATCACTTAGGAGCGTTAGTTCGAGACCACTAGTTCAAATAAGCTTGATAAAGCAACAGTGCGTTGAAGCCAGCTCACATTTTTGCCAAATAAAAGCCTGGAACATAAGCAGATGGGAATTTGTGCCAGTAATTGTGCCAGAATTCATTGCTAGTCAACGTATCTGTGTATTTCCATGAATTGTGGTAGGTTTGAAATATTCAATATCTTTTAATGAAAATTGAATGTAAATTGTTAATTTATGCCTGTATATATGTGTAAGTTCAGTAGCAAACATGAGGAAAAGCCTATAATGCTCCAGCCTGAACAGAAGGTGTCGGAGGAAAGTAAAACTGCATGGAATGGCCAAACAGTACACTGACACCTAGATTATTGATTAGACAGAAATAATGCTGGAAGTGCAGAGGCGTAGTAACCATTAAGGAGGTTAATACTGGTATAAAGTATTTCAGATGAAGCTGACAGTTGGCCTAACGCTCTGAACTCAATGTTTGTGATGTATTGTGCTCATTGTAGAACTAGAGTATCAATTAGTTATGAAGTAGAAGGTACATCCTTCTTGTTTTCAGGGACCGTGGTCTTGATGGTATTGAGCAGCACCTGGTCAGAGCTTTGCTGAATCCAGAGTCGGACAGCATACTCCTTGGTCCATTTAGCTTTCAGTGAGGTGTCTCCAGAGCACAGGGGAGAAATCGAGCAGAGGAGTCCTTTTCCTGCCGCCATCACGCAAGATAAGCTGATGTGGCCAGCTGAGCTCAAAATTATGTACCCCCATCTTAAAATAACATTGTAACATAAACTTAAGAGGGGAAGTAAATTGTTTTAATATCAGGAACTGAGAACATCTCCAATACTAGTTCCAATAAAGACAAACCATTGAAGTCATGATGACAAATACCAACAGAGCTTGAACAAAACAAAACCAGTATTACCTCATATTACTACTACACAACTGACACACATAGGATACTTTTAATAATATATGTCACTACAATATTCATATTGAGAAATTCTGTACATATAACTTGTAATTAAAATTGATTGTGATTCCTGGTTCCCTTTGTATTTGAATCAGGACACATATTCATTCATGACAGCAATGAATACATATTGTTATTTGAAAAGTTATCAGTGACTCCTTTAAGATATCCTCGTAGAGTGTTTTATGTATGTGAGTGTCACAGTGTTGTCAAGTGTGGTGGAATAAATTAAATTGTTTACCTGTCTGTTGTTGTTAAGACTTACACTTCATCATACACATACCCTAGACATACAACGTAGTCATCACACTATTCCAGAATAATTCTGACTGAGGTATACATATGTGGCAGCAAGTAAGGTTATATATAATACACTACTCTTATTAGATATATATACCTTCACAGCTGATCTCAGTCAGTACACTAAGTCCCCTATAAATATTTATAACATCCCACTTCACCACATTTAACATCACTGGTTGACTTTCATTTAAACTACTGCTCATTATTCATATCTCTCTCTCTGAGTTCAATTCTAATGATGTTAAATATCTTGTGCATGAGAGTGTGTGCGCATGGGAGACTGTGATGATGATAAAGGTGAAATATGAACTATTAATTACCTACTATCATCTTCTAGGAAAATCTTCTGATTTTATTAATCAGTTATGCCAAGAATTATTTGAAACTTTATCTTTCGCACATTTTAGCTGTGAGGTTAAAATAAACAAATATAAGAAAATGTATTAATAAGTATAAGATCTACTAACCTTCCTTTCCCTTCGCAAAATCCTTTAAGAACACAATTAATCACAGAACTGAATTATATCCACTCTGAATAAACACGTGTGTTAGGCTATGCGTTTTTGGGTTTAATCTCTTCCTCACAAGGTAAAAACTGGACTCCTACCTAGAACAAGCTACGCAGTAGATTATATTTCTGCTAGTCCAATATGGGTTTCTTGTACAGCTCCTACCAACCAATCATTAATGGCCCCTCTGGTCACTCATTCACAGGATCGCTCTTTTCCCCTGTCAGTCCAAACGTGGGTGTAGTTTGACCTCTGATTGTTTATTGTTCACCTGGCCAAAGTGGGCGTCCAATGTGGTAAATCAACGCTTGTCTGAACCGCGGCCGACCCAAGATAACACCATTACAGCATGAGACGTTTTCCCCTGGCCAATCTGGGCGTCCAATGTGGTGTCACAGAAATTACAGCATGCCCAGATGTGTTTTTACCAGATTTATCACGATGCAATGTGGGCTTCAAACGATAATGTCAGGCATGGCGACTCAATCAAAGGACTTTTATTTCCCCCGATGAAAGAACAAATGTGGTTCTCTAGATACCGGTCGCGAGTAATCACAACAATGAAATAGCAAATGTGGATTGCAAATATGAGATGAAAGAGCAAATGTCGGAGAAAATACAATATGAAAAATGTAGGAAAAGATGGAGCAACAAGGCCTTTGCGCTCGTTTATCACAACTATGATAAGATCTTTAAATGGTTAGAGACAATCACTTTGAATACTCGTGGGGTCTGGTGGAGTCCTCAGTCAGTGAGTTCATAAACCTAATAAGGAAAATGTACAAAGACAAATATAAAGACGTACAGTTTTCGATCCTTTGTTCGGCAGAGCTCTGCACTTCGTGCAAAACTTTCTATCCGCTATTGCATGACTACCATTTAATACGAGGTGATAATCGTGTCCTTACGATGCCAATTAAAAAACAGGAAAACAAAGGTAGGTAACACCGGCAGTTGTCACAGAAGTCATAAATAATTCAGTGTGGTTTTATAAAAATATATTTCTTACATTCAAGCGTACTCGTATCTGTAACAGAAGTTTACGTATTTCATGATGGTCATTTTGAATGTGTTGCCGTAATTTAAAAATACTAATACATTTATTAAGAAAACGCTATACGCTTCATTTTAATTACACTCTGACTAGCTGGCTCAGAATTTCTCTGTCAATTTAGCTCGTAAAGAGACACCCATTTCTTGTTTGTAGTTCTAGTGCCATCTACTCCTATTTGTGTGCCTCATTCTGTTGTATAAGGCCTGGTTTATCTGTGTCAATCTTATTAGTGACTTCCCCCTGTTTCATTTTATTTGCCTATACTTCCATCCACGACTTCATTGACCAGCATCGGTCCGGTTTCCTTTCAATTTTTCTGTGTTCCTCACGTAGGCCTATGTTCTTAGCAAAGCCTAATTCATTAGTTATTCCCTGGATTCAGCTCGTGACACAGTATTCCTTTATGAAGCGAAGGTGCGTTGACGACCTGTGTTCATCACCTTAGATCCCAGTTTCCTGTTCGTTGTATCTACTTCGGTCGTAGCGCTGGATGACAGAAGCGACGTTTGTTATTGTCCCTTGGAAACCGGAGACAACCTCTTTCTCTGGTAGGAAATGCTGTCTTTGACATCGGTTCATGCACTGACACTCTTGGAACACGTGCGTTAGACAAGAGGGCCGACACTCTGAAAATATGTGGTCTTTCTAGAGAAGTTCTGACTACTTAACCTAGATACTGGCGTTATTCATCGCTAGTTGTTTCAGCGTCATCAGTAGATCTTCTAATAGTAAATTGTATTCTTCATAATAATTTTCTAGTACCAATGAATTAGTATGGACATTTTCTTGTGAACGGAAAGGCATTCGTGCTATCCGGACACATTAACAGTTGACAACAGATAGTCCTCGCTAGAATCACCTTTTTTTAAATTACGTACACTCTGTAATACTCAACCTTTCACTCAACCTTTCTGTGACAGATGTGTCCGTTCTCTTTTCCTCGCGTCCTTCTTCTACCTGACATTATTGTTCTACCTCTCATTTTGCTCACTAAGCATTGGCGCCATATATTGTTTACAATTTCTTCCTTAAAATCTTGTCATGTCAGGGCTTCATCGACCAGACTTACTTATTATTGTAATCACTTACTTGCGTTTGAACCCATATTGACTCCTGGATCTGTAGAGTGAAGTGTTATTTACGAATGCATAACATATTTCACACCAGACAGTGAATAGGTGCTCCCGATTAATACTTCTTCTTCTTCTTCTTGCGATCGCATCTTTGATGATTACACCGTCAGACGAGTTCTCATGATGAATTCGACTGTTGTTTGAAGTTCCTCTTTAACTCCATATAGCTTTGAGTTTAGTGTTGAGTCATTGGGCCAGTATATCTTTCTTAACCGATTAATACGTAAACAGCCTTGAGATGGCCACCGTCTGTTGTCTTATCGCTGATAATATTTTCTTTCTGGACGCTTCGTTCCTTGATAGTTGTTTGCAAAGAACGTTTCGGAGCATGACAGTGATATAATAATTTCCGGGCAGACTTGTTGTAGGCAATCGTTACAATATGTTGTCCGTCTGGGAAATTTTATGTGTCACATATGAATTTTCCAAGAGAGGGTAGTGATTAAAAACTCTTACCAAAATATGCAAATTGCGTGCTATTTGTTTGACGTCTGATGGGTTAATATACAACATTTCTGATTGGAGCCTTGTCATACAAGTATAGTAGCAATGTGGACACGTGGGCCAAATGGTGCTTATAATCTAGCACATTTTGAGTCTAAGGCACTAATTATTCAACTCGTCAAAGAGACAGTAAGACACGCCAGAATAAGAAATAGAATCAGGATTCTACTTTAAAGGACCGGACAATGTGTTTAAGCATCTTGTGGACTTACACAACAATAAAACTCCACCTTTATTACTACGGAAAACCCGGAATCCAAGGAACCCGAACACAAAACTATAGTTTGATTTTATTGTAAAGTAATACCCCAGGCCACGCGTAAGATGCATTTGAACCACTTGCCGAAAATATTTCTCTGAGCAAGAAGTCTATATAACTGTAGTGAAGTGAATCTGTATGACAACACGCTAAAAATTTCCCCGCTCATAAACTAGCTATCGTATTTTTAAATCTATAAATAACTACAGTATTTGAAATTTGTCTGAGGGCCCGGTCAAATTTACCGCCAACAATTTATCTAGTGTATTTGAATTTGTCTAGGAAACAAGTCAAAAGTTCCCGCCCACCACAATTATCTAAGAGCATAGTACAAATTTAACAACCAATAAAATCGTTTCCTTGTCTTGTTGGGATAAGAAAATTTTGGTTGAAGTGGGAAAAATGCCTATTTTGTGTTTTTGACCGAACGTAGATAATTTATTTCTTGATAACTTAAGATAATTAAAATGAAAGGGATATCTCGAATTATAGCGCTGATATTGCTTAACACATAAACATAAAGATTCCCTCATAATAAAATTATATTGACTTAGTAAATCTGATTTTAGTGATATTTTCACATCAGGGCAATGCCCAATTCAATTAATTAAAAAATTACCCAGATTGAAATGCAAAGAAATAACTAAGGCATCTATATATAACGATAGAGAGAAATTGGCCGTTTAATTATCACTTTTGATAATTAAAATCGGTCCAATAATAACTGTAAAATAAAATAGTAAAATTTGGTCAGATAGTATAAACACGCTTAGAACCGCCAAAGTCACTAGTCTCAAAAAATTAACTATTTGACTTTTCCTCTGATGGGGCGGGTGTTGGGCTATAAATAACAACAACCTTTTATAGTTTTCCACCATTCAATTTTAAAACTTAGCACATAGCTGACCGAAGTAAAGACAGTAACGACCACGTCTTTTGCCTTCCTGGACTTGAAAGCATTTCTAGATCCTTATGTGAGCCAGATTCAGCGTGTGTGTGTGCATAATTACTTGAGGGTTAGGAAGATATCTTTATTTGTATATTTTGTTAATTATTGATAACCAGCCAAAAAGGTTCAGTACCGATTCAAAAGTGAAACTGCAGAACGGATGTGTCACGGTCACATTGACAAAAATAGTGGCAGTGTGTAGTGTTGGAAACATGCTCGCGATGCGAGAGAAACTGAAAAGAATGTGTATAATGTTTGAAACTGTGGCATAATTACGACCAGTAAGTTCTAGTAGGGAATTAAATTTGTATTTTCGTCTGGAGTGATTCATTGTTACAAGATACTGTTAGGCTTACAGGAATTGTCGGCATAAAGAAATCAAGCTGTTACATATTATTTTATACTTTTTTTTTCAATTACTATTTGTATTTTCAATACATTTTCAATACAATTTGTATTTTCGTCTGGAGTGATTCATTGTTACAAGATACTGTTAGGCTTACAGATTCAATGACAAAATACATAGAGAAACATTATCCACGCAACACCTGGACCCATGCATACACAGATGGATCAGCAACAAATGCAACAGAAAATGGAGGTGGAGGTGTCTTTCTGACCTTAAGCACTGGTGCAGAAAAAAGGCTGTCAGTGGCGACAGGACGATTCTCCAGCAACTTCAGAGCAGAGGCAGAGGCCTTGAAAACTGCAGCAGAGGTTATATTGACAGAAGAAATGGCAGAGAGACAAGTTGCTTTCTTTACTGATGCACAGTCAGTAATTGCAACGTTGAAAAGACAAAATAATACAGACCTGGATGATCTCATAGTAGTGCTCCACAAACTTTGTCAACGATTCAAAAGTGTTGTGATCCAGTGGATCCCATCTCATTGTAACATCGCCGGCAATGAAGAGGCTGACAGAATGGCAAAAGAAGGTTCACATCTACCTCAGCCTGATGCAAGCATAACTTTTGAGGAGGTAAAGAGTTTTATCAGAATCAGTTACAGAAACAAATGGAATGTAGAACATCCAGGGCACACACAGAATTATGCTTACTACCAGCTCCACAGAAGAGAACAAGTGGTAATCTTCAGACTCCGCACTGGCCACAACAGATTGAGATACCATCTATTCAACAAGCTAAAGATAGGAACAACCGATCAGTGTAACTGTAGCACTGATAAAATGACTGCTGAACATCTGCTTCAAAGATGCCCCTTATATGTGGTGCAGAGAAAGTGCATATGGCCGACGCCAGCTCCTTTCATGGAAAAGCTTTACGGGGATTCAAATAGCCTCAAACTGACTACTGCTTTCTTTGAGAACATTCAAGTGGACGTCTGAGAGTGTACGAAGAAGAAGAAGATTTTATACTTAACCTGATTATCGTACGGAAGCCAAACATGGGGCTCAGGATATTAACATGGAATCCATACAGGAAAAGATAATCACAGGAAACAGACAGTAGAAAAGAAATGATATGTGTCTATTGCAACCTGTTTGCACAATAACTGAAAGGGTAAGTTGTGACGTCTTATATGTGTGTGGGTTGAAGCAGATGCCTACATAGAATTTGGTTATCCTTGATTCCAGGTTCGATCTTAGTATCTTGAAGAGATCTCTGTCCATTGTTACGGGAGGCTGCTGGAGACCACAGCTCGGCATAAGTCAGGAGCTATATCCAGCAGTATTTTCCTCAAGAACCTGCAAATTGTTTGGTCATGACGTGGGCAGAGAAATTCAACAGCAGTCACAGATAAGTTACCAGCCAGTGACATAATTTCAGAGGCTCACCCAAGTTGAACATAGACTAAAACTTACCTTTGGATGATGACAAGGAATAGACATATAAACTATCTACATATTTAAAGCCAACATTCAAGATATAGTAAAACTTGACTTGTAGTGAATTTAAAGTGAGAATAGCTTTTTGTGAACAAGATGCCTCATGGACCGAGATTTTCCTGTTATTTATTTTAAAGTGTAAAAAGATTTTCATTTCCTTTTTGAGTATTCCTGACCTGCACAGATTGAGGTTCAGGACAATTAAATTGTATATAAAATTTCCAACAGTCTTTCTTACACAGTTTATTATAGTTAAAGTTCTGTTTTGGAATTAGGTATTAGTAAAAATTTAATTCATCCCTAGACACATATTGAGTCAACTAAAACAAACAATACTATAAATTTTACTCTTGGTGAGGTCTAAAGAGGTAGCAGTTAGGGACACAGAGAACTCCATCATCATCATTCCTTACTCTTGGAACTTACATAGCTTGACCCCACCTTGATTGTCTATACACCCTTGCTCTTTTCAGAGAAAGGGGTATTACTTATAAGATCAGTCTCTTATCTGGCACTATCCTGGTATCCTCTGATACACCTATTTGTTCAGGCTATCCCATAATTTAGTAACATCAAAACCTCTTGTGACAATAACCAAAGATATTTTGTGTGAGTTGTACATTTATAATGCTATATTTTGCTTTATATACGTGTGGAAATTGCTAGTGGATATCCAGGTTCATGCGAGGCGGCAGTCTCAGCATACTGAATGATGGTTTTATGATCCACCACTGGATGAGCTGGTGACTGCTTTATGCGGGTTTCTCATACAGAACCAAAAACAGAAGTAGTCCCAAGTTCCATATGGAACAGGGAGTGGATGATGAGAGAAATGTTCACAATTATTATCTTAACCTTTTCAACCAGTGCATATGTATATTTAAATACGTTTTACATAAATGCAATGTGTGTTTTCTGCTCACTGAGATTAACATTGATGCTCAGAGAGGTAAAGTTCTGAGGATGATGGGATGGTGGAATAAAAAGAGAGGGGGGGGGGACACCTGAGTTTCCTGTCAGGACACCCAATACTCAGGAGGGTTTTTATTTCCCTCTTATTTCATGACACTAGTCGGTGGAACCAATTGGTTTTACTAGTCTGTGGAACAAGTGTGTGGTATAAGTGGCCTTCTGTCAAAGCTAGACACATCAAGCAGTCCGGTCTTAAAAGATGATGGACAAGATTCTTAATTACACCCCGATATTAAGAGGGACGTGCTACAGCCATCAGACTTGGCTAGTGACGAGTGAACCAGTCTACAACCTGCAAGAAACAAGCATCGGCTGGAGCAGAAACCACCCCACTTCTTACTGGCAGCTAAGTATCTACTTAAATCTGCCAAGTGAACTCTAATAACGAAATTCCCTAAACGTTTCAAACCATCACTTGTGATGCAACTTTAAAAGAATATTTAATATTCCACCCCCCCCCTCCCCTCCCCATCCCCATTTATTTTACATTGTTAACTATAATTGATTATTACAATTGTTATTTGTATATATTCAAATTTGTAGTTCATTTAATCATTTTGTGTGAACTGCACTCGTATGTTTCATGCATTTTAAATACATTAAAAACAGAGCAATTGAAATAATATTTTCTGATTTAAATTAGTTGGGGGCTCATCAAAACGAGCAAACTTCTTGCTCCTTATAGAAGGTCTGGGAAGATAGAAAGCATCATTCTTTATCTCTGCCAAAAGAAATTTTGAGCTAAAGCCATTGAATCCTATCTTTTGAAGCCCTGTTTGAACCATCACGGCAGAGCAAGGAGAATAATCTCGTGACACTTTCACCACTTGGCAGTTATGATCTGTTTGACATAAGCATTGATTTCGCTTGATATCCTAGCTAGGAAGCACGCCACGTCAAATTACAGCCTCCTTGTCAACTGTTTTTGTTTTCCAATGCCTGTTTTGTGAAGAAAAGTGTAGTTACTGATCAAGCATCCCTATCATCCACTGGTAGCTAGTTTTTTCTTCTTCTTGCATCCGCAATCTTCAGGAGTAGACGTTTTCAGACATTTCCGAAATTTAAAAGTAGTGACGCCATTATCGGTGATACCCGTGAATCTATAATTAGTTTGTTCTTGTTGTTGTTGTTGCTGTGAAAAACAGATAACGCTTTACTCTACGGGGAACCAATATAGAAATGTGTTTAACTGGATTCAACTGACCCTGTATGTGACAATCACTTCAACTGGCCAAGCAACCTGGAGTGTCCTGACTTGGGATATACTAAGAAGTACCGGGTGATTGGGACATTCATTACCAGTAATGATAAATTGCTTGCTCTAGTTATTAGTGTTTCTTTTTCTTCAGAAATGACATATTTTATTTCGTATTTAAAGCAGAATTTTATTCTTTCTGATATGTTGATTAGCACGTGTATTATTCTTGGTTTATTTGTTGCCCCTTTATATGGATATTTAAGAAAAAAATAAAATCATTGCAACTTATAAGAAATCACAATTACCCTTAATACTATATGTTAGTTGGTTTTTTATGCGCGATGCAAATGTTGATGTGTAGTTGGCCAGGTATGCGTGTCGATGTGAACCTGAACAGTGTAATGGTGCGGTAAAGATCTGGGTCACTCACGCTGACAGCATACATGGTCCTTGTACGATGATGATGATGATGAGACATGGATGTATAGTCGCGAATGCGTTTAGGCTCATATATAGTTACACAATACACCCAGTCACACTCGTACTGAAGCCAATGATGGTTGAAACTACTGGTGACAGTTCATACATTTATTCACAGGACTAACAGTAGAATCACACAGGAACAGTCAATGTAAACAGGTTCATGTACATCATGTTAACTGAAATGGCTTGGTACATATCAGGTCTTCTAAGGCTGTTAAACATTCAAATATTTGGGCATGGTCAATAGTGGTATGTTCTTTAACGTACAGTTCATATGGCCGCTTTGGTATCCCTGACTGAACGCGTCAGATACCTTAATAACTCCGTCATACAAAAGACGAGCCCTTAACTCATGTAATCCTATTACCAGGGCCGTCGTTCAACTTGGCATAACACGCCAGTTACCTCTTTTCTTACTTACTTACTTAGTCGTTCCCCTTCTACCGTGAGGTGTAGAGGATTGGAAGAGAGAGCGCCAGACCATTCTATCAGCTGTCTTCTTCCTGGCCTGGTTCCATTCTAGTCCTCGGTCCTTCAAAGATTGTCTAATGTTGTCCTCCCAGCGGACTCTGGGTCGTCCTGGAGGTCTGGATCCTGGCTCTTTGTTTCCCATGCTTGTCGTGGTAGCCGATCTTCTCCCATTCTGCAGACATGGCCAAACCATCTTAGTTGGGACTGTTCTATTTGGGTCTGCAGCGGATGGGATTTTAGGCCTTGACGGATCGTCTGGTTGTGGACCATGTCTCTTCTTGTTACTTCAACCACTTTCCTCAGATACCTCATTTCTGAGGTTTGGATCTGGCTTTTGTGGTAGAATAGTGGCCATTACACAGGCCTCGATATGACGTCAGCTGTGTACTCTTCATAAGCAGGTTGCATAAACCCTGCTATAATGTTTGTATAAATATACCGCCAATCTGCAGTTTCCACCACATATAATTTCGTCACTGGACTTCTGATCATATAAAAGCGAATAGTCTTAAATAGCTACTTTGAGCACAAAATATAAGTTCTGCATTACAGGAACTGTGAGCTGTTCTCACAGGCTAGGTAAGCCTTTAACAAGTTCTGCAACCGAATGCGTAGTAATGATAAAGTCGGTGTTACCTTGAAACGAACCCTCAGAACACAAGAAACAACACTGTCGTCATTCCTGACGTACAGTAAGTCACTGGGGAAAACTGACAACGCAGTCACTTCGAAGATTTTCCTTCCCCAGGATACAACGGACATTCACGTCCCACAGAAGCTAGTACGAAAAACTCCCTGACGGAAGTCTAATTTTGCGCTCAACAACTGCGCATGGCACATAGCCCAGAACTGTTTACCTTTGACCCCAAATGTCAAACCCAATGAATGAACCAAAAAGGGAGATAACCCCTAATCAACCTGACACAGCAAAGTTAAGACATAGTTCCCCAACTTTGACCAGGGTGAAAAACATACAACCAATAAATCGACGTTTGAAACTCCATCAAAAATGACCGCAACATATTACTGCCCCCCCCCCCCCCCCCTGTAAAAAAAAATGACACATTTTTTAAAAATATATCCATGAGCAAGATAGCACAAGCATCAATTATGCGCCCATGAAAGAATGAACCTAATATCAGGTACAATAGACGCATCAATAAAGCGTCTGGAGAGAGTAAAATCATCTCCCAACATAAGAGAAAATATTTCCTCTAAGCAAAACAAACTCGGGAGGTACCATTAAAGAAACCTAAGTTGCTGGCAATACCAATCATAGATATCAAAAATTGTCAAATAATATAATTATAGCAATATTGGGTTTCATTCCTGGAAAAAATAGTACTACGCTTATTCCCTTTTACAAGTTTATCAGAATCTGCATCAGCAACCACCTGGTTGATCTTAGGAGCTCTAACCTGCTTTTTCTCACATTTGTTCTCGTGATTAACAGAACTTGCTGCTATACCAAAATCTTTATTAGACTGGCGCCAAGAATTATCAATAGAGTCACTAGTACCACTAGCACTATGAAAGTTGTATTTCCCTCGAAAAGATCTATGTTTACCCTGTATGGACTCTTTATGAGCAAAAAGTGTATGGTGCTGGCTTTTTGCAACTTTCTGTCTATTACTGTCAACATAGACAGAAGACCACATTTTTTTATCCAAGACGATGTCAAGTAAACCATCCACTCGTTTCCTGACCTGAGCAACCTCAACATTTCTATGTGAGATCTGTTCATTAAGTTTCTTATTTAAATTCTCAAACATAGCCACCTTCTCTTTCTCAGCCGTTAATTCTACCAATGCCTCTTTCTCGCACTGTTCTTTATTTGCTCTCAGCTGAGTTAACTCTAGTTGTAGAGACTGAATCTTAATATAATCATTGCTATTTATCAAGCTCATTAATCTTCTCTGGAATCGTCGCATTCTTTTCTTCCTGATGAAGACCAAGATTCGCAGTATCATCCATCAAATCCATAAGTGTCTCTGTATAAGTCCTATCTCGTTGATTGGTCTCAACTTTTAATTTCTTATACATTTCTATTATTACGTTGGGCCTCTTGTGTAATATTTTCCACCTCAACATTCTTATCTTTTATCTGGACCTCCAATTGCTTTATTTTCAATTGTGAAGAATCCAAACTTGCTTGTACTCTAGCAAGTTCCAGGTTTGATCTATTTAAAATCACTTGTAAGTTTAGCTAATTTTTCCTTAAGTTTACCCTCTTCAGCTTTACCCTTTAAGTATTTTTTTCTTTTCCTGTCTGTTGACTCTTACTTTCTCATCTTCTAGCTTCTTTTTCCTGATTGTCAGAGATGCCGTAGTGAATTATATTGTATATACCCTTCCTTATGTGATCGTGTTCAACATTAATATATTTGTGCACAAATCCACGAAATTCCCAAAGTAGCAAATCCGCTAACTCTTTAGCCATTATATTAAATGAGGATGAGACTGAAAATTCTCCTCAGCAAAATCTCTTAGTGCTCTCGACGCACTGACCAAAAAACTGTCCATCACGCGTGCTTCCAGTTCTGGTCCTTTTAACCTCTGAAAATTTTTACCCTCTTGAAATAAATATTCCCATAAAGGCCACATATCATCAGGATCCATTTCATCATCCATAGTCACTTACTTATTGAGATCACTATATATGTATTAATGATCTTTCTACTCCTGACAGCTAAATCATCATACAATAAACTGCAACCATTGCGAATTACTGTCAAATCAATTTCTGTATAAAGAACCTTTATATGGTCATATCCATATCATGGAAGACAACATATGTTAATAGCCATAAATTACTTATGCATTAAATTCTACTTATATGTCACTATAGACATAAACAACAACAACAACAGAATACAAAATGCATTAGAATTCAGAAGGCCTGACGACATATGTGAAATGACACACTTTACAGAACAAAAATCACTCATCTGTTAATATTCCATTCGCTTCCGCCAAGACTTTAAATATCACAAAATCTGACGCTAAAACTGTCTACTGCCGAAAGGTACTGGAACTAGACTCTTCCCTTCAGGTCCTCGCTTTAGTAAGGTATGTGCTCGAATACTGCATAGGAGCACATGATGATCGTAACAGGAACACAGCAATCCCCTCTTTTGCTCTTGAGGTATACTTTGCAAAATGACTGGTACAACTGCACATACACTCGACTTGTACACGCTATCCTTCAGACGTTGTATCACCTCATAAACTGCTGGCTCGCTGCTTGATAATTTCGCTGCACATCTGATAGGAAATGTAGACTACAGACGTTGTTGTTTTTCACAGGCACGACACAGGACGTCACCGACAGTGCTATAAAAGCTGATTGTTACCACGAATAAGGCGTTTCCCAAATGCGCCACACATGTGGCCTACAAACCAGGTCACGGTTGAAGCACATGAGATTCAGGTCACACATGAAGTTCTCTCAAAACGACTGTTGCGGGTATCAGAACCCGAAAACAAATCTATCAAATGATACAGATATGTGGACTGTATCGATAACGATTTTATCCTTCCGTTCTGTTAAATACTCTCTCAAGTTAGAGAAACTCTTGATACGCGAATGTCATATCCATTCGTTCCAATTTGAACTGGTCCACCACTGTTACCGATGATGAAATATTAACGGTGTATGGGTGGCGTAGGTGTGCCGTCGAATCTGTGTTAGGAAATTATGTATTTAGTGAGTGTGTGGTAGAAACAGTCACTCACAACACAGGTACGTAAATAATAGTCATCATGGATGGCCGTAAAACATCTGGTGTAATTTAAATGTCGATTTAGTAAGTCACAGCACGGGCACGTTTACATTGATATACACACAGTCACATTACAAGTCAGTGCAGTACAATACTCTTCAACATTCATCAGCAGATCTATATCAAGGCCTAAAGTCCTCACGACTCATCTCTGCGCTATAACACTGCGCTATAATACTGCACCCAGCAGTTCACATAAATTATGGCCTAAAGTCCTCATGACTCACTTATAATACTGCACCCAGCAGTTCACATAAATAATGGCCTAAAGTCCTCACGACTCATCTCTGCGCTAGACTTATAATACTGCACCCAGCAGTTCACATAAATTATGGCCTAAAGTCCTCACGACTCATAATAATACTGCACCCAGCAGTTCACATAAAAAATGGCCTAAAGTCCTCACGACTCATCTCTGCGCTAGACTTATAATAGCGAAATATATGTCGACATTTTTCCAAAGCACTACGTAGGCATACATCCTCGAAAAACACACACAGACAGCGTTGACCACTCCCGGTCCAACGCTCCGAATCCCTCTTCTCCTCTCCGGGATCACACACTCTAGTCCCGCCAAAAAACCCAAAACGAGACTCCGCTGTTTTTGAACACAGCTCAAAAACAGTACAGAATAAATACATCTCAGCATTTGAGATAAAAGCGTTCGCACGCTTTCCTGTACTCTGTCACTCAAAATAAAAAGGATATGTTTCTATTATAACGTTAAACAAACCTCAGCTTAATCAGGTATACAAGTATTGTAACTCATAATCTACTTTGCCCAAAAACATATTCCGAATTACTGCCCTTTCAAAGGATCAACTTGTTACAGTTTCCCACACACCCAGGAGAAAAAAAATGATTCTATCATTTTTTTGAAAATTAACTCCCAAAACGAAGAAATTTAAAAGATAATGGAGTTCTAACCTATGTTTTACAAAATTCATCTTATGATAAGTCAGAAATAGTATATCTACAAAATATTAGCAGTAAATGTAAATTAAATAACAATCATCCAACGTATTATTACTAAACTTAATCTATTAGAAAACCAAGCTAAGTATCTCAAAATTAATCTATTACAGAACTAAGTTAAGCATATACAATAATACTCAAACAAGCAACAAACAATAGTAATAGAAATGATAATATCAAGTAAACAAAGTATAATTCGAAAAGAAGTAAAATGTGAAATCATCATATGAAAAACAACAAATAATATCACAATGTCAAATCATGTAAAGCAAATACACCTATCACTGATCTAAAGTTACATCATTACTTGAAACAATACAAAGAATGAAAGTCTAAGTAGCGTAACAGAAAAAAGTATACACGAAGCATAAAGTGAGACAAAGATGAAACACGGAAGTACAAACAACATATCAGATTATGCTGAAAAAGACAACAGAAAAAATGTAAAGAGATGACGAATAGTCAAACAAAGACAGATGAAAAAGTAAAGATGCACATGTAAAAAAAGTTGTAACAATACCTTACAATAATTATTTAAATCACACATCATATAATATAAGTTAATACAACTACGATAAAAAATTATAACACAAAATGACAAAGTATATCTATACTAACAACACAAGTGAAAAAAAACTTATGACAAAAAGAATAGTAAGTAATTTAACCAAATTATAAAACTTATGCATAACTAATAATAAATTATACAAGATATCACACAAACAAAAATAAAACGCTATCAAAAGGTTTGCACTGACTCAAAGTCACGCGCTAAATACAGAAAAATGCATCAAACATTAAAAAAACAATTTCAAGGAACTAATGACACTACACATTACTAACCATAATATACAGACTAGCATTGGCGCAGAAAAAATATTACAACGTTCAAAAAATACATTTTCAAAAAAAAATACAAAAAAGTTTCGTATCACTAAGTTGCATAAAAATAGTATTACATTTACAACCAATTCAAAGCTATAATGAATAAACTAACAAAGAAATCGACTTCAAGAAAATGAAGGACGTATGAACAATCTATCTCTAAACAGACACACATTAACAAATGTAAGTTTTTTTTTTTTTTTTCAAAAAATATACATCACATAAAACACATGAGAAAAAATTCAAGTGCTCATGAATTATCTAAAAGTAATTATTGCACCATTACAACTAATGAGTTTTGTGCATAGGGCTGGCAAACTCAACATGTACAAAAGTTGTTTTAACAAAACTGCTACAACAACAAAAAACCAAAACAAACAACTGCAAGTTCAACAGTGGAATATAACTAACAATAGAAACACAAAATCATGGCAATCAAATAATGCATTAAATATTTCAAACGAAATTACATGTTATTGCAAAACAAGAACATATCATTTATTATAGTAACAAATACAAACAATCTTTACTGTTTTAATAAATAAAAAATCAGATGTAAATCTATAGCTTCCCTTTCCTGTCAACATTTCTTGACACTNAGCTAGTAAAACATCGGATGTTTTAATGAGACGCTGAAAAAGTTACGCTTGAACGCACACAATGACCCAAAATTGACCTCCTTTTCTCACAGTTAATATGTCACAGGAGCCTTGACTGTTATCGTAAAGTCGCTTCTGTCAAAATATATGAATGAAAATTTCCATTTTAATGAATGGTGAAATCTAATGAGAAAAAACGTAGAAGTCAAGTTACAATTACCCATTATTTTGGTCCTTGTAAAGTAATGGTCGTTTCACAATGCAATCAGCTCTTCTCTTATCACATCTAGACATCACAGAAGACATTACTGCCGTAGGCTGAAACAAAGTGTTATATTTACAACACCGAGACATCATCTCGTAATCAATAACACCATCAACAATAGAATTTGAAACGACCATTGTTATTGCCACCTTGCTTACCTCTATTACAACTGACTATGGGCTCATGTTGAGCAAGTTAGCATACTTGCGCTTATTATTTGTTACATGATGAAAATATTTATTCCTACAGTTGCTTTGTTTACAAACAATGACTCTAGACTTTTGCTGAGTCAAGTTATGTAGAGAAACATGTGTGAAGAGCTATTATCTTTCTTTATATTCTTGTCAATTCCTCTATTATCACAAATGTTATTTCTATGACCCAAGTTAGCATTGTTGTTGTTAACATATCTTCTTTGACAAAAAATGTCCACTAGACAAGACTTGCTTTCTAGTAGCAAAATCATTACCAGATTGATAGTTTTTCTTACAGTTATTTCTACTATAACTTACAGAATTCTTCGGATCAAAATGTTGAAATCCGCTAAATTGTTTTACAATTCCTTGGAGACTCAAAATTACCCCTTGATAAACTCCATTGGTACTGTCTAATCTTGTGATTATATTTCTTACCATAACTGTTCTCCTTTTCATCTTTAGGAATGTGTTTACCAATCCCTTCAAACTGGCTGTGCTGAGTTTGACAAGTAACTGGACCTTTAGAATGCTTATTTTCTGGACATATTGGGTTTTTCATTCCTGGAAAAAATAGTACTACGCTTATTCCCTTTTACAAGTTTTATCAGAATCTGCATCAGCAACCACCTGGTTGATCTTAGGAGCTCTAACCTGCTTTTTCTCACATTTGTTCTCGTGATTAACAGAACTTGCTGCTATAACCAAAATCTTTATTAGACTGGCGCCAAGAATTATCAATAGAGGCACTAGTAACCACTAGCACTATGAAAGTTGTATTTCCCTCGAAAAAGATCTATGTTTTTACCCTGTATGGACTCTTTATGAGCAAAAAGTGTATGGTGCTGGCTTTTTGCAACTTTCTGTCTATTTACTGTCAACATAGACAGAAAGACCACATTTTTTTTTATCCAAGACGATGTCAAGTAAACCATCCACTCGTTTCCTGACCTGAGCAACCTCAACATTTCTATGTGAGATCTGTTCATTAAGTTTCTTATTTAAATTCTCAAACTTAAACCACCTTCTCTTTCTCAGCCGTTAACTCTACCAATGCCTCTTTCTCGCACTGTTCTTTATTTGCTCTCAACTGAGTTAACTGTAGTTGTAGAGACTGAATCTTAATATAATCATTGCTATTATCAAGCTCATTAATCTTCTCTGGAATCGTCGCATTCTTTTCTTCCTGATGAAGACCAAGATTCGCAGTATTATCCATCAAATCCATAAGTGTCTCTGTATAAGGCCTATCTCGTTGATTGGTCTCAACTTTTAGTTTCTTAGACATTTCCATGTTATGTTGGGCCTCTTGTGTAATAGTTTCCGCCTCAAGATCCTTAACTTTTATCTGGACCTCCAATTGCTTTTATTTTCAATTGTGAAGAATCCAAACTTGCTTGTACTCTAGCGATGGTTCGTTGTTTCTAAAATCATTTTAATATTTTTCCCGTGACCATCTAATTATTACATCGTATTGTAGGACACCATTAGGCAGCTGCATTTTTGGAAGCAGTTCATAAGAGGGTGCACATCTGGTTACTTTGTGGAATTGTGAAGTATGTTGTACTACGGTTGTTTTGTCGCGGCCTCTCATGTACTAATTTATCGACGTGTTGGTGCGCGTCAGATAATCGCAACTGGACCCACAATAACTGTCACAATTTCAACGCGATTGCTTGCCTGTTGATGTGGATAGTCCTTTTTATACTCTGAAGATAATTATTGTTACCCTTCTTGATATGTATAGGTTTATTGGCTTTCTCTAATATGGTATCATGGTTCTATTTGGTATCCTTTGCACTATCGCAAAACAGGGCCTTGTTGCGGGGTTGAGCAGGTCTTGTTGGAGTGTTGATCTCGCCATATTATCTTTGTATGAAGTGATCTTTATCTAACTCTCTGACAGCTCTACGGTTATATTTCATTAAATTCGCAATAAAGGGTGCAATCATTTGCGAACATTACTGGTCAAATCTCAAATTTTCCTGGGTATGAAGAAACTCTTTATATGGTTCAATGCAACAATATGATTGGAAGGAACAAACGTTTATGGTTAGCAATACCAATTAAGAGAGAAATTTTTTATGCCTTATATAATTAAATCTACTTTATTATGGTTTCATTTGATCAGACCATTATTATAACAGAACACACATACTAATAGAACAGGAATACAATAATCTGGCTTAGGAAGTTCAGAAGGGACTGGTCACATGGACGGACCATATATGTGGAGAATGATAACTAGGAACATCTCTGTTACAGAAGATCAAAATATATCTCTCATCTGTCGTTACAGTATTCACCATTCGCGTCTTACCGTCCATAATGACTTTAATTATCACATCATAAATCTGACGCTTATTTAATGGAATTAACTGTCATACTGAGCCCTCGATAAGCGGTTATTCTAGCCGTACACATAACTAGCCTATTCACTTCAGGAAGTCCGAACTTTTGTAAGTGTAGGTTTGGTAGTTGCTTCGTATTGATATACTGACCATAGGGAGCACAATTGTTAGATCGTTAACAGGGGTATCACAGTGGCTCTAATCCCTTTGTTTGGCCGACTCTGTGGGTTCGGTTATCCTATTACTTGGCCATTTTTATGTTGGTCTGGTTTATAAACTGCTAGCTTTTGTTACTCGTCGACTTTTTACTCGATATCCTTTCGTGGGTCGTTTGTCATCAAACCCTGCGATAAACTGATGAGCTCGCTGCTTGATAATTTCGCTGCTCTATTCTGAGGAGGATTATTTGTAGACTTGTAGTCAGTTTGTTGTTTTCTCAGGCACGATCTTCGCAGGTTCGCAGTCACGGACAGTAGACTTTTAATGCTGTTTGTTGCCCATCGTAGTTGGCAGTTCCCAATTGCACGCAAACTATTGGGCTTTCTAATCAAGGTCACGGTTTGAGGTTGCATAACCTGGTGGGATGTGAGGGACTAGAATGTGGTTTGATTGAGCGCGAGATTTTCAGTAGGCTCTAGGGTGAGCGGAGGGCTGATTTAACCGTTTTCATTTTGATTGCTTTCTGATCACAGTGTTGGGGACTGTATTCGTTTATAGTGGGTGATATTCCTTCCCGGTGAGGCTTTTTAGATATATCTCTATGGGGTCGGTGTATTATCTTCTTGTTGGATTAATTTGCGTTAAATGTCAGTTCCTTTGGTTCTTTTGTGTTTTGGTTCCTCCACTCAGTGTGACCAGTTTGGTGGGGTTGACTAGTTCGGAGGTCGGTGTTGGGGGGAGTTGTTGGGGCGGCTCGCGCGGTTTTTCGATTCGGGGTGTGAGGGAGGGCAGAGTGTCGATGGGGTGCGGTGTGGGTCGAGCTAGGGGTTTGTACCGGCCGGTGGTTCAATGTGTACATGTCTTACTTCTATCTTACTCTGGTTCGGTTATTAGTTTTGTCGAAGGGTGTTCAGGGCTCGGGAGGCGTTTCTAGATTAGAGGGGTGGCTTATGGGTGGTTTGGGGCGGTGTTGTTAGGTTTTGTTGGCCACCATGAGTCAACTCAGCGTGCTTACAGTCGGGTCTGGGTGATGTCATTATATGGCTTCTGGTCTTGTCATCGGGACACCGTTGCTATTGTCGCGGCTTCACTGGATTCACCTGCATGAAGGAGTGTGATAATTTGGCACAACAGTTTTGGCCACACTGACTGTCGTAGATGCAAGCATGTAGGGCGATCGCCCCACTCAGCCGTTTCGTACTCCAGGAGGCTTGTTGGGTGAGGTATCTCTGTTGGGATTGTAGGACACTGCTTCGAAATTTGTTTCACATTTAATATATATATCTATGGGCCTACTTTTGTCCTCTTGACCTTCATACTGTATAATATCTGCAACAGCCACCAGCAGTTTCACACCATAATTAATGCGCCTAAAAGTCCTCACGGACTACATTCCTATTGCGCTTCAAGTAGGACTTATTAGTACGGCCACCCAGCACTGTTCAACATAATTATGGCTTATAGTCCTCTTCGACTCTTATTTTACTGCACCAGCAGTTTATCACATAAATAATTAATGGGCACTAAAGTCCCCTCCAGGGGGATCACATTCTCGTGCGACCTAGTGGATGATCTTTTTTTTGCGTATTTTTTTTGTCGACTTTTTTGTTTCACGCGGCTATTGGCAACACTTCGTAGGTCTTTCATTCCCTGCACTGTTATATCCCACATCATATGTCTGATCGTTGTAGCCACTCCGCGGTCCTTCGTAGCCACTGTTGCCCAGGTAGGCTCCGCGCCAGGGATATTCCATTCCAACATCGCTCTAGGCACACGCACTTTATACAATACACCATTTAAGAGGCGAGTAGCCGCTGACGGTGAGGAAGTTCTATGTCGCGGCTTTTTCACATGGTATGTTGTGATGTTTAGGTCATGGCTGTCGGAGGTATAGTTTGTTGCGCGTCGCTTTGCGAGCGAAGGGAAGCGGTATAAGAGGGTCGAGACTTTTGTATTTGAGTGTGGCGTGGATGCATGATCACGTGTTAAGGGCGTTTATATATTTAAGACTGGCACACGCTGGGTTGATGGTGTGTAATTTGGTGTAGGTTCCGAACTCGTTGGCGTTCGCGGGAACCTTTGGTATTTTTCATAGTGGAACACGTGTAAGAGGTCGGACAAAGGGGATTGGTCTCCGTGATTCCGGGGGTATGTGGGGAAAATCAACTTATTAACATATGGAGTTGTTTGTGTTTTTTGGTGTGGGGGATGTAGATGGGGGGGGGAGTAATGTGGCTGCTGCTGGACGGTGAGCGATTTTTGGTTACGCCCATTTTCAACGAGTGGGTTGGTTGTATTGTGCGTTCTTTGCTGTGTTTGGGGGGGGGTATTTTGGGCGTGGGTTAAACGGTGGGGGGTATTTTGAGAATCGGGAGGAGTGGTGTTTTTGGTCACTCTCTTTGCTGTGGGTGTTATTTCTAGTATTTCGTTGTTTTTATTTGGATGACAGGCTGATCGATTGTTAGATAGTAAATTTGGCAATCTATCACCTTCGGTCTTATGTTTTATAAAAACTAAATCTATTGAGTGGAAAAAACCAATGACTTGGAGTATTCCATAAAGTGTAAATGCTTATTAGTATACAGGTATCCTAATGTTAAGCGATTTTACCAATTGAAAAACTCAATTACTAGCATTTTTTAGGATTGGGTGGATGTGTATACGGTTTATGTGAAGGGTTCGTATTACTTTGGGTTGTTAGGCGTTTTTGGTACGGTATATGGAGTATTCTTCTTCGCAGTGGTTTTTTCTATTACACTTTATTGTGTGATCACATTTGGCTATTATAGCTTGTGTTTGCTATTGTGTCTACCTTGACGCGGTGCATATATTGTTTTTCTTATTTGTAGGTGTATCTTGTCAATGAATGGATTAAGTATTCAAGTCTGCCGTAAATAAACAGTTATTATAGTTACTCAGTTGCACAGTTGATGTGTGACCATAGTTGTAAACACGGAGTATAATCTGGTCTCTAAATCAACATATATGATGTTTTGTTTGTTTAATTCTGGGTATTATACAGAATATTCATATTATAATAATGGATAGTGGTTGTCTGTCGATTGTGTCAACATTGGTTCTGGTTGTTTTGGTTTAGTGGGACATTATGGGTGTTTTGGTTTGGGTAAGATATAACCAAAGTTCCAGGGGATTAATGTGTCAGGGTATTGTAGTGGGTTTCGATTACGTAATGATGTGTTGTGTATTGGATGTTGTTTTTAAGTCGTGTTTTTTATTTGGCTGTTAATAAATTGAGCTAGGGTTCACTCTTTTGGTCGGTTTTTGATGTGTCGGTATATTAGATTATAAAGGGTTCTTTTTTTAGTAAGATTGGTATTTTTGTTTTGGTTGGGTTTGTGGATTCAACATTTGGGTGTCTTTTTTTAGGTCCGGATGTTTTAAGCTAGTTGTTTGGAGTCTTCGGTGTTACTAGTCCTTTTACTTTTTTGTTATTCATCGCTTTAGCTTTCATTAATGGGTCTGGACTCTGGTCGACTTAGGCTTCCGACGCGTTTGTACTGTTTTTTGGAATGACTTTTCTGGGGGGGGTTTTTTCCACTTCGGGATTGGTTCGTTGGTCTAGATATCAATGGTAGTTCACTGTTTGGTGTATGTCTGTGATTGGATGAGGTGAGTTATGTGTTGTTTGGGTGTGGTCATACGGGAATTATGTTTGTGTGGGTTCATGGTTGTGCAATTGGTGGTGGATTTATGGTGTTAATTGTTTAGTTGAGGATGAATACTGTTGGGTGGGTTGGATGTGATGTGAGAGGTGGTTAATAGGGTATCTAGGGTGTGTTACTATCCCTATGAGTGTGTGGGGGGAGGTAGAAGAGAGTGTGTGGGTGTGTGTGTGTGTGAGTGTGAGCATTGTAGTTTGTTGGTAGAGTGCCCTAGGTGGTTTATGTGTCAGTATTTAGTAGATAGATTGTGTAGTGTGATATTGTGTAGTGAGGTGTGCAGTGTGGGTCTGCACAATGGATGAGTGTCTTGTGTCTTAGGTATAGTATGTGGATGTTTCATCTTGGTGGACTATTGTAATTGTTGTGAACAGTGTGGGTACCATGAGGTGATGTTAGTAAGTCACAGGTTGCGTTTCTCTTGGTGTGTTTTTTGTGTTAGGTTGTGTATATACCCTGGTACTTACGTTGGTTTGTGAGGGAGTGATGGGGAGTTGCGGACATTAGTTTATGAAGCATGTATTGTATAAAGAAGTTAGGAGGGAAGAGGTTAACTTATTGAGATAAAAAGAGTGAGAAATCCTTAGGATAAATAGAGTTGATGATATCTTGACAGACTTATGGATAAACGGCCTAAGGTTGCTATCATGGGTATAGACAATGGATATACGCTAGACTCAGCATCGAATTATCACTCACCTTTCTTCACCTGTATAAAGGAATTTATTAAGTTTGTGTTAAATATGAGCAATGCCTGGAACGGCATGGTGTGTTGTACGTGGGAATACAACAGCAAAACATAGGTAATAACTGTTAAACTGATTAAAATGGATATATCGAAATACATAATAACATTAAAATATTTATTTAATACATTTAGGTATCAGTTCACTGGACATACAACTGGTAACATATGTGAATTTGGATATCTGCGAGGTGAAAGCTAATTTAATATTTATAGCTACACATGCGTCTTACATAGTTACATATGCTACACACAAAGAGTCAGAATGTAACATCTAATTTATCAACTTTTCCTGGCACACAATTCTTGACATCTGACAATGTGCTAGCATTAGAGCGATCGTTTTTTGTATTAACAAGTGGTGAGATGATATTCACGATCTTACATAATTCGATTAGTGAATTGTACAAAACATAGATTCACTCGAGTTTACACGCGATTCAGGGTAACCCTAAACAGTAGTGCACGTGTTGTTTCTTCAAAAACAATTATGCGACAACGTCAGACTAACGAAGAGCATTCGCCTGCGCGAGTGGTCCAGAGATATACAGTAAACTTAGGGATATGAAGCCGTATATACTCTCATCTCTCTCTCAGTCTCTACATTGTAACCATGCGTCACTGATGCGCCAATAAACTATACATGGGCGATTTATGGACACATTTCAAAATTTTTAATGAATGGTGAAATCTAATGAGAAAAAACGTAGAAGTCAAATTACAATTACCCATTATTTTGGTTCTTGTAAAGTAATGGTCGTTTCAAAATGCCCTCAGCTCTTCTTTTACAATCTCTAGACATCACAGAAGACATTACTGCCGTAGGCTGAAACAAAGTGTTATATTTACAACACCGAGACATCATCTCGTAATCAATAACACCATCAACAATAGAATTTGAAACACCACTGTTATTGCCACCTTGCTTACCTCTATTACAACTGACTATGGGCTCATGTTGAGCAAAGTTAGCATACTTGCGCTTATTATTTGTTACATGATGAAAATATTTATTCCTACAGTTGCTTTGTTTACAAACAATGACTCTAGACTTTTGCTGAGTCAAGTTATGTAGAGAAACATGTGAAGAGCTATTATCTTTCTTTATATTCTTGTCAATTCCTCTATTATGACAAATGTTATGTCTATAACCCAAGTTAGCATTGTTGTTGTTAACATATCTTCTTTGACAAAAATGTCCACTAGACAAGACTTGCTTTCTAGTAGCAAAATCATTACCAGATTGATAGTTTTTCTTACAGTTATTTCTACTATAACTTACAGAATTCTTCGGATCAAAATGTTGAAATCCGCTAAATTGTTTACAATTCCTTGGAGACTCAAAATTACCCCTTGATAAACTCCATTGGTACTGTCTAATCTTGTGATTATATTTCTTACCATAACTGTTCTCCTTTTCATCTTTAGGAATGTGTTTACCAATCCCTTCAAACTGGCTGTGCTGAGTTTGACAAGTAACTGGACCTTTAGAATGCTTATTTTCTGGACATATTGGGTTTCATTCCTGGAAAAAATAGTACTACGCTTATTCCCTTTTACAAGTTTATCAGAATCTGCATCAGCAACCACCTGGTTGATCTTAGGAGCTCTAACCTGCTTTTTCTCACATTTGTTCTCGTGATTAACAGAACTTGCTGCTATACCAAAATCTTTATTAGACTGGCGCCAAGAATTATCAATAGAGGCACTAGTACCACTAGCACTATGAAAGTTGTATTTCCCTCGAAAAGATCTATGTTTACCCTGTATGGACTCTTTATGAGCAAAAAGTGTATGGTGCTGGCTTTTTGCAACTTTCTGTCTATTACTGTCAACATAGACAGAAGACCACATTTTTTTATCCAAGACGATGTCAAGTAAACCATCCACTCGTTTCCTGACCTGAGCAACCTCAACATTTCTATGTGAGATCTGTTCATTAAGTTTCTTATTTAAATTCTCAAACTTAACCACCTTCTCTTTCTCAGCCGTTAACTCTACCAATGCCTCTTTCTCGCACTGTTCTTTATTTGCTCTCAGCTGAGTTAACTCTAGTTGTAGAGACTGAATCTTAATATAATCATTGCTATTATCAAGCTCATTAATCTTCTCTGGAATCGTCGCATTCTTTTCTTCCTGATGAAGACCAAGATTCGCAGTATCATCCATCAAATCCATAAGTGTCTCTGTATAAGTCCTATCTCGTTGATTGGTCTCAACTTTTAATTTCTTATACATTTCTATATTACGTTGGGCCTCTTGTGTAATATTTTCCACCTCAACATTCTTATCTTTTATCTGGACCTCCAATTGCTTTATTTTCAATTGTGAAGAATCCAAACTTGCTTGTACTCTAGCAAGTTCCTGGTTTGATCTATTTAAATCACTTGTAAGTTTAGCTAATTTTTCCTTAAGTTTACCCTCTTCAGCTTTACCCTTTAAGTATTTTTTTCTTTCCTGTCTGTTGACTCTTACTTTCTCATCTTCTAGCTTCTTTTCCTGATTGTCAGAGATGCCGTAGTGAATTATATTGTATATACCCTTCCTTATGTGATCGTGTTCAACATTAATATATTTGTGCACAAATCCACGAAATTCCCAAAGCAGCAAATCCGCTAACTCTTTAGCCATCATTAAATGAGGATGAGACTGAAAATTCTCCTCAGCAAAATCTCTTAGTGCTCTCGACGCACTGACCAAAAAACTGTCCATCACGCGTGCTTCCAGTTCTGGTCCTTTTAACCTCTGAAAATTTTTACCCTCTTGAAATAAATATTCCAATAAAGGCCACATATTATCAGGATCCATTTCATCATCCATAGTTACTTACTTATTGAGATCACTATATATGTATTAATGATCTTTCTACTCCTGACAGCTAAATCATCATACAATAAACTGCAACCATTGCGAATTACTGTCAAATCAATTTCTGTATAAAGAACCTTTATATGGTCATATCCATATCATGGAAGACAACATATGTTAATAGCCATAAATTACTTATGCATTAAATTCTACTTATATGTCACTATAGACATAAACAACAACAACAACAGAATACAAAATGCATAGAATTCAGAAGGCCTGACGACATATGTGAAATGACACACTTTACAGAACAAAAATCACTCATCTGTTAATATTCCATTCGCTTCCGCCAAGACTTTAAATATCACAAAATCTGACGCTAAAACTGTCTACTGCCGAAAGGTACTGGAACTAGACTCTTCCCTTCAGGTCCTCGCTTTAGTAAGGTATGTGCTCGAATACTGCATAGGAGCACATGATGATCGTAACAGGAACACAGGCAATCCCTCTTTTGCCTTGAGGTATACTTGCAAAATGACTGGTACAACTGCACATACACTCGACTTGTACACGCTATCCTTCAGACGTTGTATCACCTCATAAACTGCTGGCTCGCTGCTTGATAATTTCGCTGCACATCTGATAGGAAATGTAGACTACAGAGGTTGTTGTTTTCCACAGGCACGACACAGGACGTCAACCGACAGTGCTATAAAGCTGATTGTTACCACGAATAAGGCGTTTCCCAAATGCGCCACACATGTGGCATACAAACCAGGTCACGGTTGAAGCACATGAGATTCAGGTCACGCATGAAGTTCTCTCAAAACGACTGTTGCGGGTGTCAGAACCCGAAAACAAATCTATCAAATGATACAGATATGTGGACTGTATCGATAACGATTTTATCCTTCCGTCTGTTAAATACTCTCTCAAGTTAGAGAAACTCTTGATACGCGAATGTCATATCCATTCGTTCCAATTTGAACTGGTCCACCACTGTTACCGATGAAGAATATTAACGGTGTATGGGTGGCGTAGGTGTGCCGTCGAATCTGTGTTAGGTATGTATTAGTGAGTGTGTGGTAGAACAGTCACTCACAACACAGGTACGTAAATAATAGTCATGGATGGCCGTAAACATCTGGTGTAATTTAAATGTCGATTTATTAAGTCACAGCACGATCACGTTTACATTGATATACACACAGTCACATTACAAGTCATTGCAATACAATACTCTTCAACATTCATCAGCAGATCTATATCAAGGCCTAAAGTCCTCACGACTCATCTCTGCGCTATAACACTGCGCTATAATACTGCACCCAGCAGTTCACATAAATTATGGCCTAAAGTCCTCATGACTCACTTATAATACTGCACCCAGCAGTTCACATAAATAATGGCCTAAAGTCCTCACGACTCATCTCTGCGCTAGACTTATAATACTGCACCCAGCAGTTCACATAAATTATGGCCTAAAGTCCTCACGACTCATAATAATACTGCACCCAGCAGTTCACATAAATAATGGCCTAAAGTCCTCACGACTCATCTCTGCGCTAGACTTATAATAGCGAAATATATGTCGACATTTTTCCAAAGCACTACGTAGGCATACATCCTCGAAAAACACACACAGACAGCGTTGACCACTCCCGGTCCAACGCTCCGAATCCCTCTTCTCCTCTCCGGGATCACACACTCTAGTCCCGCCAAAAAACCCAAAACGAGACTCCGCTGTTTTTGAACACAGCTCAAAAAACAGTACAGAATAAATACATCTCAGCATTTGAGATAAAAGCGTTCGCACGCTTTCCTGTACTCTGTCACTCAAAATAAAAAGGATATGTTTCTATTATAACGTTAAACAAACCTCAGCTTAATCAGGTATACAAGTATTGTAACTCATAATCTACTTTGCCCAAAAACATATTCCGAATTACTGCCCTTTCAAAGGATCAACTTGTTACAGTTTCCCACACACCCAGGAGAAAAAAATGATTCTATCATTTTTTTGAAAATTAACTCCCAAAACGAAGAAATTTAAAAGATAATGGAGTTCTAACCTATGTTTTACAAAATTCATCTTATGATAAGTCAGAAATAGTATATCTACAAAATATTAGCAGTAAATGTAAAGTAAATAACAATCATCCAACGTATGATTACTAAAACTAATCTATTAGAAAACCAAGCTAAGTATCTCAAAATTAATCTATTACAGAACTAAGTTAAGCATATACAATAATACTCAAACAAGCAACAAACAATAGTAATAGAAATGATAATATCAAGTAAACAAAGTATAATTCGAAAAGAAGTAAAATGTGAAATCATCATATGAAAAACAACAAATAATATCACAATGTCAAATCATGTAAAGCAAATACACCTATCACTGATCTAAAGTTACATCATTACTTGAACAATACAAAGAATGAAAGTCTAAGTAGCGTAACAGAAAAAAGTATACACGGAGCATAAAGTGAGACAAAGATGAAACACGGAAGTACAAACAACATATCAGATTATGCTGAAAAGACAACAGAAAAAATGTAAAGAGATGACGAATAGTCAACAAAGACAGATGAAAAGTAAAGATGCACATGTAGAAAAAGTTGTAACAATACCTTACAATACCTATTTAAATCACACATCATATAATATAAGTTAATACAACTACGATAAAAAAATTATAACACAAAATGACAAAGTATATCTATACTAACAACACAAGTGAAAAAAAACTTATGACAAAAAGAATAGTAAGTAATTTAACCAAATTATAAAACTTATGCATAACTAATAATAAATTATACAAGATATCACACAAACAAAAATAAAACGCTATCAAAAGGTTTGCACTGACTCAAAGTCACGCGCTAAATACAGAAAAATGCATCAAACATTAAAAAACAATTTCAAGGAACTAATGACACTACACATTACTAACCATAATATACAGACTAGCATTGGCGCAGAAAAAATATTACAACGTTCAAAAAAATACATTTTCAAAAAAAATACAAAAAAGTTTCGTATCACTAAGTTGCATAAAAATAGTATTACATTTACAACCAATTCAAAGCTATAATGAATAAACTAACAAAGAAATCGACTTCAAGAAAATGAAGGACGTATGAACAATCTATCTCTAAACAGACACACATTAACAAATGTAAGTTTTTTTGTTTTTTTTCAAAAAATATACATCACATAAAACACATGAGAAAAAATTCAAGTGCTCATGAATTATCTAAAAGTAATTATTGCACCATTACAACTAATGAGTTTTGTGCATAGGGCTGGCAAACTCAACATGTACAAAAGTTGTCTTAACAAAACTGCTACAACAACAAAAAACCAAAACAAACAACTGCAAGTTCAACAGTGGAATATAACTAACAATAGAAACACAAAATCATGGCAATCAAATAATGCATTAAATATTTCAAACGAAATTACATGTTATTGCAAAACAAGAACATATCATTTATTATAGTAACAAATACAAAAAATATTTACTGTTTTAATAAATAAAAAATCAGATGTAAATCTATAGCTTCCCTTTCCTGTCAACATTTCTTGACCCTGAGCAAGTAAAACATCCGATGTTTAATGAGACGCTGAAAAAGTTACGCTTGAACGCACACAATGACCCAAAATTGACCTCCTTTTCTCACAGTTAATATGTCACAGGAGCCTTGACTGTTATCGTAAAGTCGCTTCTGTCAAAATATATGAATGAAAATTTCCATTTTAATGAATGGTGAAATCTAATGAGAAAAAACGTAGAAGTCAAATTACAATTACCCATTATTTTGGTCCTTGTAAAGTAATGGTCGTTTCAAAATGCCCTCAGCTCTTCTTTTACAATCTCTAGACATCACAGAAGACATTACTGCCGTAGGCTGAAACAAAGTGTTATATTTACAACACCGAGACATCATCTCGTAATCAATAACACCATCAACAATAGAATTTGAAACACCACTGTTATTGCCACCTTGCTTACCTCTATTACAACTGACTATGGGCTCATGTTGAGCAAAGTTAGCATACTTGCGCTTATTATTTGTTACATGATGAAAATATTTATTCCTACAGTTGCTTTGTTTACAAACAATGACTCTAGACTTTTGCTGAGTCAAGTTATGTAGAGAAACATGTGAAGAGCTATTATCTTTCTTTATATTCTTGTCAATTCCTCTATTATGACAAATGTTATGTCTATAACCCAAGTTAGCATTGTTGTTGTTAACATATCTTCTTTGACAAAAATGTCCACTAGACAAGACTTGCTTTCTAGTAGCAAAATCATTACCAGATTGATAGTTTTTCTTACAGTTATTTCTACTATAACTTACAGAATTCTTCGGATCAAAATGTTGAAATCCGCTAAATTGTTTACAATTCCTTGGAGACTCAAAATTACCCCTTGATAAACTCCATTGGTACTGTCTAATCTTGTGATTATATTTCTTACCATAACTGTTCTCCTTTTCATCTTTAGGAATGTGTTTACCAATCCCGTCAAACTGGCTGTGCTGAGTTTGACAAGTAACTGGACCTTTAGAATGCTTATTTTCCTGGACATATTGGGTTTCATTCCTGGAAAAAATAGTACTACGCTTATTCCCTTTTACAAGTTTATCAGAATCTGCATCAGCAACCACCTGGTTGATCTTAGGAGCTCTAACCTGCTTTTTCTCACATTTGTTCTCGTGATTAACAGAACTTGCTGCTATACCAAAATCTTTATTAGACTGGCGCCAAGAATTATCAATAGAGTCACTAGTACCACTAGCACTATGAAAGTTGTATTTCCCTCGAAAAGATCTATGTTTACCCTGTATGGACTCTTTATGAGCAAAAAGTGTATGGTGCTGGCTTTTTGCAACTTTCTGTCTATTACTGTCAACATAGACAGAAGACCACATTTTTTAATCCAAGACGATGTCAAGTAAACCATCCACTCGTTTCCTGACCTGAGCAACCTCAACATTTCTATGTGAGATCTGTTCATTAAGTTTCTTATTTAAATTCTCAAACTTAGCCACCTTCTCTTTCTCAGCCGTTAACTCTACCAATGCCTCTTTCTCGCACTGTTCTTTATTTGCTCTCAGCTGAGTTAACTCTAGTTGTAGAGACTGAATCTTAATATAATCATTGCTATTATCAAGCTCATTAATCTTCTCTGGAATCGTCGCATTCTTTTCTTCCTGATGAAGACCAAGATTCGCAGTATCATCCATCAAATCCATAAGTGTCTCTGTATAAGTCCTATCTCGTTGATTGGTCTCAACTTTTAATTTCTTATACATTTCTATATTACGTTGGGCCTCTTGTGTAATATTTTCCACCTCAACATTCTTATCTTTTATCTGGACCTCCAATTGCTTTATTTTCAATTGTGAAGAATCCAAACTTGCTTGTACTCTAGCAAGTTCCTGGTTTGATCTATTTAAATCACTTGTAAGTTTAGCTAATTTTTCCTTAAGTTTACCCTCTTCAGCTTTACCCTTTAAGTATTTTTTTCTTTCCTGTCTGTTGACTCTTACTTTCTCATCTTCTAGCTTCTTTTCCTGATTGTCAGAGATGCCGTAGTGAATTATATTGTATATACCCTTCCTTATGTGATCGTGTTCAACATTAATATATTTGTGCACAAATCCACGAAATTCCCAAAGCAGCAAATCCGCTAACTCTTTAGCCATCATTAAATGAGGATGAGACTGAAAATTCTCCTCGGCAAAATCTCTTAGTGCTCTCGACGCACTGACCAAAAAACTGTCCATCACGCGTGCTTCCAGTTCTGGTCCTTTTAACCTCTGAAAATTGTTACCCTCTTGAAATAAATATTCCAATAAAGGCCACATATTATCAGGATCCATTTCATCATCCATAGTTACTTACTTATTGAGATCACTATATATGTATTAATGATCTTTCTACTCCTGACAGCTAAATCATCATACAATAAACTGCAACCATTGCGAATTACTGTCAAATCAATTTCTGTATAAAGAACCTTTATATGGTCATATCCATATCATGGAAGACAACATATGTTAATAGCCATAAATTACTTATGCATTAAATTCTACTTATATGTCACTATAGACATAAACAACAACAACAACAGAATACAAAATGCATAGAATTCAGAAGGCCTGACGACATATGTGAAATGACACACTTTACAGAACAAAAATCACTCATCTGTTAATATTCCATTCGCTTCCGCCAAGACTTTAAATATCACAAAATCTGACGCTAAAACTGTCTACTGCCGAAAGGTACTGGAACTAGACTCTTCCCTTCAGGTCCTCGCTTTAGTAAGGTATGTGCTCGAATACTGCATAGGAGCACATGATGATCGTAACAGGAACACAGGCAATCCCTCTTTTGCCTTGAGGTATACTTGCAAAATGACTGGTACAACTGCACATACACTCGACTTGTACACGCTATCCTTCAGACGTTGTATCACCTCATAAACTGCTGGCTCGCTGCTTGATAATTTCGCTGCACATCTGATAGGAAATGTAGACTACAGACGTTGTTGTTTTCCACAGGCACGACACAGGACGTCACCGACAGTGCTATAAAGCTGATTGTTACCACGAATAAGGCGTTTCCCAAATGCGCCACACATGTGGCATACAAACCAGGTCACGGTTGAAGCACATGAGATTCAGGTCACGCATGAAGTTCTCTCAAAACGACTGTTGCGGGTGTCAGAACCCGAAAACAAATCTATCAAATGATACAGATATGTGGACTGTATCGATAACGATTTTATCCTTCCGTCTGTTAAATACTCTCTCAAGTTAGAGAAACTCTTGATACGCGAATGTCATATCCATTCGTTCCAATTTGAACTGGTCCACCACTGTTACCGATGATGAATATTAACGGTGTATGGGTGGCGTAGGTGTGCCGTCGAATCTGTGTTAGGTATGTATTAGTGAGTGTGTGGTAGAACAGTCACTCACAACACAGGTACGTAAATAATAGTCATGGATGGCCGTAAACATCTGGTGTAATTTAAATGTCGATTTATTAAGTCACAGCACGATCACGTTTACATTGATATACACACAGTCACATTACAAGTCATTGCAATACAATACTCTTCAACATTCATCAGCAGATCTATATCAAGGCCTAAAGTCCTCACGACTCATCTCTGCGCTATAACACTGCGCTATAATACTGCACCCAGCAGTTCACATAAATTATGGCCTTAAGTCCTCAAAGCTTCACAAATACATAATATGGCCTATCCACACAGCAAAACATTAAGTCGACATTATTCAAAGCACTACGTAGGCATACATCCTCGAAAAACACACACAGACAGCGTTGACCACACCCGGTCCAACGCTCCGAATCCCTCTTCTCCTCTCCGGGATCACACACTCTAGTCCCGCCAAAAAACCCAAAACGAGACTCCGCTGTTTTTGAACACAGCTCAAAAACAGTACAGAATAAATACATCTCAGCATTTGAGATAAAAGCGTTCGCACGCTTTCCTGTACTCTGTCACTCAAAATAAAAAGGATATGTTTCTATTATAACGTTAAACAAACCTCAGCTTAATCAGGTATACAAGTATTGTAACTCATAATCTACTTTGCCCAAAAACATATTCCGAATTACTGCCCTTTCAAAGGATCAACTTGTTACAACTGCCTATTGTAATTATCATTCCGGTTTGAATCCCGGTTTGTATATTCACCATCGTCATATTCTTGACGTCGAGAATGATTATCCCGAGAAGAAAAGCTCGGATAGTTTTTATTGTGATAACTTTTGCGATAGTGTCTAAAATTATTACCACCAAAATTACGAGAACTACCATCTCGTCCCCAGTTCTTAGAAGAAGAACCTTCATATGTTGGATTACTCTGCTTATGAGTGTAATTCTGATTACTTTTCCGATTCCAGTTTTGTTGAGCACCCTGAAATTTCTTATTGAAATTAGGGCCATATGGTGCTGCCGAAGCAACTGGCAACCCTTCTTTCACTTTAGAATTGCTAACTGTAGCATGGGGATGCGCGGTGGCATACTTGCAACAGTATTCCTCCATGTCTTTTAAGTTTTTGGGCTTACGCTCATGAAGAAATGCAAGGAAAGAATCATTAACAGATGACAAAACTTTGTCTCGAAGTAATAAGTCCATTAGGCCTTCATATGTTTTCTCAGTTTGAGACAACTCAATCCATCGTGTAAATGTACGACGTATCTTTGTAATAAAATCAGAGAAATCTACCCCATTTTCTGGCAACATTGTCCTAAAACGAAGACGATAATCTTCTTTTAGTTGATTTTTTTTAGTAATGCTGCTCTGACCACATCATAATCAGTCCTGTCATGTTCCTCTATTGTCATAAGAGTAGTAACTGTTTCACCTGTAAAAAATTGCATCAGTTGTTCGACATATTTTTCCTTTTTTATCTTATGCGTATCGCATAAAAATTGGAATCTATCCAGATAATCCGCTATGTCGTCCTTTAAAGGATTGAAATGAGGTAATTTGATCCTACTAGCAAACTCCTTTGTTGTACCAGAATTGCTTGATGAGCACCCATATTTGTCAATTTTAATTTCTCTAACTCCAAAGCTAAGAGTTTTTCATTATGTTCCATTTTTGCTTTTTCCTTTCTCTCCTCGGCTTCTCTGTCTAATCTTTTTTCTTCAGCTTGAAGTTTTCTTTCCTCTGCAGCAGCTTGAAATTTTCTTTTCTCTGCTTGAAGTATTCTTTCCTCTGCATCAGCTTGAAGTTTTCTTTCCTCTGCAGCAGCCTGAAGTTTTCTTTCCTGTGCAACAGCTTGAAGTTTTCTTTCCTCTGCAGCAGCCTGAAGTTTTCTTTCCTCTGCAGCAGCTTGAAGTTTTCTTTCTTCAGCAGCAGCTTCATTTTTTTTTCATTCCCATCTGGAATTTTCTTTCATCAGCTTGCATTTGCAACCTTAAATTCTCAGCATCTATCTTCTTTTGTTCAGCTTGCATCTGCAATCTTAAATTCTCAGCATCTATCTTCTTTTGCTCAGCTTCTGCTTTCTTTTGTTCAGTTTCTGCTTTCAATTTATTTTCCTCTTTTTGTCTCTTTTCTTCTGACTTTAATACCATGGCGAATTGAGCAGTCGCGAATTCTTCCAATTCCTTACCAGACTTGCCAAGGGATTTCCCTTGTCCAATGAAGTATTCCAGTGTAAACATTTTGTCTCATGAGATCAGTAACCTGAAAAATTAAATAAATTACCTTATCCCACTTCAATGGGCAACAAGTCTTCAATATTAGACTTGTATACTCAGTTCAGTTTATTTCACTCTCTTCGAGAGACAAGTCTTAGTCAAAGACCTTGTATGGTTACCTTGTTTCTTTATAATAATATTCTATCAATAATCTCAATATGAATAGTGTATCATATTAATAACAATAATAATAATACATGACCAAGTATATGTATGTAGACTGTGCATGACAATAATAAATACAAGGACAGAGATACAGAACAACAACCGAAAACATTCGCAGAAGTCAAATAAACAATACAGCGAAACTAAGGAAAATGTTACAAAAATGTGTAAAGATGACTGCGAAAAGTAAACAAGACAAATGGCAACACTGTTATAAACAAAAAATGTGTAAAGAAAAAAATGAAAGGAAGGAGAGACGAACAGATACAAACAAAGCAAATCGTAAATCAAAGAATGGAAAAATAACGAAAACAACACTAACACATCTCGTCACAGCTAAACGTAAATAGCAACAATTGTCGCTAGCAAATCCCAATTAAGGAAATTTGCAGTCCCTGCAAAAAAACGCTCTCAATAGACAACCTCTGTTAAATTATCTAAAGGAGTCAACTTTCCCAACCATCCCGCTGAAAACACCAGAAAAAACACAACAATAATACAAAGTAACATAAATATCACAATGGAATGTGTGTTGCAAAACAAAGTTTAGTTTACAAACAACAGTATAGTAAACTCTCTTGCTCTTTGTCAAACACGGGAGTACAATTGTCAAGCTCGCAAAAATTGTTAGATCCACAATAACATGGGTAATCAACAATGGAATGTTTTGACGAAAAAAACGTTGACATCTCGTCACAGCTAAACGTAAATAGCAACAATTGTCGCTAGCAAATCCCAATTAAGGAGTCTTTGCAGTCCCTACAGAAAACAGCTATAGTTTACAAAAAATACTTGACCTCTTGTTACGTGGTATTGCCTAGATCTAAAGGAGTCACCTTTCCCAATCCCATCCCGCTGAAAACACCAGAAAAATACACAACAATAATACACTGGATAACATAAATATCATCAATGGAATGGGGTGTTCTAAACTTACAAACAAAAGCTTTAGTTACAAATAACAGACGACCTATAGTAACTCTCTTGCTCTTTGTCAAAGGGAGTACAATGTCAAGCGCGCAATGATTGTTAGATCCACAATAACATGAAGTGGTCTCCAGGAACATAAAGTAACTATGACCTTCTCGATGAATAGTTGAGACTTGAGGCCAAATGTTGAAAAAGTTCGTAGACGGTATTGTTTACCAAAAAACAATTGACCTCGAACTACGTGACTTGAACGTTTAGACGTTTAAGAGTCTGTTGACTGTAACGTGTAAACAACCAGCGGTACTGTTTACAAAAAATACTTGACTTGTGTGCAGCTGTGGTCCACGTAGAAATATAGCCTAGATGCTCACTCCAGTACTTGTACCAACTGTGGTTCATGTAGCATTATCACATAGACGCTAACACTGTTTATGTGGGTCAACAGTCGATGACCTATTTCTACTGTCCTGTGTAGCCAAAGCTTGGAAATGTAGAGTACTACGGATGTGTGTTATTTATAGCTGTCAACCTTGATCATTCCAATCTGTAGTCGAAACCAAAATTGAAGCCGTAAAGCCCACGGAACTGGCCTACCAGTAATGTTAGTTGGTTTTTTATGCGTGATGCAAATGTTGATGTGTAGTTGGCCAGGTATGCGTGTCGATGTCACTTGAACAGTGTAATGGTGCGGTGAAGATTTGGGTCACTCACGCTGACAGCATACATGGTCCTTGTACGATGATGATGATAAGACATGGGTGTGTAGTCGCGAATGCGTTTAGGCTCATATATAGTTACACAATACACCCAGTCACACTCGTACTGAAGCCAATGATGGTTGAAACTACTGGTGACAGTTCATACATTTATTCACAGGACTAACAGTAGAATCACACAGGAACAGTCAATGTAAACAGGTTCATGTACATCATGTTAACTGAAATGGTTTAGTACATATCAGGCATTCTAAAGCTGGTAAACATTCAAATATGTGGGCATGGTCAATAGTGGTATGTTCTTTAACGTACAGTTCATATGACCGCTTTGGTATCCCTGACTGAACGCGTCAGATACCTTAATAACTCCGTCATACAAAAGACGAGCCCTTAACTCATGTAATCCTATTACGAGGGCCGTCGTTCAACTTGGCATAACTCGCCAGTTACCTCTTTTCATGCGGTAGAATAGTGGCCATTACACAGGCCTCGATATGACGTCAGCTGTGTACTCTTCATAAGCAGGTTGCATAAACCCTGCTATAATGTTTGTATAAATATACCGCCAATCTGCAGTTTCCACCATATATAATTTCGTCACTGGACATCTGATCATATAAAGGCGAATAGTCTTAAATAGCTACCTTGAGCACAAAATATAAGTTCTGCATTACAGGAACTGTGAGCTGTTCTCACAGGCTAGGTAAGCCTTTAACAAGTTCTGCAACCGAATGCGTAGTAATGATAAAGTCGGTGTTACCTTGAAACGAATCCTCAGAACATAAGAAACAACACTGTCGTCATTCCTGACTTACAGTAAATCACTGGAGAAAACTGACAACGCAGTCACTTCGAAGATTTTCCTTCCCCATGATACAACGTACATTCACGTCCCACAGAAGCCAGTACGAAAAACTCCCTGACGGAAGTCTAATTTTGCGCTCAACAACTGCGCATGGCACATAGCCCAGAACTGTTTACCTTTGACCCTAAAGGTCAAACCCAATGAATGAACCAAAAAGGGAGATAACCCCAAATCAACCTGACACAGCAAAGTTAAGACATAGTTCTCCAACTTTGACCAGGGTGAAAAACATACAACCAATAAATCGACGTTTGAAACTCCATCAAAAATGACCGCAACACTATAGTTATCTGCCAGCCTAAGACCTGACTTTTTAACTCCTTGCAATGTATTTATCATGCACGACCTACAGAATAACCACAATGTATTTATTATGCACGACCTACAGAATAACCACAATGTATTTATTATGCACGACCTACAGAATAGCTTACTTATTTAGTCGTTCCCCTTCTACCGTGAGGTGTAGAGGTTTGGAAGAGAGAGCGCCAGACTATCCTATCGGCTGTCTTCCTCCTGGCCTGATTCCATTCTAGTCCACGGTCCTTCAAAGATTGTCTAATGTTGTCCTCCCAGCGGACTCTGGGTCGTCCTGGGGGTCTGGATCCCTGGCTCTTTGTTTCCCATGCTTGTCGTGGTACCCGATCTTCTCTCATTCTGCAGACATGGCCAAACCATCTTAGTTGGGACTTTTCTACTTGGGTCTGCAGGGGATAGGTTTTTAGGCCTTGACGTATCGTCTGGTTGCGGACCATGTCTCTTCTTGTTACTTCAACCACCTTCCTCAGATACCTCATTTCTGAGGTTTGGATCTGGATTTTATGGGTTGTAGTCATTGCCCATGACTCGCTGTTACGTACATTTATTACCTAAAAGGGGGTAGTCTTCGGTCCTGCCAAATGTACGCACCAGTCTTAAAATAGTTATATTATTTAGCGTTCGATTGATTCACGCACTGACGTGCACAATGCAGTGTGAGTTGCTTTGGACGCACGGGTAACCTAGTTAGGGAATTCTGACGTCATGTTTTGAACGGGGCAGTTCGGACCATGTTTATGTCCGATATATATTTCTTGGATTTTTCTGGCAAGTTTGAAGAAGCCATTATTTTGTAATGATATCTACTGGTATTCATGATGAAGCCAATAGTGGAAGTATCAAGTAAGTGTCGCCCCATGTCACATCGAATGTTTATTGAGTTAAATTAAAGTATCAGGCCGCTCCTAGTTTTGGTCTAGCGGGAATTCATCGTAGTATGTCATTCCTAGAATGGACAGACGGAGTCGTTAGCCCTTTTGCATTACCGTAGAGGGAGGATACCTACGAGTAAACGAAGTTAATTGATTTGTATGCTTCACATGTTTTTATATGCCGTATTTTCGTCAATGCCAAAGTCGTGGCATGGATATAGAGAGGTTAGTCAACACAGAACTCTAACCTGGTCGTATTGTCGTGGATGACTTTGTTTGGATTTTATATATATATGCTACCTAAGTATCGTATGGAAAAAGTCTGGAATTGTTACAAGTATGATAAGAAGTATTGCTCCTTGAGAATGAATCCGTTGGCCATAAGATACGTCCTTGAAAGAAGGTCAACGGACTTGACTGCAATACATATGATATGGTAGAGGAAGTGACCCTAGTCACTTGAATAAGAGGACTTAATTGTTAGAGAATCTTCATGAACTTGAAAAGTAATTATCAACATTTTTGACGTATGACCCTTTTGCACCTGTAACTATGATCGTCTTGTTCCACTCCGTATGTGTCACGTTAAATAAAATATATGTACAGTCATCACAGACCTGTGTGCTGCCAGTAAGTGACCAGTTAAACACTACTTGTTGG
Source organism: Oreohelix idahoensis (assembly GCA_024509875.1). Lineage (NCBI taxonomy): Eukaryota > Metazoa > Mollusca > Gastropoda > Stylommatophora > Oreohelicidae > Oreohelix > Oreohelix idahoensis. The sequence continues at coordinate 242,119 of JAMPIV010001685.1, forward strand.
AGTTCGTTTTGAAGAACATTTTCTGACATTTTTGTTCCTTTGCAACCATTCGCGTAATGAAGTTCTTTACCATTAGAATGAACACCCCCAACACTCGCATCCATATGTCAAGACTGGGACATAGGTGGAGCGGTATACAGCCATCTTCGTTTTCTTACCAACGTCTCTCTTGCTGAGGAATCCTAGATTTATGGCCTGAAAAAATCTCCCAGCTGCTGCTTTTCGAGTGGCCAACTCTTCTTTGATGCCTCCCTTTCGGTCTATAGTAGCTCCCAGATTTTTAAAGTGGTCGACCTGCTCCAGGACCTGTTCTCCAAGGTTAATCTGATGTCTTCTTTCTTCTCGTGATATCACAATGGATTTTGTTTTAGAGATACTTATGACCATCCCTCTCTTCTCCAGCTCTTCCTTCCAGACTTGCAGGTTGGATTGGAGATGTGCCTCTGATTTAGCAATCATGGCAACATCATCAGCAAATGCCAGCTCTGAAATACATACCTGTCTCATCTTCCAGTACCCCACTAAATACTTTCTTGTTTTCTCCTTACATGACTTGATAACATCGTCCATGAGAGGTATGAAAAGATAAGGTGACAGGATATCACCTTGTCTTACATCAGTGGTGGTCCTGAACTCTTCTGACTTATGGTTTGCTGTCCTCACATAATTTCTGCAAGACTTGTAGAAGCTCTGTATAGCATGAATCAGTGGTGCTGGAATATTCTTCCTTGCCAAACAGTCCCAAAGTTTGCTCCAGGGGACCCTGTCAAATGCCTTTTCCAGATCTATGAAACAAAGATGGATCTCACTGTTATACTCAAGGGCCTTTTCACTCAGCTGTCTGAGTGTGAAGATTAGGTCTTGAGTACTTCGGTTCGCTCAGAATCCGCACTAAACCTCATCCAATTGTGGCTCAGCTAGGCGTCGGAATCTCTGCTCTAGGATTCTAGAGTAGATTTTACCAGGGACACTGAGAATGGTATGCCTCTATGGTTTCCACATTGTCGATTGTCACCCTGTTTGAAAATTGGTGTTATGATAGCAATCTCCCAGTCCTTGGGTATGGTCTTGTTGCACCACGCTGCCTGTAGGACCCTTAAGAGTAATAGGTCGCCTGATGCTCCCATGTACTTAACCATTTCTAGTGTTATACCATCACGCCTTGCTGCTTTGCCCATCTTGATTTTGTCCAGTGCTGCCTTCAGTTCTTCCATCTTTATGTCATCTTCACCATCATTGGTTTTCTCTTCTGTGCTAGTGGTTATCATTTCTGATGCTTGACCTTCCTCACCATCAAGGAGTTCTGAGAAATATTCTTTCCATCTTTCCATTACTTCCTTCGGGGCAGTAAGCAATTTGCCTTGCTTGTCCTTTATAAATTTGAGAGGGCATTGTTTTTCCTTCCTCGTGTTCTTTAGAGTCTTATAGAACAATTTCTGGTTTTATTGCGCATCTTTTTCTAGCTTTTCTCCAAATTCTTCCCAGGACTTCTGTTTTGCTGCTAGCACCTTGTTCTTTGCTTCTGTTCTGAGTATCACATATTCTCTATATTTCTCTATTTGTCCTGCTGTGTTTTTAGCTTTTAAGTATTGTTTCCATGCTATCTGGTCTTAATTTCTGGCTCTCTCAGCTTGTAGGTCTTAATGCTCCTTTCTTTCGTTCGTTTACTTGGTTTCTTGCGTGATGCTGGGCAGTTCCTAGGCTGAGCAACTCTTTCAGTTGTTCTTTTGATTGTAAGCAGGTAGTGATCACTTCCAATCCCTGGCCCTCTCCAGACTCTAGCATCCCGGACATATTTGAATGAGTTCCTCCTAACAATGGCATAGTCGATCACTGACTTCTCATTCTTTGTTGGTTCACACCTAGTGTATGCATGTATGCGCTTATGTTAATAATGATCAGATTCTGCTCACTGCAGAATCTAAGGAGTCGCTTTCCATTGTCATTGAGCGTATCTTCTCCATATTTTCCGATAACTCCACCCCATCTAGCATGGTCATTTCTAACTCTGGCATTGAAATCTCCAAGCATGATAATTTCATCTAGGCAGTCATCCACTGTCCTTTGAAGCAGCTCAAAGAATTCCTCCTTGACCTCTGCTCTCTCATCCTCATTCGCCCCATACACTATGACCAAGTTGACTATGGTTTCTCCTTCTTTTAGTTTTACAACCATAATGCGCTCCGAGACAAAGTTCCATCCCTTGATACTATCTTTCTGGTTTTTGGTTGATTAGCACGTGTATTATTCTTGGTTTATTTATTGTCCCTTTATATGGATATTTACAAAAAATAAAATCATTGCAACTTATAAGAATTCAGAATTACCCTTAATACTATAGTTATCTGCCAGCCTAAGATCTGACTTTTTAACTCCTTGCAATGTATTTATTATGCACGACCTACAGAATAACCACAATGTATTTATTATGCACGACCTACAGAATAACCACAATGTATTTATTATGCACGACCTACAGAATAACCAAAATGTATTCATCATGCACGACCTACAGAATAACCACAATGTAGAAATGACAGTAGAAAATCGATAGGCATAAAAACTTCACCAGAAATACAAAAGTTATCAAAACATAATATTACTAAAACATAAACAAACATTTCAAACAAAAGATGATCCTCTAAAATTTGCAAATCCACCCGTTTCGCCAGCCAGTTGTTATACTGTGGTAAGTTTCCCCAGAAAAATACGGACTGATGTAAATGAACCTTAAACCAATATGAAATGTATGCCAGTATAGTCATGCCAAGCTTCTGAACTATAATTAAAATGTAAAAAATATCGTCGAGAGGAATAATATATTACAGAGAAAAGAATATTCACAATCAAAAAAAAATTTAATGAAACGCTTCCTGATATAACCAGCATGTTCAATGGTTGAAAGAGCCGTCCGTCGACAAAAAGTAGCAAACGTATAAAAAATGTGTCGTAAAGTTAATCTGATTTGGTACTGTTTGTGGCACTAATGTTTATAATTAGCATAAATATATTTTATCAATTTTATTGCACTAAAAAAATTGCTTTGGTTTGGTTTGATTTGGTTTGGTTTGGTTTGATTTGGTTTGGTTTGGTTTGATTTGGTTTGGTTTGGTTTGATTTGGTTTGGTTTGATTTGGTTTGGTTTGGTTTGATTTGGTTTGATTTGGTTTGGTTTGGTTCTGTTTGATTTGGTTTGATTTGGTTTGGTTTGATTTGGTTTGATTTGGTTTGGTTTGATTTGGTTTGGTTTGGTTTGATTTGATTTGGTTTGGTTTGGTTTGGTTTGACCATGACGCAAGCTATGGGTCGATTACTGCATTCTCTATTGCTGCATCTTTGGGTCCCGGGAAAGTACATGTAAGAAAAACAATACAATTATTGTTTAACTTTCAACCACAGTTGCACCCCTTAGCTAGTAGTGCCAAAATCTTACAAGGAGAAGATTATGACGCTAGGACAGGCTATACCCTTCAGTGGACATATGGGAATATGGGTCACTGGACAAAGGATAGCCTGTCACTACTTTTGGCCAGGAATTACAGAGGACATAAAGAGATATGTAAGATCCTGTCCAGAATGCCAAAGAGTAGCTCCTAAGCATAGAACTGCACCAGCAACACTGGGAGAAAAGCCCATTATGGGAACCCCTTTTGAACGTGTTGCAGTGGATATTGTTGGACCCCTCACTAGGACCAAGAAGAGAAATGCTTACATCTTAACCTTGGTTGATACTTGCTCTATGTGGGGAGAAGCAGTGGCCATGTCAGGTATAGATTCTAAGCATGTGGCAGAGGCCCTGTTGACAATATTCACCCGATTAGATTTCCCGCATCAGATATTGACTGACAATGGTTCTCAGTTTACGGGAAAGCTAACACAAGAAGTATTCAGGATATTTCAAGCCAGGCACTATCATTGTAGAAAGCTGGCAAGTGAAAAACCTGATTCTTGGGATACGTACTTACCCGCTGCGCTATTTTCATATAGGGAAGTACCCCACAATTCAACTGGATTGGCTCCAGCTACATTGTTGTTTGGAAGACCAATAAAAGGTCCACTGGAAGCATTGCTGCGGACATGGACTGATGAAAAAGCAGAGGAAACAGTGACTTCCTCATACCAATACGTCAACCGGTTGGAAACTGGCCAATGATAACTTAAGACAGGCCAGGAGGAAGCATGCTTCATACTACAACAAAAAAGCAAAAGATAGGGAACTGGAGGTGGGTGAAAAGGTGTTATTACTGTTGCCAAGTAAGCTGTTCTCTACACTGAGTAAGGTTAGGTATTTATTGAAGGTAGATCTAAGCAAAGGACACTACCAAATACCAGTGAAACCAGAAGTTAGGAAAATGCTGGCATTTAGTACATCAGACGGACACTACGAGTTTAATGTACTACCCTTTGGACTGAAAAATGCTCCAAGTATCTTTTCAAGAATGATGAGGAAATTGTTGGAACCTCTACAAAATCCCCATATCACTAACTTTATGGATGACATTCTTGTTGCTACAAACACATTTGAAGAGCATATAGTAGCGAATTCCATTTTGTTTGACAGACTGAGAGAAACTGGATTGACTGCACGTCCAACCAAGTGCTATATCGGTTGTAAGAAGTTGGAATTCCTAGGTCACACTATTTCTACAGGTCATATGTCTCCTGACCCAAAGATTATAGAGAAGTTAAAGAAGGCACCCAGACCTCAAACGAAGAAAGATGTGAGATCATTTGTGTCATTATGTAGGATCTATCAGAAATACATACCCCACTTTAACTCTTTGTGTGCACCTTTAACTAACTTAACTAAGAAAGGACAGCCTGACAAAATCCAATGGAATGCTGATTGTGAAAAAGCTTACACAGAGCTAAAAGCAAAACTCACTAGCAAACCCATCATTACGCTACCCGATATCACACATGAATTTGTATTAAGGACGGACGCTAGCAGTATAGGTATTGGTGCAACACTCTTGCAGCAATCAAAAGATCAGTCGGAGGAACTTTTACCAGTCGCCTACGCCAGTAGGAAACTGAATGCAGCTGAGTTGAATTACTCGACCATAGAGACAGAATGTTTGGCTCTAATTTGGTCCATCGACAAATTTTCACCTTACCTGTATGGGACACACTTCATTGTCCAAAGCGATTACCAGCCTTTAACATTCTTGGCAGCATCTAGAAAGTTAAATTCGAGATTGTTAAGGTGGAGTCTGCTTCTGGCGCCTTATTCCTTTACCGTGAATTACATTCCGGGAAGAGACAATGTAGGAGCTGATTTTTTAAGTCGACACCCTATTACTCTGGAAGTGCAAACGAGAAACGATTAACTACAGCAGGTGTTCACACGTCAGCTATGACAGATCACAGCTAGGAAAGGATGGGGATATGTCGTAAAACGTGTGTGTAAACCCACTTCTTAGTTAATACACTATGTCGAGATACAAATTTGCCCCAGCCAATCAACGAGCAACGTTCACCAGTCTCTGAGCAAGAATAAATTAGACATAAGCCCTATTTTTCGGGACTCGGTCTCGGTCACGGCCATCTTGTTCTCCCAATATGGCGGCATGCAGAATAAAATTAGGCATAAGCCCTGTTTTTCGGGACTCGGTCTCGGTCACGGATTGTACCAAACCGCATATAACCAATCAGCTTGCCACGCCGAGAACCAATCAAAAGCATTCCTTAAGCAGTAAAAGTTACCTGCATCTACATATATATATGGGCGAGTTTTATTCAAAATCACACACACCAACACGAAGGCCAGCTAGCGACCTACTGGAGAAGAGAGGGCTGTCAAGACTGATTTATGCTTACCTGCATTGACCGGGCAGACTTGCTTCACTAGTCAAGTCAAAATCTAGCTTGCATAAATCTTAGAGGGTTTTATTCGTGCCATCCAACCTGAGGTCGTATGTCGAGTCAATCCAGCTGCCTGGAACTTCGCAGGAGCACAGTGATTGTACCGGAACTACCTCCTTAGCCCCCCTCAGTCCTGGGTGGGCTAAAGGAACGATCCTCAGCAGGTGTCGTGTGAACCAAACTAAGAAGGACAGAACTTTTGAGAGATGAGTACACATTAGTACCATTTCCGTCGGCAATTGTGAGCATTTAACGGTCAGGGAAGAAAAAGTGATTTAACGTAGTAAGAGACAAGATTAACAGCATAGCTGATAAATTTTATATACGTAATAATAGCACAGCTGATACATTTACTGTAATTGAGTAACAGCACAGCTGATACAATTTTTGTTCCTATAATTGGAAGACTTGTAATATATATAAATATATAAATATATAAATATCCATTACATTCCATCTTCCAACATCCACCCTTCAGCACAAGAGTAGATAGTGTATATACTAAATTAATAATAAGGAAATTGTATTTGAACGACTTGTCAATTTTATAATTGTTAAGTGAAATCTGTTTCTTGTTCTTTTAATATCACAGTTAGTTACACAGCGGGGGTGGCATTTTATGACTGTCTCCTCTCTACTAATTTTTCGAGATCAGATCATTCACAGCCGTAACTAATTTGTGATACCAGTAGTTCTCTCATACACTGGGACTTCACCATTTTTCTGCAGACATTCTACTTCTGTATTGTCAGTCTTATACTGATCCTAGAGCCAATAAAAACCTCACGCTACACTAGGGCAGCTTTCAGACCTGCTTTATTAAATCTGTCAGCTATTTCTCCAATTCTTTTGTTTTGGGTGTTTATGAAACCACAGTATTCATCTGTCAGTGCTGAGAACTTGTTCTAGTTGGCATGTTTGTAGTTCCAGCGGGGTAACGGTTTATGGAATTGGAGTGTATGTTCCATATTAATCATTAGTTTGATCGTTTGTGGTTACTGCCTGCCAATTGGTTGAGCACAATGCGTTCGATCCTATGGTTGATGTCTCCTGTTGAGAAGGCAAGGTCGGGTGTCGAGGTCGATTGCCATCTTCTTGAGTAGAAGCTGGGTGTATCATCTGCTCATTCCCATTGTCGCTAGTGAAAGATCTCTATTGGGGGGGGGGGGGGCATATAGGTTGTACACTCTAACGGTCTGGTCATCTATCGGGATATCAGCTCCTATAATTTTCGCTTGACCGTTTGTAGCAACAAAAAGCTCTCTGCTTTGCAAGGAGTTTCTGATTAACATGAGTACTCCTCCCTTGTGTCCCTCTCTATCAAGCCGGAAGGGTTCATATTGTTGCTGTCATTTTTGACGGAGTTTCAAACGTCGATTTATTGGTTGTATGTTTTCACCCTGGTCAAGGTTAGGGAACTATGTCTTAACTTTGCTGTGTCAGGTTGATTAGGAGTTATCTCCCTTTTTGGTTCATTCATTGTGTTTGACCTTTAGGGTCAAAGGTAAACAGTTCTGGGCTATGTGCCATGCGCAGTTGGAGAGCGAAAAATTAGACTTCCATCAGGGAGAGTTGCGAACTGGCTTCTGTAGGACGTGAATGTACGTTGTATCCTGGGGAAGGAAAATCTTCGAAGTGACTGCGTTGGCAGTTTTCCCCAGTGATTTACTGTACGTCAGGAATGACGACAGTGTTATTTCTTGTGTTCTGGGGATTCGTTTCAAGGTAACACCGATTTTATCATTACTACGCATTCGGTTGCAGAATTTGTTAAAGGTTTACCTAGCCTGTGAGAACAGCTCACAGTTCCTGTAATGCAGAACTTATATTTTGTGCTCAAGGTAGCTATTTAAGACTATTCGTCTTCATATGATAAGAAGTCCAGTGACGAAGTTATATATAGTGGAAACCGCAGGTAGGCGGTATACTTATACAAACATTATAGCAGGGTTTATGCAACCTGCTTAATGAAGAATACACAGCAGACGTCATATCGAGGTCTGTGTAATGGCCACTATTCTACCGCATGAAAAGATGTAACTGGCGTGTTATGCCAAGTTGAACGACGGCCCTGGTAATAGGATTACATGAGTTAAGGGCTCGTCCTTATTATTCTTCTTCTTCTTTGATCCATAACCGCCAACCGTCAAAGCAGTCAGCGGCCATCACGCCTGGTGGCGTCTTGTAGGGCAGCAACAAATTGATTCCACTTTGCTCGGTCGGCGGCCATCCTTCGTACAGTGCCCCAACTGTGGTTCATTCTTTGCATCTCAGCTTCACAGTTCTCCGCCAAGTTGTTTTTGGTCGGCCTCTCTTTCGCTTTCCCTCGGGGGTCCATAGCATAGCTGTTCTTGCGATGGTATCAGGGTCCCTTCTGAGGACATGGCCAACCCAACTCCAGCGTCTGCCAGCTATGATGGTGTGCATGTCCTCCTGGTTACTCCGAATAAGTAGTTCTTGGTTGCTGATGGTGTTTGGCCAAAAGATTCGGAGAATTTTCCTTAGGCAGATTGTGTGGAAGGAGGACAGTTTCGACATTTCCTTCTCTGTTACTCTCCAACATTCCGCACCATAGAGAAGCACAGAAAGTACGCAGCTCTCATACAGTCTTAATTTGGTGTTTGTGCTGTACTGGGAAGACTTCCAAATGTTGTTGAGAATAGCAAAGGCTGTTCTCGCTTTATTCATTCTGTTGTTAATGTCCTTGCTTGTTCCGCCGTCAGGTGTTACTATGCTTCCTAGGTAAGTAAATGTGTCTGTCTGTTCTAACTTCTGGTTCCTTACTGTTCGTCCTTATTATGATGGAGTTATTAAGGTATCTGACGCGTTCAGTCAGGGATACCAAAGCGGCATTATGAACTGTACATTAAAGAACATACCACTATTGACCATGCCCACATATGTGAATGTTTACCAGCCTTAGAATGCCTGATATGTACCAAGCGATTTCAATTAACATGATGTACGTGATCCTGTTTACATTGACTGTTCCTGTGTGATTCTACTGTTAGTCCTGTGAATAAATGTATGAACTGTCACCAGTAGTTTCAACCATCATTGGCTTCAGTACGAGTGTGACTGGGTGTATTGTGTAACCATATATGAGCCTAAACGCATTCGCGACTACACATCCATGTCTCATCATCATCATCATCGTACAAGGACCATGTATGCTGTCAGCGTGAGTGACCCAGATCTTCACCGCACCAGTACACTGTTCAGGTGACATCGACACGCGTAACTGGCCAACTACACATCTACATTTGCATCACGTATAGAAAATCCAACTAACACATATCCTCTTACAGAAAATATGTGGTTTGTGTTTAGGTGTGTTTCCTGAATACAGGCGATGTCAATTTGCTCATCATGTAGTTTTTTAGCGAGTGGTAGTTTCTTCTTTAGGACACCTTCTGCATTCCATTGGAGTATATTTAGTGTTCTTTCCTGGGTGTTTTGGCCAGTCGCATTTTCCCTAATATTCCGCGCCCTGGCTGCACGATGCGGAGTTAGGTGACCACCAGTAGCTTTGGGTGGACTCCGTCGAGGCAAGGTGTCCGGCACTCTTCCCACCTGGCGGGACTCCTTGGGTCGAGCACCATCTCGTTGAGTCATATTTGTATCTGTCATCTCAAGGCGGTTTGCGTTGCACTATGTTGTGCGCCTTGCGGCAAGGTGTATCCGTCTTCAGCATTCATTTGTTCGGGACTGCTTCCGTAGCCACTGGTTTCCCGTGACCTTCCTGCAAGGCAGCAGTTGTTTTACATCAGAGTTGTCTCTCCTAGGAAAGCGTTCTATTACAAGGACATACAGTAAAGGAGAGAGAGGGCATCCCTGCCTTACAGACCTTGTTAGCCTGAAGGCGTTAGTTAATGTATTATTTACTAACACTTTGCTTGTCTGAAGTGTTCACCTATGTTGCAATGTAGTAATGTTTTGTGGAGGTATGAGTGTGATATTCTGTCAAAGGCTTTCTATTGGTCAAGGGAAAGAACCGAAGACTGACAATCCTTTTGGTGTGTGTAGGTGATTATGTCTCTTATGAAATGTGTGTGTTGATTGATGCTTCTGTGCTGGACGCTACACTGCTGGTCTTCGTGTATGAGGGTCGCAATAAATGGTTTCAGTTTGTTTGTTAGAGCTTTTGTTAAAATTTTATAATCTCGTACGTTTAAGAGTGATATTGGTCTGTAGTTTTTAAGGAGTGTTTTGTCGGAGTTTATTTTTGGTATTAGAGTGATGTAAGACATGTTCAGGCTTGGTGGGAGTTCCTTATTCTCAAAGGCTTCTTTGTATACTTGTAGTAAAAGAGGTCTGAAGTGAACCATCTTCTTCTGGTGCCATATTGTTTATTTCCTCATGTGTTAATGTGGATGTCTGGATGGCTGGAGCTGTCGCAGTGCTTAAAATGTTTTCTTCAGTTTGAGATGTTGATCTTTGTCTCGTTATTGATGAATATGTTGGTGGTAGTTTCACTTGTGGTTTTGTATTTTCTGGTGCTTCAGTAGTAGCTTTTGGTGTTGTAGTGTTGTTTGGGCTGTCTGGGGTCGAGTATCGTCGTTTCCTATCGTTCCGGTGTGTTACCACTTAAAACCCGTCGTCTGCAATTTGGGGCTGTAAGGGCCTGGGTGTTGTAGCCGGTGCTTCTGGTGGGCTGTTTGTCGGTGGTCTTGTCAGTGGAACAATTTCTTTTCTGGCTGGCTTTTTGTTGCATTTGTTGGTCCAGTGAGTTATCTCACCACAATGAGGACATACCGTTCTCCGCCCTTGCATGGTAACTAGGACCTTATGTTTTTGTGCTCCAGTTATTCGGAGCTCTAGATAGTGCGGAATGGCCGTCGTGGCTCTACAGAGTAGACCCCATTTGTCAGGCGCGTTGCGGATCTTGAAAACTTCCGCCCTTGGATCGCCTGTGATTTTAGCCGCAATGGCTTCCACGGCTTCTGTTTTTTTAAATTGTTGGTGGAAGCCAGTGGAGAGTTAGTTTTGATCGTTCTTTTTCTAATGTTCTATGGTGATAGTCAGCTCTGGGTTGGCCAGTTGTAAGGTTTTGCCATGCAGTTTATCATAATGCTTTGCATGGGCGTCCGTGGTAAGGTTGAAGTACTAGCGCACTGGATTTTCAAACCGCTAAAGGAAGCTAGTCCGTTTTTCGGTAGCGCCCGGGCCAACTAGTGCACGTGTTAAAAAGGAGCCCTTCGCCACATTCCCGATACCAGCAGGAGTAAAGTTCCTGTCCGATGCAGGTTTCCTCCTACGGCATCCATTCCTAGGTCCAGAGTAGTAATGAAATTTTTGCTTGCCGTAGTATCCTTCACAATGAATAAAGAATTTTTTTTTATTTTTTAAATACCCCTTCTGGGGATCAAAGTGAGGTCTATTGACTTTATTGAGTTAAATGTGTAAAATTGTGTTGATCCCGGCCCTGGCTAAGACACTTTGATCTTAGCCAAAATGCCGAGAAGCATAAACACTTTTCGAATAGTAACAATGCACAGTGGCCCGTATGCTTTAATCGATCATTAAAAATGTGTGCTGAAAGACTAGTTCTAATACTAAAATTTAAGACTGGCTGAGAAAATGTAACAAGCTAAATATTTTTTTTTTGTTATTAAATAAAAAAACAACACATTTTTTTTCTTTTACGTGTTACATAAAACTTATTTTTCACTTAAATATCTTTAATTATTGCAAAAGTAAAGACAATATCTTACAATCTGTACAATATAAAAATAATAATTTTTTTTTTCTCCCCTGGTTGATTAACAAATTTGTATTTTACTTCCCTTAACATTACTGTCATACATTACATAGTCTTTGTTATCTCCCATCATGCCGTTTTTTAACACTGACAGAGACCATTTGTCTGTTATCATCATCACCTGCTGCCATCTCCACACGAAGGTCAGCAGCAATGGTTCTTCGGCTTCTTCTGGCTCTTGTCTAGGTAGTTCTTTCCTGTCCATCTCTTGATGTTAAAAACTATCTTAACTATATACACAGATGGTCTAAAGAAGACTATGAACAATTAGGGGCAGGAATAATGATACCAACATGGGGAATTAGGAAAAAATACAAAGTAACAAGAAACGCATCTATCTTCACGGCAGAATTAGTAGCAATACTCAAGGCTCTAGAAGTAGTTACACAGAACCCACCACAGACAGTAACAATTCTCACGGACTCACTCACATCTTTACTAGCAATAAATAACAGGAATGAGAGTAGCAGGCCCGACATAGTAGAGGAAATACTACAGATAAATACAAACCTAAATTCCCCTGGATGCACAATCACGTTAGCATGGATTCCATCTCATGTTGGCATAACAGGAAATGAACTCGCTGACAGGGAAGCCAAGCGGGGAAGAAATAGCAATAAAGAAATTGAAAAAGGGCTAGGGAGATTCGAAATAAAGAGTCTAATTGCAGGGACAATAACCAAAGAATGGAGAATAGCTTGGAACCAGAGCACAAAAGGAAGACATGCATACCAGCTTTTAAAGAAACCAAATAAAAAATGTCAAAGATGAACTAAAAATACCAGTAAATAAAACATTACTACGGCTCAGATTAGGAACCGGCTACTTTAGAATAGAGGAACCCATCTATGAAGAATGTTATGAAAGTAATACCATTAAAACCTTCTTGCTAGACTGCAAGAGATACGACCAAAACAGGCAAAATATAAAGTATTAATACTGTACAAACTGCAGAATAAAACTAAATATAGAAAATTTAATGGGTACCAAGCCCCAACAAGAGGTACAAAAACTAGTCAAAAAATATATCACAAATACAAAAGCAACAATCTAACATCACTTTAACTTTAAGAAAAATTAAGCATGACTGTCTGAAGTTTATCTGCAATTTTATTTTCCTGAACACTCAATTTTTGGTGGTCAGGAAGTATCTAACTCAATAAAGGACTATATACAGGCTAAAATAAAAATTTGGTGGGAAAAACGTCCTGTTCCATTTTGTGTACAAGCCAAAAAGGTACACAGGATATGGAATTATAACCACGTTCTTGATAGATATTCCGATTAAATACTATAGTGTAAGGTCTGTTATTTTTCGATCACGTCCCTGGTGAGGTATAACTTAGTGATAGGTTAGTGAATATTTTTGTTTTAGGGTTGAAGTGATTAGAAACATGGTGAACTTGTATAAGACCGGACTTAACAGCATAAACCCTCAAAGGAATATTGCAGTCAGTGTTCTGTTACAATTCTTTAGGATCATGTTATCACGCAACTGTAGTGATTGACCCTACTAGACAGTAGAAATAGGTGGACTAGCTAGCAACAGGAATCGTTAGCAAGAATCACTGGCGGGGGGACACTCCATACAATTTTTACTTATGAGCGTCCCTTTCCAGAGCTACTGCAGAAACGAGGGGTACTTTGTAAATACAACCCTAAGTAAAAGAAATATTCACCCACACGCAAGTTTGACCAGCCTTAAAAGGGCTATAGCCACTTTGCTGCTCAGCACAGACGGCAAAAATGTTGTTCTTATGTTTCTTTCAGAATATGTTCAGCTTGGCGTGGAAGCTTTAATTCGTTAATGGCCGGACGTTATACAAAGAAGTTTGTTAATTTTTATCAACTACACCTAACCTATCAGATTGCCGAGTTCAAAAAAAAGTTAATTATTTCCTAGGCTATAGAAGTGAACTGATTTAAGAGTGTTTGTCTTAATCTGAACCGATTTTGTTTATTTTAATTTTCTTATTTATTTGTGATCCGATTTTATATTATACAAAGTGAATTAAAAGTAAATGGCTATATTGTCTCTATCGTTCTATATAAGTTTTCCTTTTATTTATTCCTGGTGCATTCAAATGGGATTAATTTTTTTCAGTAACTAAATTTGATCTTAACCTGATGTGAAAATATTACTAAATTACCATTGTCTAAGTTAAGATAATATTTCTATGAGGGAATCTCTATAGGGTATATGTTAGAGCAATATAATGAGCGCTATAATTTGAGTTCTCCCTTTTAAATTGTTTATTATTGTTAGAGTTATTGAGAATTAACATTATCTAATGTTCGGTCAAAAACCCTAAATAGGCATATATTTTAACACTTCAATCAAAATTTTTCTTGTCTTTTAACATTAAGAAGATGGTAAGCGATTTGATTGGTTGTTTATATTTTACTACGTCCATTGATAAATTTATTGGGGGGGGGGGGTGTAAACTTTTAACTTGTTTTCCTTAGAAAATTCCCAATACTCTAAGTTAAATCGTTGGCTGTAAATTTGACCTGGGCCCTCAGTAACAAATTTCAAATACTGGAATTATTTATAGATTACAGACGTAGAATAAACAACACTAACAATATCTTTTTTTTTTTATATAATGAAGAAAAAACACCTACTTATATAACCAACATGGTAATACATATGACATTTGATGATTCTCAGTTTTAATTTTTGAGCTAATTGTTTAGATTGTTAGTATTTGTCTCATGTTGTTGAAAGTAGCTTTGGACATTCCTATTGTCTTCTTGATTTATGTTTCACATCAGTTGTTTTTCTGCTGTTATATGATCAAGATATGACAACCTCTTAACGTGGTCCAGAAATTTTCCATTTATTTTTATCTTTAATGTTGGCTTATCGTCTGTTTTGCGAACTATCATAGTTTTCATTTTCTCAATGTCCGTGTCCAGTCCATATTCATGACTTATGATGTTTACTTGTTTCACCAGTTTTTATAATTCCTGGTCACTTTCAGCTAACAAAACTGTATCATTGCAGATCTATTATGTAAGGTTTTTAATGGTCTATTTCAAATAAACAACCCTTCCCAAATTATAATAGACGCGTAAGTGGATGATACGAATCAAAACACCATACAGTGGAGATTGGTTTAAAAAATAAATTAAGCCAGAAATTAAATTTCTTCTGGGCGTACTTTTCGACTGTAAAGACTCACATGTTCATTAGAGGCTTGGGGTTGATTCCATTTTTCATCACAGAGACCACACGCCAGAGAGTAGATAGGAAGATTTTTAAGTGATTAATATACGGAGTAACTTTGTGAAATTATTGGGGGAGGGGAGGGGAGGACGGGGGGTCTGAAGTGAACCATCTTCTGGTGCCGTATTGTTTATTTCCTCATGTATTAGTGTGGATGTCTGGATGGCTGGAACTGTGGCAGTGCTTAAAATGTTTTCTTCAGTTTAGGATGTTGGTCTTTGTCTCGTTATTGATGAATATGTTGGTGGTAGTTTCACTTGTGGTTTTGTATTTTCTGGTGCTTCAGTGGTAGCTTTTGGTGTTGTAGTGTTGTTTGGGCTGTCTGGGGCCGAGTATCGTCGTTTCCTATCGTTCCTGTGTGTTACCACTTGAAACCCGTCGTCTGCAATTTGGGGCTGTAAGGGCCTGGGTGTTGTAGCCGGTGCTTCTGGTGGGCTGTTTGTCGGTGGTCTTGTCAGTGGAACAATTTCTTTTCTGGCTGGCTTTTTGTTGCATTTGTTGGCCCAGTGAGTTATCTCACCGCAATGAGGACATACCGTTCTCCGCCCTTGCATGGTAACTAGGACCTTATGTTTTTGTGCTCCAGTTATTCGGAGCTCTAGATAGTGCGGAATGGCCGTCGTGGCTCTACAGAGTAGACCCCATTTGTAAGGCGCGTTGCGGATCTTGAAAACTTCCGCCCTTGGATCGCCTGTTATTTTTGCCGCAATGGCTTCCACGGCTTCTTTTTTTTTTTTATTGTTGGTGGAAGCCAGTGGATTAGAGTTAGTTTGGATCTTTCTCTTTCTAATGTTCTATTGTGATAGTCAGCTCTGGGTTGGCCAGTTGTAAGGTTTTGCCACGCAGTTATCATAATGCTTTGCATGGGCGTCTATGGTGAGGTTGAAGTACCAGCGCACTGGATTTTCGAACCGGTAAAGGAAGGTAGTCCGTTTTTCGGTAGCGCCCGGGCCAACTACTGCACTTGATAAAAAGGAGCCCTTCGCCACATTCCCGATTCATTTTCCATCACGGAAGACAGCACTATATTAAAACGAGCGTCCTTTTCAGGGCGAACACAGCCATCGGAATTCACTAAAATGGGTCGTACCAAGCCACAAGCGAAAAAGAGGAAAGTGTACAGAAGCCCTCAAACACTTGTCAGCAGCATCAAACAAGATCCTGTAAAGAACAAACAGAGTCAACCAGATAGCACGATTACTCCAACTACTAGCGCCGTGGCCGGTTCCTCTCAGAAGCCAGAAGCAAGCGGTTCTGTCCTAGATGGTAAAGACACAGAACGTAAAGAAATATTGAGAGCGTTAAAACATCTGGAGCAGACGACGGAAAGAATAGAAAAAAGAAAACAGGAACTTAGAACCATGTTGACACCACCACACGTACCCTACTCGTCAGTTGAAACCCTGTCTACCACAGAGAAGCTGCACCGAACACCAATGACACCACCACACGATGCCGAGATGACAACAGACCCACCTGCAAGCACTATGAAAGAAGTGATAGAGACAGCTCCTCAACACAGACAGGTACAAGAGGAAGATATCGCAGAGACCATATTAGATGCACTTCGAAGAATTGAAGACAGAGACGAGTCCCTTAGGCTCGCTCTTCAAGAAGCGATAGTAGAAGTAGCCCCAGGTGTGCTGGACATCGATACCACCGAGAAGCAAGCTACCATTCCTGGTCCTGAGGAAACAACAGCTGACAACTCAAGGGCTCAGACGCAAGATATCACACCGTATAACCAAGAACAAGATTCGAACCAAGCCTGTAGAAGGAAACAAAGACCAAACACTAAAAATACAAGCAACTCAGAAACGATGCAGGAGAGGATTGTTAAGGTCACCCAGACGTCAGGAAGTGAGGCCTCACTCGGGGCCCTCCCCGACAACAAGTGATCAACATCCTCGAGGTGATAACTGGACGGAGAGGTATCGCCAAAAGTAGGGAGGCACGAAAAGGGAGTAGTGCTTTCTCTCAACAACACAGACAAAACAACCTCGCTGATGATCGAACTGGAATCCGGTCCAAAGGAAATCCAGTTGCCCCACCAAATAAAAGTGGTGGTGGAAAAGTACAAGACAACAAAGAAGTTGGTCATCAGAGGGGTGGATACCAGATGTTCCGAAGGCGAGGTCCACAGACGCATTCAAGCTGAAAACGCAAATCTTAAAATCACGCAGGTCGAAAGGCTAAAAACCTGGGCCAAGAAAGATACCAACCTGATGATAGTTACGGTAGAAGGATCGACAAGACCCGAGAGACTGACGCTCGAAACATCAACAAAAAGGACAGAACCATATATACCTCCGGTCATGCAGTGCTCTAACTGCCAACAGTTTTCACACACCAAGAAAACATGCAGGAGAGACGCTGTCTGCCGATATTGCGCGGGAAACCACCAATATGGCGACTGCCCCAGGGCGAAGGAGGACCACAACTACAAATCAATTAATGCAAACCGTACCTGTGCAAACTGCCATGGAAACCACGGGGCAAGATACCGAGGCTGCCCTGTGTTTCAGGAAACAAAGAGCATCTTGAAGGAGGCCGTGTCCAAAAACATCCCCTTCAAGGAGGCAAAACACAGAGTGGCTGCGGATGGTGCAGAAGAAAAAAACAGCTCATAATAGATAGACGACAGTTACACAAGCTGACCGCTGAAGTGAAAGAAATGAAACTACAGGTCGTAAACAGAAGCAAGCAGGCTCCCGAAGAACCAACCGACAATGGTGAAGACGTAATAGATCTACAGAGCGTCAAAAATATGATGGAAGAAATGAAAAGAATCCAGCAGCAGATAAAAACAGATGTCAAGAGGCTGACAGAACTGAAGAAAGAAAACTCCACAATCCTCAAGAGAATCGAAACAGAGCGAAGAGCCATTGAGGAAAATGACATCAAACACAAGAGCGACCAAAACAAACGAACAATCAGACGAGGAAGTAATCGAAAAAAACACTTGAAAAACTTCTACCAGCAATAATAGAAAATACAGATACAGGAAAGCAGGAAGACAAGAGAAACAGAAACGAGGAAAGCAAAAAACTAACAAAACGACACAAGACAGATAGGAAGGCAGGAAATGAACACCATGAACACACCACGACCGACAAGCAACGAAGAGGAAACCAGACAACCAGCTAGTGGTCCTTTTCAGGACTAGTCCTTTTCAGGACTAACAGACGACTAGCACCGAAGAACCTAACACACAATATACCCCAATTATAACCAACTTTCAGGTTGAACAGGGTATTACAGCAACATAGTAGACGAAAACAACAACAACAACAACATTCCCGATTCCAGCAGGAGTAAAGTTCCTGTCCGATGCAGGTTTCCTCTTGGGGCATCCATCCCTAGGTCCAGAGTAGTAATGAAATCTTTGCTTGCCGTAGTATCCTTCACAATGAATAAACACTTTCTTTTTTTTTAAATACCCCTTCTGGGGCTCCAAGTGAGGTCTGTTTACTTTATTAGTAGGATATGAGAATTGTGTGTGATCCCGATCTTGGCTAAGACACTTTCATCTTAGCCAAAAAGCCGGGAAGTAATAAACACTTATTTTTTTCCTTTCTAATACTTCTTCTGGAGCTCAAAGTGAGGTCTATTGACTTTATTGAGTTAAATGTGTAAAATTGTGTTGATCCCGACCCTGGCTAAGACACTTTGATCTTAGCCAAAAGGCGGAGCTTTTTTTTTTATTTTCGTGTTCCACTATTTTTTTTTTTTTTTTCAATCTTTATTCGCATTCCGTTTGAGTTTACAAAACATGTTCATTTTAAATATTGTCATAAAGAAATTTCAGTGAAAAGACAATTACACAATGAACAGTTGTATAGAAAGAAAAAAACAAAAACTTTCACTCTCTCGCACCCACTCATTTACAAAAAACTCTTTCTTGCAGATTTAAAAAGGTTATACATTGTACATTTTTTTTGTAATGATAGTAGTGATTAAAGGGACACGGGGAAAAGGGATAAAGGAACCATACTACTTTGTTATTGAAATTATAATGTGCACTCGTTTTTATAGTGATAACGGAAAGGTGTGGGGGGGGGGGGGGGGGAGGAGTGAAAAAAAAGGAGGGAAAAACTGAATAGACAAAACTTCCACTAAAATGTTTCAGTGAAGATACAATTAAAACCCTTCTTTCCCGTTTTGCTTTCTAAAGTAACGCTGACTTTCACATTCCGATTCCATTTTATTTCCTCAATCGTGGTCGCCTTGCTTTGTACTGGATGAAAAACAATCCTCCTTTCATTCATTCAGTGACAGTTACATTCTTATTTATATAAAAATGTATGTAAGGCAGTTACGCCGTCAAAAAAAGTTTCTATTTTTTTTTTTAACTCTTTATTCACATTCCGTTGAGGTTGACAAAAACATATGCATGGAAAGATTGACAATAATAGTTTGAACATAAGCATAACAATGAAAACACACTGTACAGCAGCGCGGCTCCCAAGACAAAAAAACTATATGCATGGAAAAGATTGACAATAATGTAAAAATATAAAAAAAACTACTTTCACACCTTGCACACACTCATTTACACACTCTAGTACTCCCAGGTTACACATTTTACATTTTTTGGTAATGGTAGTGTTGATTACAAAGAGAAGGAAGAGAAAAAGGAAGAAAGAAAAAGACCTTGCACCAACTTATTGGAAATATAGAGCGTACTCTTTATTCTTTAGTGATAACGGGGGTGGTTAAAAATTAAAAAAAACTAACAAAGGCGAAAAACTAGACAAAAACAATTCTTTTCACAGACACATTCGTAATTACTATTGTAGAGTGCTAGAATCCACCAGATATATGTAGAGTGTCTATTTTGAGGTGTGTAGCAGTACTCTACTGGATATGTTGATGTGGAGCTATAAAGTATTGATGTGTCTTGGTAGTAGCACCACTCAACATGGAGGGTTATCGCCCTCGGACACCAGGGATGATGAGGCAAGATCTTATGGTGTCGTGGTCTGGTTTATGTGTGACGTCTTTATGAAGACAAGAATCAGATAGGGACGTCACATCAATTCATAAACGTATAAAGTCAATAAATTGTTGAACAGCAAGTGATGTTGTTGATAACATATAATATACGCCACAACGACGAGATACATGAAGATAATTATGCAGTAACATCACTGGTATAGAACAATAGTCATTACATCATCAACGTAGTCAATACAGCAGGAACAGCAGACAGCATCAATAATAATGGTACATTATATGCCTTCTTAGGATATCATAAACAGCTGTGCATGTAGTCAGGTGGTAAGCTTTCCCTTTCCATCATAGCTAGTAGATATCAAATGGGAGATTAAATCTAGTCTCCTATATTCGACCTCAACAAGACAGGCATGTCTTTTGAGCGTCACATTATCGTTCTCTATGTTCCTTAAACAACAAAGGTATCAAACCTAGATCCATCAATAAAGTTCAGGAAGCAAATGGTCCTTAGGACAGGCATCAATCGATGCGTGACAATGTAAGTGGATCGTGAGCTGAGCAAACTTGTCATATCATAGACTCTTTAATAAGGCAGGCTAGGCAAAAATGTCAACATCAAAAGATGGCGATAAAGTTACTCAGCAAAACTCAATTACCTGTTCATCAGGAATTAAATCACATAAATCACATAGGCCTCCAGGCACTTGGAATAACATAGAGATATATCATCTCAAAAGGAACAACAACGATGAGGACTCTTTCCTGAATAATATCAGCAAGGACGCCAGCACAAAAAACTTCGTCCTGCTCACAAGCAAAATCTGCCAAGAGTGAACTGGGCGGAAATCATTCAAACAATGACACAACCTAGGACATGCGCAGAACACGCAAATCGAATACAGCTCAGCTAACTTACGGAACGAAGAATGTTCTAAGATGTTCGACTAAAGATTCGAACCTTAAAAGGAAATGACTCTTGAAACATTGCGATTGCCAACTGTTTCTAAGAACTGACGACCTGAGCGCTCCGTATATGGACATGACTCAAAATCGTTCACACAAACTATCGGCAACTATCGTCACACGATTAAACAACTAGTAGAAATAAAAAATTGACTATAATTACATGAGTTATTTCCCATGCATTACAAAATTAAATATATAGTCAGAATGCATGGTCAGAATACGTAGTCAGAATATATAGTCAGAATAAGTTGCGACAAGTTTAGCGCAACAACTATTTTGTTTATACATGTAATTGCTTTTTTTTTTAGTAATATTACAAACATCATGTGCATTATTAAAATACAAGGTCAAATTGAAATACAGATAAAAGTCATATACACTCGTAGACACACACTTCTACCAAAAGTCTACTCTCATTAACATAACAATAAAACAACCATTGTGTGATATAAACAACCATAATCAAAAAGTCAAGTCAAGTCAAGTCATGCTGTGCGATTCTCCACCTGAATTTAAGAGCATTTGCAGTACAAAAACCGCGTCAAAGACCTCCCACGAACACACTCAGGGACCAGTGGACAATGCAGACCTTGACACTTCAACGGCGTCCAGAAATGTGGTCAACATGACCTCCCGTGAATACTGGAGTAGTTTAATAAAAGGTCCTTTTCGTTCTTTTTTTTTTTCCATTGTGGACAACCAGTCATTATATTGCTCCTCTCCATGGAAATCTTTAGTAAATTATTGTTTTGTTTGTTTGTTTGTTATTAGGCTTGTTTATTTGATTTCTCAAGATGAAATAGAGCAAAACTAAATTTGGCCTCAAAAATGTTAAAGAATAGGATTATACCGGTTTGTAAAATATTCCCAGTGGAAAATAAAATGCAATCGATCGAATAGTAACAATACACAATGCTTTGAATACTACAAGTGATCATTAAAACTGTGTGCTGAAAGACTAGTTCTAATACTAAAATTTAAGACTGGCTGAGAAAATGTAACAAGCTAAATACGTATTTCTTTTTTTATTAAATAAAACGAAAACACATTTTTTTTCTTTCATTTGTCTGTTATCATCATCATCATCATTACCTGCGGCCATCTCCACACGAAGGTCAGCAGCAATGGTTCTTCGGCTTCTTCCGGCTCTTGTCTAGGTAGTTCTTTCCTGTTCATCTTTTGATGTTAAAAAATAGCTTAACTATATACACAGATGGTCTAAAGATGACGATGAACAATTAGGGGCAGGAATAATGATACCAACATGGGGAATTAGGAAAAAATACAAAGTAACAAGAAATGCATCTATCTTCACGGCAGAATTAGTAGCAATACTCAAGGCTCTAGAAGTAGTTACACATAAACCACCACAAACAGTAACAATTCTCACGTACTCACTCCCATCATTACTAGCAATAAATAACAGGAATGACATTGTAGAGGAAATACTACAGATAAATACATACCCAAATTCGCCTGGATGCACAATCACGTTAGCATGGATTCCATCTCCTATTGGCATAACAGGAAATGAACTCGCTGACAAGGAAGCCAAACGGGGAAGAAATAGCTATAAAGAAATTGAAACAGGGCTAGGGAGATTCGAAATAAAGAATCTAATAGCAAGGACAATAACCAAAGAATGGAGAATAGCTTGGAACCAGAGCACAAAAGGAAGACATGAATACCAGCTTTTAAAGAAACCAAATAAAAAATGTCAAAGATGAACTAAAAATACCAGTAAATAAAAAATTAGTACGGCTCAGATTAGGAACCGACTTCTTTAGAATAGATGAACCCATCTATGAAGAATGTTATGAAAGTAATACCATTAAACACTTCTTGCTAGACTGCAAGAGATATGACCAACACAGGCAAAATATAAAGGATTAATACTGTACAAACTGTAGAATAAAACTAAATATAGAAAATTTAATGGGTACCAAGTCCCCACAAGAGGTACAAAAACTAATCAAACAATATATCACAAATACAAAAGCAACAATCTAACATCTGACAGGAAGTATGACAAAATATATACATACTCTTAGATTTACCCGTAGTTGCCTTACAGCGCTAATGGTTGTAACAAAGATATGTCACCAGAAAGGAATAACAGAACCCAGTAGAAAAAATAAATAGATAAACCCCAAACCAATATTTAAATCATACCAGTATAGATACTGTACAAATAAGCTTCTGAACAACACAACAAAAGGAATTATTAACCAAAAAGTAAAAACCACAAAGTGAGGCATAATACAGCACAGACGTAGAATAAACACAAAAATAATTGTTTTTTAATATAATGAAAGAAACGTACTTATATAACCAAAATGGTAATATATATATGACATTTGATGATTCTCAGTTTTAATTTGTAAGCTAATTGTTTAGATTGTTAGTATTTGTCTCATGTTGTTGAAAGTAGCTTTGGACATTCCTATTGTCTTCTTGATTTATGTTTCACATCAGTTGTTTTTCTGCTGTTATATGATCAAGATATGACAACCTCTTAACGTGGTCCAGAAATTTTCCATTTATTTTGATCTTTAATGTTGGCTTATCGTCTGTTTTGCTAATTATCATAGTTTTCATTTTCTCAATGTCCGTGTCCAGTCCATATTCATGACTTATAATGTTTACTTGTTTCACCAGTTTTTATAATTCCTGCTCACTTTCAGCTAACAAAACTGTATCATTGCATATCTATTATGTAAGGTTTTTTAATGGTCTATTTCGAATAAACAACCCTTCCCAAATTATAATAGACGCGTAAGTGGATGATACGAATCAAAACACCATACAGTGGAGATTGGTTTAAAAAATAAATTAAGCCAGAAATTAAATTTCTTCTGGGCGTACTTTTCGACTGTAAAGACTCACATGTTCATTAGAGGCTTGAGGTTGATTCCATTTTTCATCACAGAGACCACACGCCAGAGAGTAGATAGGAAGATTTTTAAGTGATTAATATACGGAGTAACTTTGTGAAATTACTGGGCTGGGGGGGGGGGGGGGGGGGGGGGGGGGGGGGGGGGGTCTGAAGTGAACCATCTTCTTCTGGTGCCGTATTGTTTATTTCCTCATTGTGGTGGCTTAATATGAATTTAGTATATATTATGTGTAGCAAATGTGAAGTCAGCTATGCAGGCCCCTGAGGAAGTATAATTCTGAATATAATGTCAGGGAACCTGTCTTGCTTTCACCAATGACCCCAATCTGCTATGTATCTTTTCTCACTTATATGTACTGATGTATGGCTGTTGTGTAGCTAGATGTCTAGGGTATATGCAATGTATGTTAATAAAATAACAACAACCACACTTAAAGTTAGCTAACAAGGCAGTGAACAACTCACTATAAAATTTTGGTCTGATAAATTTTTTTACAATGTATTAATTTCTTGTGCATTGAGTTAAAGAAAATTAAACGTCAAAGATTAATTACATATATTTACACAAATACAAGTTTAACTAATAAAGTCTGTACTATCTTGATCTTGACTCTATGTGGAAGGGAACTGTTCTTAGTGTGATACGTTCATTTAGGAATAAGCACAATTTTGATGGATCAATAATGTCATCATTACTAGGAAACTGTTAATATAATCGACGTGGAGGATCAGTTTTAGAATTGACAAAGCCCAGAACACAGGGCTTAGCTTTTATATAGATGTAAATTCTGCGATGTCCTGCCCATTAATCTGCCCTTTCACATCAAGGTACAGCTTGTGGATGGTAGATATTGCAAGGCACTCAACCATATGACCTCACACTGGTACTTTTCTTGAACATACACGTGACTGGCGCACTTCAGGTTCTTACAGAAACCCTGGGAAAGAAAAGATTCGTTTCCCTAAAATACTAATCTGACCTATCTCCACTCATACAAATGATACCGTCCGATAATGGTGATCCAGCTGCGCCACCCAGACTAAGATATAGGAGTAAAGTTGACAAAGGGATTCTGTATTACAGGCCACGCCCACACAGAGCTATTCCTAAATATGTTAAGTAGGTATAATCAGTCTTGCAATATAGCAGTAGATCCCACTTGATTGTAATCCACCACTTGATAAGAATAGGGTTATGCTTCACATGTATATGTATTCAATAAATAGGTCAAAGTTCACTCAAACTCTTGTCACGCGAATATCGTGTATTCGTTCCAACTTGGAATGGTCCACCACTGATACAATAAGTTTATGTCACTGATTCAATATGGTTATGCTTCAAAGGTATGAGTGTTCAAAGTCTACATCACCGCCACATAGGCTAGTAATAAATATGTGTTACTACTGTCACGTCTGGAATATTGAGTGCGTGTGTTGGTTTAGTCGTTTACACCACAGGTACGTACACAAGAGTCATGGATGGTTGTAAACGACTGGTGACATTTAATACTGGTTTATTCACGTCACCTCTACACCTCACGGTAGAAGGGGAACGACTAAGTAAGTAAGTAAGTAAGTTATTCACGTCACAACACATTAATATAAAATGCACATAGTCAGGATACAGTTCACAGCATAACACGAAATATATCTTAACACATAAGGACTGCGCACTCGGCAGTTACTATGAGATCAGCGCTATAAAGTAACATCAATAATTCAGCGCTATCTCTTCCTCAACAACTATCCTCTCACAGGAAACAATGGCCTTTATATAATTCATCAGCGCTACAAAGTATCCTCAATAACAATCCTCTCACAGGAGATAATGGCCTTTATATAATTCATCAACAACTATCCTCTCACAGGAAATAATGGCCTATATATATATTCATCAGCGCTTTAAAGTATCATCAATAACTCAGCGCTATCTCTTCCTCAACAATTATCCTCTCACAGGAAATAATGGCCTTTAAGGACTGCACACTGCAGTTATCAAAATGGCCTACACAAAATCTTCAGCTACTATCCTCTCACGGGAAATAATGGCCTTTAAAGACTGCACACTGCAGTTATCAAAATGGCCTACACAAAATCTTCAGCTACTGTCCTCTCACAGGAAATAATGGCCTTTAAAGACTGCACACTGCAGTTATAAACATTTCCACAATAATTCAAACTGCAGTTTTATACTACGCTGTACGCACAGCGAAAAATCCGTCGACATATTAACTTCAGCACTGTACAGGCATTTCACACTTCCCAAAAACACTGTCTTGACCTACCCCGGTCAAAACCGCCCAGAACACTCTCCCCCAGATAACACACTCGTTCCGCTCAAAAGCAGTCACGAGACTTCCTCACGGTCAACACAAGTCAGTCAATCAATCATCTGCGGGCTAGCCGCAAACTATTCTCACCCGCTCAAAACATTACAGAATAAATATATCTCACACTTGAGATGATCAGTGTTTTTCCACGCCTTCTGTAATCTATCTCTCGAAACTACCACGAGATATTTTCAAAACAATTCAATAGCCAACAAGCAAACAAGTGCTCCAACTCAGAATCTATCTTGACTACTAATATACTCAGATTTACGTCCCTTACACCAGTTCTATTCTTAACATCTTACCTCACCCCCGGAGAAAAAAATGATTCTATCATTTTTTTGACAAATACATCCCCCAAAAAAGTTAAGAGGACAATGAATCTCTAAGATATGCGTATAAGAATTACCTTAAGTAAAGTCAAAATAAGACATCTACAAAATATAAGCATTAAGTGAAATGTAAAAATGAAATATCCAATGTAATCAATTAAACATACTAAAAAATAATGCATTACAAAACCGAGTTAAATGAATACAGAACAATTAAATAGGAAACAACCGATAGTAAAAGAAAAGACAATATCAAGCAAAAGAAAAATGATCCGTAATAAAGGTAAGTATGAAATCCGAATATGAGGAAAAAACAATAATATCAAATTCAAACAATTTCTTATATGTAAAATAACTACAAATATCACAAGTAGTTACACTATATTAAGTTATCCCATTAACTGACAATACAAAGAATGAAAGTATAAGAAGCGAAAGAAGAAGTATATAAGAAGGATGCGAAACGCAAACAACGCACGAAATGTAAACAAAATATGAAACCATACTGAAAAGACAACAGAAAAGAAAGAATAGAATGAAGAATAATCAACAAAAACAGACGGAAAGCAAAAGGTATGAATATAGAGAAAGTTGGTAAAATATATACCAATAACTATTTAGATCAAACAAAGTATTTTATAATACATACAAACATGATCGAAAACGACAAAACAAAATAACAAAGTATACCTATACTAATATCATAAAAAATAGTTTATAACTAAACAAAACATAATCAGTAATTTAAACAAGTTATACAAGTTATACATAACCAACAATAAATTATCGACATCACACAAAAAAGTAATAGCATAGCTATATCTAAGTTCGACCAACGCACAATCAAGCGCTAATACAACATAACATCCAAAAAAACAAAAAACAAAAACTTTCTTTACAGAACTAAAATTACTCTACATATCAAACATAGCGCATAGTCAAGCGCTAGGCACACACAAAAACCAAAAAATTACAATGTCCGGAAAAAATTTTTTTTCCAAAAAATACAATACAAAAATATTTCTTAACGCTAAGTTACCTAAAAATAGTATTTTAATTTAATTAATTCAAATCTATAATTAACAAATTAACAAAGAAACTAACTTTAACAAAATGAGAGACATATAACAATTCCTGTATCTAAGCAAACACTAAACAACATGTGTAAGTTTTTCCAAAAAATACGTCACAAAGAAACACATAGGAAAACACACTATTACCAACATACAAGTTTGCAAATATATGAATACAACGTAATGTATGCTAATCAAATGCTTAAATCAGATCTTTAGATTCCTCAATCAAATAACAATATCAGCAAACGCTGTTAATTTTCTCTATACAGTTCAATTTAAACTTTTAAATATTTTCGGCTGACAATCACGTTCAGCTTAGCTACAGTGTTATTTAGTTATAAATTTATATCTATCTCCACTTGATATACTAAAAGTAACTATTGTAACACTACAACTAATGAGTATGTGCATAGGGCTGGCAAAC
This sequence comes from Oreohelix idahoensis, assembly GCA_024509875.1. Lineage (NCBI taxonomy): Eukaryota > Metazoa > Mollusca > Gastropoda > Stylommatophora > Oreohelicidae > Oreohelix > Oreohelix idahoensis. The sequence continues at coordinate 269,954 of JAMPIV010001685.1, forward strand.
TCATCATGTACAAAACTATCTTAACTATCACATCTGCAAAACAAAAACAAAAAAACAAAAACTTCAAGTTCTACACCAAAGTATAAAAGTCAATGATTATATGGTGTAAATAGGCATAGGTTTGTAACCCGTAAGGTTAAATATAAACCTGCTCATTGCATTCATCAATAGTAAACGACACGTCACTACCATCTAACACACTACACATTATCCAAAACACAATAGTATAGAAATAGCATCGAAATGAACTATCTTGCCGACATCTCATAAACACTAGGGGTAAAACGTCGAATGCATAGTTAGCACGCTGATATGTTCTGCTTGAACAGATACTCGGGCACAATGTTGACCTACATTCTTGCCGCTACCGTAAACAGGAGCGTTGAACCTTATCAAGAAGTCGCCTCTGTTCAAAAAATACAAATGAAAATTTCCATTTTAATGAATGGTAAAATTTACTGAAAACAACGGAGAGGTCAAATAAACAATTACCCCGCAATGTGGTCCGTGTAGAAATCTGGTCACTTCACGATGTCATCGACTCTTCCTTTATGTTCACAACAAAGTGATGCTCTTTCAAAATCAGAAACATAACAAGCAGTAGTATTTGTGACATCATTATTATTGCTACTTTGCTTAATAACAATGATTCTAGGCTCATGTCGAGCAAAATTAGCATAACTGCACTTATTATTTGTTGTTTGATCAAAATATTTATCATCATTTCCTCTTTGTTTGAGACCGTTATTATGTCTATAATCCCAATCAGACCTGTTGTGCTTAACATTTCTAGTTCGAACAAAAAATCTGTCAAAAAAATTATTGCACGATTGAAAACCTTTCTTGTATTTGTCTGTACCATTATTTTCAAAATTCTCGGAATAAAAATGTTGATATACATTAACTTGTCTCTTATCTCTCTGAGAAGGAAAATTATTATCATATAAATTCCCTTGGTACTTTCTAACCTTGGGAACATCTCTCCGACCAAAACTCTTTCCATTCTTTTCTTTGACAATATGCTTGTTTGCAGTATCATCTGCAGATCTATAAGTATCTTTATCGTTACGCATATAATGGGTTTCATCCTTGGAACCACTACTTATAACTTTATCCCTTGTTATCATCTTCTGAGAACTTCCAAAATTAGTTACTCGTTTAATCCTTAGGCTTTTATCAGGACTGACTGTTACATTATCATTCTCTCTATTACACTGCCGCCAAGAATCGTTGCCATTGGAAGCAGAATCAAAAGATTTTGGAAAGTTATATTTTCCCCGAAAAGATATTTGTCTATCACATTTAACCTTTCTATCAGCAAAGATTGTATGAGGCTGGCTCTTTGCTTTTTTAACCTGTTGGCAAACAACCTTCTGTCTAGTATTGTCAACATTGACAGAAGACCATATTTTGTTGTTCAAAATAACATCGAGTAGACCCTCTACTCTTTTTGTACTTTCTGCAATTTCAACATTTTTGTGTGAAATTTCTTCACTTAATTTCCTATTTAATTTGTCAAATGTCAAAACTTTACTTCTCTCCTCTGTTAGCAATCTCTCAATCTTAATCGCTTTTCCTCTCTCAGTCGTTAACTCTTCTAATTTGTCTTCCTCATCCTTTTCTTTATTTGCTCTAGTTTGACATGTTTCATTACCTAATTTTCCACATTTCTTATCCTGAACTTTTAATTTTCCATGTATCTCTTTCTTTTCTTTCAGTTGGCAACTGATAATATCATTATCATCCAACACCTCATGAAGCATATTTATGTAAGTCTCTTCACGAACATTGCTCTCAATCTTTAATTTGTCATACATCTCCTCCTTCTCTTGAAATTCTTGTCTGAGATTACCAACTTCGTCATCTTTGTCTTTCACCCGAATTTCCAACTCTTTGTTCTTGTTCAATACTGCATCTAACGCCGCATGTACTTTAGTAAGTTCCGTGTTTGACTTATCTAACTCATTTGTAAGTTTAGAGACTGTTTCGTGTAGTTTACTCACTTCAGCAGTACCTTTTAAACAATTGTCCCTTTCCCGTAGGGCACTCTGTTTGTTGACTTTTATTTGTTTCTCACTTCCTAATTCCATTTTCTGCTCATTAGGAATACCGTTATGGATTATCTTAAATATCCTTTGCACTATATGTCCGTGTTCAAGCTCGATATACTGTTGCAAAAACACACGAAGGTGCCGTAGCAAACTAACTAAATCCTTAGCCATTACTAAATTACAAACAAACTTAAAGTTATGTTCAGCAAATAACTCTAGGGATGCCGATACATTAACCAAAAAATCGTCCATCACCCATGCTCCAAGTCGTGGGCCTCTCAATTCCTTATTATCTCTACCTACTACCAATGCAAACTCCAACATAGGCCTTATATCTGCAGGATCCATATCATGATCCATGGTGATTCAATCACTCAGTCAACTATATATCTATACCAGTATAATTATTAATATCGCAAGTTTATGTTTCAAGAAGTTCTGACAATTACCCTTCCATTTCACACAGTTAAGTATCTATACCTGAAATTGCAATTATTTATTAACTTTGTATCCCCAATTCCTCTTCAAAGAACCTTTATAACATCATATTCATATGAGGGAAGTCATCATATATCATACAAGCAGCAATACCTATGCATTAAATCCTAATAATCTGTCAGTATAGACCTAGACAACAAAAACAACAGTTATCAACAGAATAAGCATAGGAAGGCTCGTTGACATAGTAAAGGCAACACAGTTCACACAACAACGAAAACAACTTATCTTGAATGAAAACAATTACGTTCCTTTCCGCAAACACCCTGGATATCACAAAGTTCAATGGTAAAACAATCGACCACAGAAAGGCATTGGAACTTGACACCTTGATTCCGCTCAGGTCCTCGATTCAGCACGTCACGTGCTTGTACATCGCACAGGAAAACAGGAAATGGGTCACCGTCTGTCAATTTCGTTGATACTGTGGCACACTTGTAGAAGGATTGACCTTATTTGGGTATCCGCCACTATATACTTGAACTTGTATACAGACGCCACTGTATATCATGACATCTCATAATCTTGAGTAATAAATTCCTTTATTTGCGAATATGGCATGAGTATCCGGTCCTATAATTACTGGAAACCACCAAATGATACTGTATCCCCATACTGGCCACCAAATGATACCGTCCGATAATGGTGATCCAGCTGCGCCACCCAGGCTAAGATATAGGAGTAAAGTTGACAAAGGGATTCTGTATTACAGGCCACGCCCACACAGAGCTATTCCTAAATATGTTAAGTAGGTATAATCAGTCTTGCAATATAGCAGTAGATCCTGCTTGATTGTAATCCACCACTTGATAAGAATAGGGTTATGCTTCACAGGTATATGTATTCAATAAATAGGTCAAAGTTCACTCAAACTCTTGTCACGCGAATATCGTGTATTCGTTCCAACTTGGAATGGTCCACCACTGATACAATAAGTTTATGTCACTGATTCAATGTGGTTATGCTTCAAAGGTATGAGTGTTCAAAGTCTACATCATCGCCACATAGGCTAGTAATAAATATGTGTTACTACTGTCACGTCTGGAATATTGAGTGCGTGTGTTGGTTTAGTCGTTTACACCACAGGTACGTACACAAGAGTCATGGATGGTTGTAAACGACTGGTGACATTTAATACTGGTTTATTCACGTCACAACACATTGATATAAAATGTACATAGTCAGGATACAGTTCACAGCATAACACGAAATATATCTAAACACATAAGGACTGCGCACTCGGCAGTTACTATGAGATCAGCGCTATAAAGTAACATCAATAATTCAGCGCTATCTCTTCCTCAACAACTATCCTCTCACAGGAAACAATGGCCTTTATATAATTCATCAGCGCTACAAAGTATCCTCAATAACAATCCTCTCACAGGAGATAATGGCCTTTATATAATTCATCAACAACTATCCTCTCACAGGAAATAATGGCCTATATATATATTCATCAGCGCTTTAAAGTATCATCAATAACTCAGCGCTATCTCTTCCTCAACAATTATCCTCTCACAGGAAATAATGGCCTTTAAGGACTGCACACTGCAGTTATCAAAATGGCCTACACAAAATCTTCAGCTACTATCCTCTCACAGGAAATAATGGCCTTTAAAGACTGCACACTGCAGTTATAAACATTTCCACAATAATTCAAATTGCAGTTTTATACTACGCTGTACCCACAGCGAAAAATCCGTCGACATATTAACTTCAGCACTGTATAGGCATTTCACACTTCCCAAAAACACTGTCTTGACCTACCCCGGTCAAAACCGCCCAGAACACTCTCCCCCAGATAACACACTCGTTCCGCTCAAAAGCAGTCACGAGACTTCCTCACGGTCAACACAACTCAGTCAATCAATCATCTGCGGGCTAGCCGCAAACTATTCTCACCCGCTCAAAACATTACAGAATAAATATATCTCACACTTGAGATGATCAGAGTTTTTCCACGCCTTCTGTAATCTATCTCCCGAAACTGCCAGGAGATATTTTCAAAACAATTCAATAGCCAACAAGCAAACAAGTGCTCCAACTCAGAATCTATCTTGACTACTAATATACTCAGATTTACGTCCCTTACACCAGTTCTATTCTTAACAACAAGGTTTATGCATGTTAACAGTTCCTAATCAGAAAATTGTATCTACATAGTTATTTTTCCCATCTGGTAGAGAGCTGTATTCCCTATCAAGTATCTCAAACTTATGTTGAACCCTTCCTAGACATTAGACCCTATTATAATTAAGTAAATATATTCAGGTGATACCCTGTAATTGATAAAGATGTCCAGTGATTTGCTGGTTGTAACTTACAACATTATTCATTAATCTCCTTTCCCTTATTACTTTCTTTTCTCCCACAATGTCAGAAAGCCTGTCTGGCTTTTCTACAAAAGGATAATATCTTTCTTAGCAACCCTGTGAAACAACACAAAGTTTGATGTTGGCTTCCATCTTTATTAAATTTTATTTTATCTCCAATTACAAGTAAAGCTGTAGGGCTTTTACATGAAACTATAAAATTATCTAACCCCATTTAATGCTTTTACACGACATGCTGAAGTGGCGCTTGTACGACTGGGACTCTACCCTTCCAATATTCATACATAATTAATAATGCAAACACATTGTCAAATACAATAAGAATTATAAATGTTGCTTCTTACCGTAATATTAGAATATTTCACTATATAAGTTAAATACAGGTCATAAATGGTCACACATATCTTCTGCTGACATCGGACTGAGAAGGCATAGAAGCACAACCTGTCTGACTTCGTCAATAACTGTATACGTGAATAGTTAATTTTAAAGTGGCGAGGAAATCTTGTGCCTCAGTGTATTTATTCTCTTCTGTTAGTTATTCTAAGCAACCAATCCGATTTCATCTGCTCCTACGCGTCTTTTTTTTTTTTTGAAAAGTTAACCTAATATTTTTTCAAATCAGGAGACACCCCTTTCTCTCCCCTCAATATGGCCATCATCAGTAAAAATGCATAATACACGTCTATATATGTCTTCATTCTACCATATCGCTAGTATTATCTAAGTCATTTGAATACAGAACGATAATATTTACTTCGTCTACCGTCTGTCATCTGATACATAAGATTACACCCTTCTGTCTATTCATTCTTACCATTTTCGTCTTTCTTTTATATTGTTGCAAATAATAATATATCTTTCTTTCTACAGTACGATAATATTATACGAAAGAATAGGATATATATTTATTACTAATTATTAGCATTTTAATCTTCTTTAATTCTTTATTTTCCTTACCGTTCTATTTGGCCAGTTAGTTTCAATTTCGAAATGCATACGATACCATTTCTAAGAAAACCACAACAACACTTTCAAACTTGCTTGACTACCGTAACCATGGCCTTTGACCTAATATGCAAATATTCCTGTCCTTCATCGTTCGTTTTGGGAATGGCATGCAAGTCTGTGACGTCACATTGGCATTAATTCGTTCTATTGTTTTTATGCGTTAACTCTTTAGATACCGAGTACTAAAAGCTAGTATTTCTGGCGGCGCGAACAACAATGACTCCACAAAACTTCCTTATGTTATTTTATTCTTATAAAAGTGGTCACTAGTCTTACAACTGGAGGGAATTTGCGAGACCATATGTGGGCGTATTGTAAGATGGTATTTTACGACATAATCTCCCCCGTTAGAAAAGCTTGCAATGGTAATGCAACTTTCAATATCTGTATGACAACCACGATCCATCTGCTTTTCTCTGCCTTAAAGTGATCATGGATTTATTGCAGTTGGGTCATACAAAGTAAGCACAACTCAAGAAAGCTGCCCCAGACCTCTGCAATCCAAGAATCTATTTCAGCTGCAGATATCACTGTCTGCCCTATGCTGATATAAATCAAGTTTCACCATTCCTCTTCACTGAGTCTGTCCCATGACAGGTCCAGAGAGTATTAAACGTCCCTCAAGGTTGCAATAGTTATGAAGGGTAATCTATAAATGGTGCTGGTAGAGTAATGTAAGGGTTCCGTAATTTCATTATCAGCCGGTATAAAACTCTCGGAATATCCTCAAGGCAACATCAGGATTTGGTATGTTCCTCCGAAATGTTCACAGCCAACAATTGGTCTGCGCGCCGGCTTGACTGAATTTGGAAACATCCTTTTCTATTTTCCATATATAATTCTATAATGTGCCACTCAAATGGAGGCCATATTCACCACTGTATACTTATCCTTACTATAATTTTGGTGAATTAATATGAAATGTGGGGAATGAATTTATGCATCAGAAATCAATCCGCCCTTAGCATTGTTATGTAATATGTGTGATCTCAATCCAATGTCCGTCCAATACTTCCAAATGGATTGTGTAGGCCTGGTCAACTACCTCTGTTACCGGGGCCTTTATACTGCTAAATTAATAACCATATTGTGAGGTGAGCGTGACTTTAGGCCAACTGACCAACCTTCCGCTCCCCACTCTCCTCGAATGATCACTTAGTTTTTGGTTTCAATTCTGGCTGATTATCATCAATGCTAATGTTTGCCAGTTCCCGGAATGCGGCTTCAAACTGAGCCTGGGATGACTGGGTTTTGATTATGTTTTCTCTGGGTGCCATATGCAGAGATGATAATGTGAATGTTTTTGGAGAAGGCTTTTTTTGGAAGGGGTTTTCCTACCCACTGCGTCTACCCTATCCTGTTTATTTATACTTTTACTTTCCTTCTTATTTTTAGGCCCATATTTTTTTCCACACTGCTTTCTTAGCAGGGGAGTATTATTTTTCCACCCTGTGGAGTTTACCTTGCAGCACTGGTCGCAGGCGTCAACAAATTTATCAATGTTTTCAGCTATACCTGGCCAGAAATATGCTACAGATGTCCTTTGACGTGTCGTACCCATCTTCTGGTGTACACCGTCTGGTAGAACATGTGCTTGTGCCATCACGTTTTCCCTATAACTCCTGGGCAGCACTAGCTGTCCATCCCTGTTGGATCCCGCTCTAGCTTTCCTGTAGAGCAGTCCCTCCTTCATAAAAAATTGTCCTTTTCTAGGGTGTGTATGGCTGTTTGGCAATTTGCCAAAGCAAGGTTTTAATGATTTATCCTTTGCCTGGGCCTGTCTCATCTGCTTTGGATGAATAGTTAGTGGTGGTGTGTCCTCCTTTCTAAGGGTCGACCTGACCTGAAGTGTGGTCATTGCCTTTCATTATATTGCGGGTTTCTGTCACGTGGTTCGTACCTGGGCCTATCATAGTTTTGGTTTATTCTTGGATTATGATCCCTAGTATTAAATTGGTTTTGGTTTTGGGGGCCTTTATTATGTTCTGGCCCCCAAAACCAAAACCAATTTAATACTAGGGATCATAACCCAAGAATAAACCAAAACTATGATAGGCCCAGGTACGAACCACGTGACAGAAACCCGCAATATAATGAAAGGCAATCCTACAGACCAGAGGGAAAATGGTGTAAAATCTGTAGGATGCAAAACCATAATACTGTTGACTGTGGCAGGAAAGTTCCTCCATATCGCACGGCATGCATGATCACAGTGGACAAGGGGAGGAAGAAACTGACAGAAAATCATATTAATCTTCAACATCCCCCCACCTGTGAAGAAGTGTTATGTAATGGGGCCACCTTTAGGTGCCTTTATGATTCCGGATTGGAATATGACTCAGTCGTGAGTGCAACCCTGGTGCACCCTGACCAGTATACCACAGAGAAAGTGGAGATACAAGGGGCCCTCATGGGAACAGCCACCATGACACTTCCCGTAGCCGAGATCAATGTTAAGACAAGGTACGTGGAAGGAGTGATTAGAGCAGCCGTGTGTGAAGACCCTAATTACCCGCTGGTGTTAGGAAAGAAATATGTGTTTCTAGGAAGCCCGGTAAAACCTGTTGTAATGACCACACTTCAGGTCAGGTCGACCCCTAGAAAGGAGGACACACCACCACTAACTATTCATCCAAAGCAGATGAGACAGGCCCAGGCAAAGGATAAATCATTAAAACCTTGCTTTGGCAAATTGCCAAACAGCCATACACACCCTAGAAAGGGACAATTTTATATGAAGGAGGGACTGCTCTACAGGAAAGCTAGAGCAGGATCCAACAGGGATGGACAGCTGGGGGCCTTTATTATGTTCTGTCGGCGTCTGTGGCCTAATGGATATGAACGCAGTTTCATAATCCAGATATACCAGGTTCGAAACCTGCTGCAGGCGGTTTGGTAGCAAATCGCTTTGTGTGGATTTTTAACAATGGTATAAGCGCCGTACCGTTCAGAAAGCAATGGCAAACTACTGAACGTAAAAATTGCCTAGAAAAATCACAAAACAGCCAATAAAAGCTGGGGTTGATTGCCACGTCCTGTAAAGGATAAGCAACTAGCTTTTTTTTAATTATGTTCTAATTGCTTCTTCCTAGCTCCAGCCAACTCTGACTGGGCTGCTAGATATCTTTCAGCTACCTCTAAAATATCCACCAGTCTCTCTGCACCCTGTTCTGTGAGAAACTTTCTCAATTCTGGACCCATGGACTCTCTAACCTGCTCCATCATAATCATTTCCTTTATATCTTGGGTTTTCCCCAGAGCAGTCCATTTCTCCAGATAGGTCTCTAGGCGGGCCGAGAACTGGTGGTAGGTCTCCCCTGTGAGTAATTTAGCATGTCTAAATTTCTTCCTATAAAATTCACTGTTTTTCTCATATCTGACCAATAGTGCTTGTTTAAGAATGTCATAATCGTCTTGGTCATCTTTACTGAGCTTTCAAAATACTTCATAAGAATTTCCCCTAAGTCCCTGGGATACCTTAAGGCTCCACTTCTCCTTCTCTAACCCATATTTTGTAGCTAAACGTTCAAAACGGCTAAGGAAGGACTCGATGTTGTCATCTTTCTCAATAAAGGGATCCAAATGAAACCCCATGGCTGATGAGGAGGCCCCCTGGCTTGCAGCTGAGTCGGAAGTGGATGGGCTAGTTCCATTTTCAGGAGCATGGCCTTGCAGCTCTAACTCCCTTAGTCGTATCTCATGTTCTCTTTGTAATCTTTTATCGTCCCTTTCCGCCTCCAATCTCCTTTCTTCTTTCTCTTGTTCCGCATCCAATCTCCTTTCTTCTTTCTCTCGTTCCGCCTCCAATCTCTTTTCCTCTTTCTCTCGTTCCGCCTCCCTCTGTAGACGTTTTTCCTCCTTCTCAGCCTCAAGTTTCTTTGCCTCAGCCTCAAGTTTCTTCTCCTCCAACTGCAGCCTCTTAATCTCAGCCTCCCTATCAGCTTCCAATTTCTCAAGTTCTCTAGCATCTTCTAACATAATTCGTTTCTCCTCCGCCAATCTATCAGCCTCTAATTTCTTAGCCTCCCTAGCATCTTCCCTTTCTCGGGCTATAAATTTATCAACCTCTGCTGTAACATAATCAATTAAAATCTGTCCCTCCATACCCATTTCCTTCGCAGTCTGCACAGCAGAAGATCTGTACTTCGCCAATTCAGCCATCTCAATATTCTATCAAATATTATTTAACTAATCAAACTAATGTAATTAATCTCTAATTAACAGGACAACACAGAGCAATGCCAATTCACTAAATCCTCCACCTATGTACTTTTTATAACTTTATGAATCCCCGGAACGAGTCTACCAATTTATGTGGTGCTATGAGAAATTCAAATCCCGGACGAGCCCCCAATATATGTGGTGGGTTGATATGAATTTAGTATATATTATGTGTAGCAGATGTGAAGTCAGCTATGCAGGCCCCTGAGGAAGTATAATTCTGAATATAATGTCAGGGAACCTGTCTTGCTTCCACCAATGACCCCAACCTGCTATGTATCTTTTCCCACTTATATGTACTAATGTATGGCTGTTGTGTAGCTAGATGTCTAGGGTATATGCAATGTATGTGAATAAAATAACAACAACCACACTTAAAGTTAGCTAACAAGGCAGTGAACAACTCACTATAAAATTTTGGTCTGATAAAATTGTTTACAATGTATTAAGCTCTTGTGCATTGAGTTGAAGAAAATTAAACGTCAAAGATTATATACTATATTTACACAAATACAAGTTTAACTAATAAAGTCTGTCTTATCTTGATCTTAAGTTTCAATTATTTAGGCAGTAAAATGACTCAGGATGGTGACACAACAAGAGAAATCCATACTAGAATTGCTTTGGCAGCTAGCGCCTTCAATAGATTATCTAACATTTGGAAATTACGATCATTGAATATACATACCAAGCTTCGTCTGTTTAATTCAAATGTTATCTCATGTTAACATACGGCTGTGAGAGTTGGAAAATAACAAAATCATTGGAGAACAAGCTGAATACATTCGAGAACAAATGTCTTAGAAAACTCATGAACATCAGTTGGAAAGAATTCAAGACTAATCGACAAATAAGAGAAGACTCTAGGCAGAAATATGTCTCCGACTATATAAGGAAAAGACGATGGTCATATATCGGTCATGTCCTACGAATGCAAAACAACAGAATACCACTACAGGCGCTCACTTGGGTTCCTGAGGGTAAGCGGAAAAAAGGAAGACCAAAAGAAACACTCAGAAGAACAATAATAAGAGAAGGAAGAACGTTGGGCCTAAATAATGTGCAAGAGCTAAGAGGAGTGGCGTCACAACGAACAACCTGGAGAGCACTGGTTTCTGCCTTATGCGCCGTGTTTGGCGCTTAAAGAATTTATTATTATTATTATCTTGATCTTGACTCTATGTGGAAGGGAACTGTTCTTAGTGTGATACGTTCATTTAGGAATAAGCACAATTTTGATGGATCAATAATGTCATCATTACTAGGAAACTGTTAATATAATCGACGTGGAGGATCAGTTTTAGAATTGACAAAGCCCAAAACACAGGGCTTAGCTTTTATATAGATGTAAATTCTGCGATGTCCTGCCCATTAATCTGCCCTTTCACATCAAGGTACAGCTTGTGGATGGTAGATATTGCAAGGCACTCAACCATATGGCCTCACACTGGTACTTTTCTTGAACATACTCGTGACTAGTGCACTTCAGGTTCTTACAGAAACCCTGGGAAAGAAAAGATTCGTTTCCCTAAAATACTAGTCTGACCTATCTCCACTCATACAAGGTTTATGCATGTTAACAGTTCCTAATCAGAAAATTGTATCTACATAGTTATTTTTCCCACCTGGTAGAGTGCTGTATTCCCTATCAAGTATCTCAAACTTATGTTGAACCCTTCCTAGACATCAGACCCTATTATAATTAAGTAAATATATTCAGGTGATACCCTGTAATTGATAAAGATGTCCAGTGATTTGCTGGTTGTAACTTACAACATTATTCATTAATCTCTTTTCCCTTATTACTTTCTTTTCTCCCACAATGTCAGAAAGCCTGTCTGGCTTTTCTACAAAAGGATAATATCTTTCTTAGCAACCCTGTAAAACAACACAAAGTTTGATGTTGGCTTCCCTCTTTATTAAATTTTATTTTATCTCCAATTACAAGTAAAGCTGTAGGGCTTTTACATGAAACTATAAAATTATCTAACCCCATTTAATGCTTTTGCACGACATGTTGAAGTGGCGCTTGTACGACTGGGACTCTACCCTTCCAATATTCATACATAATTAATAATGCAAACACATTGTCAAATACAATAAGAATTATAAATGTTGCTTCTTACCGTAATATTAGAATATTTCACTATATAAGTTAAATACAGGTCATAATTGGTCACACAGATCTCCTGCTGACATCGGACTGAGAAGGCATAGAAGCACAACTTGTCTGACTTCGTCAATAACTGTATACGTGAATAGTTAATTTTAAAGTGGCGAGGAAATCTTTTGCCTCATTGTATTTATTCTCTTCTGTTAGTTATTCTAAGCAACCAATCCGATTTCATCTGCTCCTACGCGTCTTTTTTTGTGTGTGGAAAATTTAACCTAATATTTTTTCAAATCAGGAGACACCCCTTTCTCTCCCCTCAATATGGCCATCATCAGTAAAAATGCATAATACACGTCTATATATGTCTTCATTCTACCATATCGCTAGTATTATCTAAGTCATTTGAATACAGAACGATAATATTTACTTCGTCTACCGTCTGTCATCTGATACATAAGATTACACCCTTCTGTCTATTCATTCTTACCATTTTCGTCTTTCCTTTATATTGATGCAAATAATAATATATCTTTCTTTCTACAGTACGATAATATTATACGAAAGAATAGGATATATATTTATTACTAATTGTTAGCATTTTAATCTTCTTTAATTCTTTATTTTCCTTACCGTTCTATTTGGCCAGTTAGTTTCAATTTCGAAATGCATACGATACCATTTCTTAGAAAACCACAACAACACTTTCAAACTTGCTTGACTACCGTAACCATGGCTTTTGACATAATATGGAAATATTCCTATCCTTCATCGTTCGTTTTGGGAATGGCGTGCAAGTCTGTGACGTCACATTGGCATTAATTCGTTCTATTGTTTTTATGCGTTAACTCTTTAGATACCGAGTACTAAAAGCTAGTATTTCTGGCGGCGCGAACAACAATGACTCCACAAAACTTCCTTATGTTATTTTATTCTTATAAAAGTGGTCACTAGTCTTACAACTGGGGGGAATTTGCGAGACCATATGTGGGCGTGTTGTACATACAGATGGTATTTTACGACACTCATGTGTTAGTGTGGATGTCTGGATGGCTGGATCTGTGGCAGTGCTTAAAATGTTTTCTTCAGTTTGGGATGTTGGTCTTTGTCTCGTTATTGATGAATATGTTGGTGGTAGTTTCACTTGTGGTTTTGTATTTTCTGGTGCTTCAGTGGTAGCTTTTGGTGTTGTAGTGTTGTTTGGGCTGTCTGGGGCCGAGTATCGTCGTTTCCCCTCGTTCTGGTGTGCTACCACTTGAAACCCGTCGTCTGCAATTTGGGGCTGTAAGGGCCTGGGTGCTGTAGCCGGTGCTTTTGGTCAGCTGTTTGTCGGTGGTCTTGTCAGTGGAACGATTTCTTCTCTGGCTGGCTTTTTGTTGCATTTGTTGGCCCAGTGAGTTATCTCACCGCAATGAGGACATACCGTTCTCCGCCCTGTCATGGTAACTAGGACCTTATGTTTTTGTGCTATAGTTATTCGGAGCTAATGGTAGTGCGGAATGGCCATCGTGGCTCTACAGAGTAGACCCCATTTGTCAGGCGCGTTGCGGATCTTGAAAACTTCCACCCTTGGATCGCCTGTGATTTTAGCCGCAATGGCTTCCACGGCTTCTTTTTTTTATTGTTGGTGGAAGCCAGTGGAGGAGAGTTAGTTTGGATCTTTCTTTTTCTAAATGTTCTATGGTGATAGTCAACTCTGGGTTTGCCAGTTGTATGGTTTTGCCATGCAGTTTATCATAATGATTTGCATGGGCTTCCGTGGTAAGGTTGAAATACCAGCGCACTGGATTTTCGAACCGGTAAAGGAAGCTAGTCCGTTTTTCGGTAGCGCCCAGGCCAAATACTGCACTTGATAAAAAGGAGCCCTTCGCCACATTCCCGATTCCAGCAGGAGTAAAGTTCCTGTCCGATGCAGGTTTCCTCCTAGGGCATCCATTCCTAGGTCCAGAGTAGTAATGAAATTTTTGCTTGCCGTAGTATCCTTCACAATGTATAAAGACTTTTTTTTAATACCCCTACTGGGGCTCAATGTGAGTGTCACGAAGTGGATTTAAGTTTATAGAGTTTGCCTGAGTGCAAGCAAGACCCTAGTATGAGAAAGTCTGAGAAGATAGAATTTAGATGAAAATTACAGTGACTGTGGACAGATGAGACTATCGGCTCAAGGGCGGGAACCTGGATTTGACTCTCCCTTGCCGCTTCGTGACTTCAGAATTGCTATAGCCTCACCCCCCCCCCCCCCCCCTCTGGCTACATTTAAACACAAGGAAATAAGGTGTAAATAACGACCACATGATGATCTCTGGGATTTATGATAGATACACCCGTTCCCGCTGAAGCATGGGGCTTCACTGCAAGAGAACTGTTTCGGTCTCGCTGAAGATTTGTATTTCACTGCAAGGGATCGTAGGTTATTTTCTTTCGCTTCTGGCGATATCTCGAGTCCTCTGACCCCTGAGATATTTACTTTTGCCGTGGGTAATTTGTAGTGGCCAATTACGCTCCCCCACTGTGCGGTGACCTGCAAATGATGGCGTTTCTTCTGCTTGAAGCAGACGAAAATTCTACGGTACACGGCAGGCAAATATTTCTTCAGAGAGAGAGAGTTGCCCCTGCCTAAACGACTGTTTATATACAAGGAGAAACTCCCGCTGATTACCTCCTACGTGTTTGCTAAGCTTCCTACTCGGACAATTGAAAACGCTAAAAATTTAATAACTGCGACCTACGCCAATCAGATTTGAAAGTAAGCCGTGACCTGTTTATCGCGACCACGTGCGTTTCTGACTTGCGTCATACAGACGTGCATGAAATAACGATTTCCGTAAACGAAGAAAAATCTACGTGGGCGCGAAAAATTAGAAGAAAAGAAACTGGTGAGAGTATAAAATAAACCTACCGTCATTAAGAAAAACGCAAATATATACCTACAGAAAAAGACTAAACTCGATATATTCATGGAGAAGAAAAACAGAACCAGACGAAATTCAAATACTATGCCTGGAGAAGATACCCGGTGAAAACTCAAATAGAAGAACAAAATCGGGCCTGTTGAAAGGACAGAATTACAGTACAGCATCACAGTGAGGTCTATTTACTTTATTAGTAGGATGTGTGAATTGTGTATGATCCCGGCCCTGGCTAAGGAGCTTTGATCTTAGCCAAAAGGCCGAGAAGTAATAAACACTATTCAATTTTTTTTTAAACATCTTTATTCACATTCCGTGGAAATTTACAATGACATATGCATTGAAACATTAACAATAATAGCATGCATATAAGTATCAAAATGAAAATACAGTGAGCAGCTGTATCCAACAACAACAAAAAAAACCTTTCACTCCTTTACACGCTCTTTCTTGTACTCTAAATATACATTGCACATTTTTTTATTGTAATCATAGTATTCATTTACTATGTAGATATATTTGTGACGGAATGTCTGTCTCTGTCCTTTTGTGTGATCTCTCACACCTCCAGCCCTAAGGCAGTATCATTTTTTTTCCTTCATTTTTCTCTCCGGTCGTTGTTATTTGGCATTTAATTTTTCCCCTTCAGAGATTTGACTCTTTATGCTGGACATAGCATGGGGAAAGTCTCATACGGTCAGCGACAATATTTTGTCGCATAATCTGTCTGGCCATCTTGTCAAGCGACGGTTTTTTGTTTTGTTTTTTTTTTCTAACATCTTTATTCACATTCCGTGGAAATTTACAAAGCCATTTGCATTGAAACATTGAGAATAGTATGAATATAAGTATAAAAATGAAAATGCAATGAGCAGCTGTTTAAAAAAAAAAAAAAAAAAAAAAACTTTCATTCCTTGCACACAGTCATTTACACGCTCGTGTACTCTAAAAGTTACACATTGCAAATTTTGTAATTGTAGTGTTGAAAAAAAAAAACCTATTTTCAACCGTTATTTGCCGACTTTCCGTGCTGGCGGTCGTCGTCATAGTCCCAGTCTCCATAATTACAGGTTCCGGACACATTTAGTTGGTCGTAAAACTTCAACGTGTCACAGCGCTTCAAAGATACACCGTCAACAAAAATGTCCCGAGTTCCGATTTTCCCTGCCTCGATTTAACGACCACTGTTTAAATGCTTCGCTGTCGCTCTGTCCCAAGCCCTTAATCACGGGTGCCGGACATCGCTGTCGTAAATCTTCAACGTGTCACAGTACCCTATAGATGTAGAAACTGGGGCGAACGGATAACATTAACGTTTCCCAAAAACATTTTTTTTCTCTTTGTGGACACACGCATTCTGACCTGTGCAAAATTAACCTATAAAAAGCTAACTTCTGCATCATCCGTTTCAAAATTATAACAAAATAAATAAACTACTCATGTATATATGCATTCAAATTCAAAATTAATAACACTGATAATAGATACATAGACAATAAAATTAAAATAATTTAAAGGCAAGCTTCTCTCTGCAGACATGATAAAAGGGAGTATGAAACATTTTAAACATGCATACAGTCTCGCATGTGCGTGTACCCAAGACAAAAATATTGGGTGATATAGTACCTCATCTTTAACGTTGTGTGTGGGGAGGAGGAGGGAGGATGGGGATGTGTGTTTAAGTGGGTGGGGAAGTTAGGGATAGAAAGAAAAAGGACCCATTTGTATATATACATATGCATATACACCCATATATATACTTATATATATATATATATAAATATATATAAATATATATAAATATATGTATATAAATATATAAATAAATATATATATATATATATACATACATATATACACACACACACATACACATGTATATATATATATATATATATATATATATACATATATATATATATATATATATATATATATATATATATATATATATATATATATATATATATATATTTTTTTTTTTTAAGTGAAACTTTATTTGCTTTCTTTTCAATTTACAAAATCGTGTATATTTACAAAGTGAAATACATGGAAAGCACATGGACAAGTTTTCAATTTAAAATCATGAGCATTTTACACTAAAAAAATATGATAAAAAGGTTACATGGCAACATCAAAACTCCTCTGTTCTCGCAAGTACTTTTGTACACATGCAAACCCAAGTGATAGAATTTATATGTTTTAGACAAGGGCTTTGGTATGTATAAATCCCGAGAAACAAATGTGAGAAGGAAAAGAAACAGGATGTGTAGTATTGGTGCACGTATGTCTAACAATAAACACTTTTCGAATAGTAACAAAGCACAGTGGCCCGGATTCTTCAATGGATCATTAAAATTGTGTGCTGAAAGTCTAGTTCTAATGCTAAAATTTAAGACTGGCTGAGAAAATGTAACAAGCTAAATATTTATTTCTTTTGTTCTTAAATAAAACAACACATTTTTTTCTTTTACGTGTTACATAAAACTTTTTTTTTCTTAAATATCTTTAATTATTGCAAAAGTAAAGACAATATCTTACAATCTGTACAATATAAAAATAATATTTTTTAATTTTATTATATTCTCCCTTGGTTAATTAAAAAAATTATATTTTACTTCCCTTAACATTACTGTCATGCTATACATCATCATCATAACCCTCCACTCCCAAAAGAGCATAGGCCTTCAACAAACACATGCCAAGTCCTCCTGTCACGTGCCATCATCTCAAGTTCTTTCCACGTTCTCTTCATCATTTTCACCTCTGTTTCCATCTCTCTTCTCCATGTGCTTCTTGGTCTACCTCTGCCTCTCTTGCTTTGGGGGTTCCAGAACAAGGACTGCCTTGTAATGCTATCAACAGGTTTCCTCAGTGTGTGTCTTATCCATCGCCATCGTCTTCTTCTCATCTCTTGTTCCACTGGCACTTGTCTAGTTCTTGTCATCAGTTCCACGTTGGTAACCTTTTCATGCCATTTTAATTCCTCTATTCTACGCAAGCACCCATTTATGAAAGTCTGTAGCTTTTTGGTTCATAGATTTGACTCTTTATGCTGGACATAGCATGGGGAAAGTCTCAGACGGTCAGCGACAATACTTTATAGCATAATCTGTCTGACCATCTTTTAAATCGACGGTTTTTAATTTTTATTTTAATATCTTTATTCACATTACATGGAAATTTGCAAAGCCATTTGCATTAAAACATTGACAATAGTGTGAATATAAGTAAAAAATGAAAATGCAATGAGCAGCTGTTAAAAAAAAAAAAAAAAACTAAGAAAAAACTGTCATTCTTTGCACACAGTCATTTACACACTCTTGTACTCTAAAAGTTACACATTATAAATTTTGTAATTGTAGTGTTGAAAAAATCCCTATTTTCAACCGCTATTTGCCGACTTTCCATGCTGGCGGTCGTCGTCATAGTCCCCATAATTACAGGTTCCGGACACATTTGGTAACACTTTTCAAATAGTAACAATGCACAGTGGCCCGAGTACACAAATCGATCATTAAACTGTATGCTGAAAGACTAGTTCTAATACTAAAATTTAAGACTGGCTGAGAAAATGTAACAAGCTAAATACGTATTTCTTTTGTTATTAAATAAAACGAAAACACATTTTTTTTCTTTTACGTGTTACATAAAACTTTTTTTTTTTAACTTAAATATCTTTAATTATTGCAAAAGTAAAAACAATATCTTACAATCTGGTCAATATAAAAATAATAATTTGTTTCTTTTATTGTATTCTCTCTTGGTTAATTAACAAATTTACATTTTACTTCCCTTAACATTACTGTCATGCTATACATAGTCTTTGTTATCTCCAATCATGCCGTTTTTTAACACTGACAGAGACCATTTGTCTGTTATCATCATCATCATCACCTGCGGCCATCTCCACACGAAGGTCAGCAGCAATGGTTCTTCGGCTTCTTCTGGCTCTTGTCTAGGTAGTTCTTTCCTGTCCATCTCTTGATGTTAAAAACTAGCTTAACTATATACACAGATGGTCTAAAGATGACGATGAACAATTAGGGGCAGGAATAATGATACCAACATCGGGGAATTAGGAAAAAATACAAAGTAACAAGAAATGCATCTATCTTCATGGCAGAATTAGTAGCAATACTCAAGGCTCTAGAAGTAGTTACACAGAACCCACCACAGACAGTAACAATTCTCACGGACTCACTCCCGTCATTACTAGCAATAAATAACAGGAATGAGAGTAGCAGGCCCGACATTGTAGAGGAAATACTACAGATAGATACATACCTAAATTCCCCTGGATGCACAATCACGTTAGCATGGATTCCATTTCATGTTGGCATAACAGGAAATGAACTCGCTGACAGGGAAGCCAAACGGAGAAGAACTAGCAATAAAGAAATTGACAGGGCTAGGGAGATTCGAAATAAAGAGTCTAATTGCAGGGACAATAACCAAAGAATAGAGAATAGCTTGGAACCAGAGCACAAAAGGAAGACATGCATACCAGCTTTTAAAGAAACCACGAAAAAAAATGTCAAAGATAAACTAAAAATTCCAGTAAATAAAAAAATTACTACGGCTCAGATTAGGAACCGGCTACTTTAGAATAGAGGAACCCATCTATGAAGAATGTTATGAAAGTAATACCATTAAACACTTCTTGCTAGACTACAAGAGATACGACTAACACAGGCAAAATATAAAGGATTAATACTGTACAAACTGCAGAATAAAACTAAATATAGATAATTTAATGGGTACCAAGTCCCCTCAAGAGGTACAAAAACTAGTCAAACAATATATCACAAATACAAAAGCAACAATCTAACATCTGACAGGAAGTGTGACAAAATATATACATACTCTGAGATTTACCCGTAGTTGCCTTACAGCGCTAATGGTAGTAACAAAGATATGTCACCAGAAAGGAATAACAGAACCCAGTAGGAAAAATAGATAGATAAACCCCAAACCAATATTTAAATCATACCAGTATAGATACTGTACAAATAAGCTTCTGAACAACACAACAAAAGGAATTATTAACCAGAAAGTAAAAACCACAAAGTGAGGCATAATACAGCTCAGACGTAGAATAAAAACGACAGTAATTTTTTTAAAATATAAATGAAAAAAAAACGTACTTATATAACCAACATGGTAATATATATGACATTTGATGAATCTCAGTTTTAATTTGTAAGCTAATTCTTTAGATTGTTAGTATTTGTCTCATGTTGTTGAAAGTAGCTTTGGACATTCCTATTGTCTTCTTGATTTATGTTTCACATCAGTTGTTTTTCTGCTGTTATATGATCAAGATGCTTGCTTTGCTTTTTCCCATTGTTTCTTTTCGTTTCCCTCGTCAAGAGCGCTGGCGGTCGCTGTCTCGAGAGACTGTGCGTGGTGATCCCGGTTTGACCGGGCCCTCCCAGTTGATCAGTTAGCGAGGCAGTAGTTTGGCTCCTGTGTCCGTAAATCGCAGCCTTCGGTCGTGATGTTAGCAAGCAGTCGCATCTCCGTATCGGGCTCGACAACAGTCTCGAAAAACGGCCCCGCTCTCGCAACGAGTCGTGGGCCGGCAGTCAGTAAGCTGGTGTCACTTTCGGCCAGTCCTGTTCGACCAGGGGAACGTCTTGTCGGCATGCGGCCAGTGGTTCTCGCAAGAATAAAATCGCCGGGGCCGCCGGGATCCGCTCTGCACAGAGCGCTGTCTCCCTCCCCGCGCGAGCAACGAAATCTGTTCAGACAGTTATCTGGTTGATCCTGCCAGTAGTCATATGCTTGTCTCAAAGATTAAGCCATGCATGTCTAAGTTCACACTGTCTCACGGTGAAACCGCGAATGGCTCATTAAATCAGTCGAGGTTCCTTAGATGACACGATCCTACTTTGATAACTGTGGCAATTCTAGAGCTAATTTGACCGAGGGCAAGTTCCGTATCCTACTAGTGACAGGCGGTTGCTACTGGTGTCAGACTGTATCGGCTAGACCGTTCCTCTGACGTCCAGGCCGGGTCTTGCTGCATGGGCAACAGCTCGATCTACAATTGCCCAACCTCGTGCCACCGAAAGTTATTTCGGGAGGTACGCTTCTATGGTCAGAAATGACTGGCAGGGAAGATAGACATGATCAAGATATGACAACCTCTAAACGTGGTCCAGAAATTTTCCATTTATTTTTATCTTCAATGTTGGCTTATCGTCTGTTTTGCTAATTATCATAGTTTTCCTTTTCTCAATGTCCTTGTCCAGTCCATATTCATGACTTATGATGTTTACTTGTTTCACCAGTTTTTATAACTCCTGCTCACTTTCAGCTAACAAAACTGTATCATTGCATATCTATTATGAAAGGTTTTTTAATGGTCTATTTCAAATAAACAACCCTTCCCAAATTATAATAGATGCGTAAGTGGATGATACGAAATAAAACACCATACAGTGGAGATTGGTTTAAAAAAATTAATTAAGCCAGAAATTAAATTTCTTCTGGGCGTACTTTTCGACTGTAAAGACTCACATGTTCATTAGAGGCTTGGGGTTGATTCCATTTTTCATCACAGCGACCACACGCCAGAGAGTAGATAGGAAGATGTTAAGTGATTAATATACGGAGTAACTTTGTAAAATTACTGGTGTTCAGTCCTAGCATGTCCTCTACTTGTCCATATAGTATTTATAAAATGCATTCATCAGATCCTTCTCTGTCTTAAGATGATGGTAGCCAAGAGCACAAGAATTGGCTCATTGAGAGATGCATGAGAAGGTGAAGGACGTGTTCATCATCAATATCATCGCTGTCCTTTGCGTTCCTCGTGGAGCATGGGTCCACCACTTTAGCTGTCACCTTGCAGGAAGCCTGCACCAAGCTGTCACGTGTTCTTGTGGCGGTGTTTATGTGGCAATTTGTATTACGTGATGAGGTTGCCAGCCTCATGCACAACCTGCTTATAAAGCCATGTACGACATGCTTGAAGATGCAGCAGTCCTTTTCTTTCTGTGTCTATTCAGAGACCACGTGACCCACATGAGGAATAAACTTAATTACTGCAAATAACAGGAATGGCGCATAAAGTATGGAAGCCGACAACAAAGACATCTTGCTAAAAATAAATGTTTACAAATTGAAAACATTTGCCGTAATAAAGTTCGTTTTCCCAACAGCAGTAGCTGCTATGAGACTCAAAGCGGCTCACCTCTGGCACAGTCTTTCACACACCCTGAAAAATATACTCATTTTATAGCAGACTGTTCGAATATTTCATGAGTACTTATTATATGCCACCCTCACCTGATTATGTTTCAAATCATTGTATAATGCAGTGCTCCGCCGTATTCCGCCGTAACGTTTTTGACTTCACGGCACACTTATGTGCCCTTAAAAATTCCACGACACACTCAGTAGCGCAGCTAGGGGGGGGGGGGGGGGGGCGCACAGGGAGCGTCCTTCCCCATAAGCTCGTTCCAAAAGGGACGCCTTTTCACTTACTGCTAGATGTTTGCCAGGGGGAGAGAGAGAGAGATAGAGAGAGAGAGAGCGAGCCAGAAGTCCTATCCTATCGGCTGTCTTCCTTCTGGCCTGGTTCCAGTCTAGACCTCGGTCCTTCGACGACTGTCTGATGGTAAACTTCCGGTGTTATGTCTTACGGTTCGCACTAGTGACCTGTCATCGAAGCATCATTTTTGGTGATGCGTAGATGGCAGGGAGGATAGTGTGATTTGCTTGCATAGCTAGGCGGGGTTGTCGCACGGAAGGTCCAGGGTTCGGATCCTGGGTAAGCCACTCATGTCTGTTGTTTTTCTGTTGTCTAGTGTTCTACTTTTTTATTTCCTACGAGTGCCTGATAACATACCTTTATGTTTGTCTCATATTAATTTACTGTTTACAGGCCTCGGGTTTCCCTTCCTTATGTGTTATAAATGTTTTCAAACTTTGCCTTTACTGGACTTACGGCATTATAGTGAGCACTCCATCTTGCCCGGGAAAGCCTTTTGACTGACATGCCTACATTCTTCATCAGCATTTCCCATCGATGAGGTGAGACCGAACAGGAGTAAACTCTCTCTAAGGTAACAAAAAAACATTACACATGAAGATGTGCTACCAAATGAGTGCACACCGCAAAGGTTCAGTGACTGATTTGCGCAAGTCACAAACAGCGCCTTGGGGTTAATGTCTCTTATCTTCGACTGAACCTCACCATGAACCCCAGCCATAGCTGCAGTGTTATCATATCCTTGACAGGGAGCCGCGCTAGCGTAGTGGTTACAATACCGCTCTGGCGACCGGGTGATACAGGATCAAACCCGGGCGACGGCATTTGAGGATTTTTCGTCGACCGGGATTTGGACTGGATTAACTCGAGACCTGGCGAGGACATTTGAAGGAGTGTCGTCGACCAGGGACTGGCGGCTCCTGAGCAGACCCAGCTGCAATGGGTACCTCCGAAATCGGCGAGTATTTGCCTGAATGGCGAGGGACACCTGTCTATGTACAAGAAATAAAGGGATACTCACGTAAAATCAATGTCAGGTTAGACATAAATAATAACCTGAGATTTCGCCTCGAGTATTAGCGGGCGTACGAAAAAAAAAAAAAAAAAAAAAAAAAAAAAAAAAAAAAAAAAAAAAAAAATCCTTGACCGCGGCACAGGATAGGAAACTCTTTACAGAGCGATACAACAGGAGGCAATCTGATCATCAGAAGAGTTCCCCCTTCCCCCCCCCCCTCGAACAAGTGTTTCGTTCCTGTATACTCCTTTACACTCTAAAAAGGGGGGGGGGGCCTCATTAGGTCATGACTCCCAAGTGTCTCAGCCTCCTGTTGTCTTGTATCGAAAATGAACCCATTTCACTTTGGTAGCAACTTTAAAATCCACAACTCCGCAAGCCATGGAGGCAATTGTGAAAGTAACAAAGAGAAGACAAATTATTCCGTTCGTTCCGTCGCACACCACGACTAGGGACAGACACTGGCACACCTGCGCGAAGCCGACGAGACTAGACACTGCGCTAGCAACTGAAATTCTGTGCCCAACACCTCTTATAATATACGCCGCGTGTTGCCCGTCAGTCACAGCACTTTCACCAGTACACCGTAAAACTCAACGTATTGAGGACTTAGAAAAATTCCTGGTGTTTTCTGTACCGCAGAGTTTACTGTTCCGAGTTCCATAGCCCATTGCGGTTGTTCCACAGCCAGCATGATGCCTTTTCGGCAGTTTCACTAAGCCTCTTCAGTGCCCTTGTTCTCGACTGTCCCTTCAGCCCCAACAGTTTCAATAAATCATACACTGATGCAGCCACGAGCCCTCTTGTGCCCACCTCAACAGCCATGACCATTGCAGTGAACCCATCGTGTCTCAGATCCGTGGCCATATCATTATACTTGGCCGCTTTGAACGAATGTTGCTCGTCCAATCTGGATTCAAATGATACGGTCAGTTCAATATAACCTGAAGCGATGCTGAAGCACTATATTCGGCCATCTCCGCGATTTTCTGATACTCTCTGGATATGCCCCTCGTCCAGGTAGGTCTACCGCCATCTCCCACTCGTTTGCACAGTCAAGAAGAGATGATAAACTACTACCTGGTTTACTCGGTTTGGGGTGTGCTGAATTTTCCTGCCCTCAGAAAGTATGTATTTGCGGTGCTCGGCCTGGCTTTGCTATTCGCCTTCATCCTTGCCAGGTCTATTGTCGAAGCCAGCTCATTTAGCACTTTGTTGTGGCGCCAAGTGTATCGCCCTTGCCCCAATGACACCTTATATGATGAGAGCACGTGTTCAAGTGTCTGCCTCTCCTGGCACAGGGGCACTGCTCATCATCCGACTTTCCCCATCTCACAAGGTTTGTGGCCGACGGCAGCAGGTCATACATTGATCTAACAACGAAGCTGAGCCTAAGAGGTGCCATATGCCATATATCATTTCATGTCAAGGACCTTTGCAGGGCTCCTTCCCATGTAGTCCATTGGCCTTGTTGGGCCTGCTGCACTGCTTTTTTGCAACCTTTTATCATTCTCAGCTCCTCGTATCTCCTGAACTACCATGTCTCTGCGCTCCCTGCTTGATGCCTTGGACCACCAGTGGATTTTTCCATGACCAAATCCCCGTCTATTCGTTTGTGTGTATCCGATTACCTCCCTCAGTTTGAGCGACTCTTGAGCAGCATCAACAGCTTCTTCCACTCTCCATTTCCTTCCCGTTTTCAGTGTGGGCTGAATGGACTTAACCACGTCATCTGCTGACTCGCGCAGCATCATTGTAAGCCTTGCCTTTCCAACTTTGTACTTTTCAACAACTAACTTGAAAGGAAGCAGAAGTTTTGACTTTTTGCAGTACAGAGCTACATCTGACAGACCTGGTGGTACCCCTAGCCATTTCCTCATGAACTTGTTGACCTTCTTCTCTATAGCTTCCACTGTACTTGTGCTTATTTCATATATAAGCAGTGGCCACAACAACTTAGGTATCAACATGAACTGGAGGCACCACAGTTTTAATTTTCCTAGGAGTCTGCTGTCACGTGACCGATAATTAATTTTTCCATCTTGTCCATAATTTGATTAGTCCTTTAAATGTTCTGTTTTCCTGGACATTTTGTATGTTCTTTTTCTTTCATTTTCTACCTTCGTGGCCAAACGTTTTCACCTTCTCAAACCCCACCCGAGGTTTGGTTACGTTCCGGCCTGTAGCGGTCAGCGAACGATAATATTATCTAAGCCGCACCTGGTCTGACCAGGGGAATATCTCTTACGTTTAAAGGCTTTGACCACGAGTGAGAGGAGCCTCTGTGTAGTCTTTGATCGCTAGCGGGAGAGAACTCGTGCGGTCGGTAATAAGTTTGATCTTCGTTTTCAGGGGGAGATAACAACCGCTGCTAGTGGGTTGTTTGCCCTTAGATGAGCAAAGAGCACATAATATTATGACTGTCTCTCTGGGGAATTTTCGCAAGTTGTTGCTTCTGAAACCTTTGTCTTACCCGGTATTACGATTACGCCGATACCTCTGAAGAAATATGCAGGCCAGGTGTCCGGGGGGAGCGTCCTTTGTAATCTATAAGAGTGATGGGTTTAATAGACAAAGACATTCGTGACATATTCCTGGCCCGTAGATGACCATCATGAGATAAGGCAAACTTTAACACAATACTAGAATGTGTTTGCCTATGTTCTAGTCATTTTCGGGGTGAGTTGACATATCTTATAATTATTATATTAGATTCATGTTAGCTTTTATATATATATATCTGTTAGGAAAGTGAATTTATTTCTGAGGACTTCTCCTAGTAATTTAGTTCAGTGATAAGATTACACTGCCTACGGCCTTAATTAAGTGGTGCTTAAACTGTTACGGTTTATCATGGGTTAAATGTTAAACTTACAATAACAGATATTAGGCGTAGAATCAGTCCACGAATGCTTACCATTGGGTTAAGAGTCAGCAAAATTAACTGTCATTTCTGTAAGATAATGTCAGGTGTGGATTGTTCACTAAAAAACTGAATAGTGAGATGCAGGTAATAACTCTGGATTATAGGAGATAGTCACTTATTCCTTTTTGATAGATATTTCTAGTGGCAAGGGAGGATCATTTTATGCTTACTTGTGTGGCTAGGCACTAGTCTATAACTTTCACAGAAAGCAGTCACCAGGCATAGATATAATTATATCTTATGATTTAGCCACAACTGTATTATTATAGCAAGAACATTGCCTTGTCTATGTACTCATTTTGTGGAATGCTAATATATTTCCCCAAGGGGACATACGATTTATTTGTGTAATGTCAAATGCTGTAATCTGTTTATGTAAATTCATTTAATGTTGTAAGATGAATAAGCATATTCATTTAACTGTAACTACAGGTTAGGTTTCCTGTATGTTGAGATTGGGGGAAGAGGAGGAGATTTTGCTGTCAGAACATTTAATGACAGTTACATGGGTGTACAAAAGATATTAAGCCTATGCGGGCGCGTGTTAATAATTGATATTTTTAAGGAACAGGAGACATGGTTAAAGACAGCCCTAAACTATCATAGCAATAACTACAATAAATCTAATCCCATAGTGGAGCGAAACTTTCTGTATAAAGTTAATGTGATTTTAGCGTTGCTTGAAGTTAAAAGGTGTCTCTTTTGGGTCTCAGTTTCAGGGAGACCGAATCGCTAGAGCAGACTCCAGTCAGGCGAAGAAAGTCATATAATCTTCGACTAGAGGGTTTCTGTATACATCTAGCAACGAATCGTCAACCCCGTTCCTGAATCAAAACCCCTTTTTGTCAACGCCAAGTTAAGCTCACGCAGTGCAACGGAGCCAACGCTAAATCTGGAATCACCAAATGTAGTAGTAGTTCTCTACTCGCCTATTGGATTACCAGCCAGAGCATTGCGGCTTCCAGAATATCAAAACCGCCCAGCATGCCGATAGCAGAGTTCATATCACCAGCCTTAGCGTGTGCCTAAACGGCGCAGTCAGATCACAGTCCAAACCAGCCCAAAACCGGATTTAATACCAAGCACGAAAACCAATTCTGGCGCCGGATAAAGAGCGCAAAAGGACTCGTTTGTCCTCAAGTGACCTCGTCCGGTGTAATTCTGGATTATGTAGAACCTCGCACTTAGGAGCGGCCAGCAATCTATGGACAGAGTTCCAGTGTCCCCACTCACGCTATAAGGGGAGTCACCAACGTTTAGCACCAACAAGGAAAGTTGTGTAGGCTGATTCCCTCACGAAGGATATCTACACGTAAAAATACACTTTCTGGAGCTATTACATTTGGTCCCACGAAAAAGCGGACAGGCTGTCGCTCAGTTCGTTCATTCGGTCTGCAGGATATAGACAGTCTTCCAGTCCCCATCGCGAAATCAGTGGTGCCATCAACAATAGCGACTACAGTGGATTTATACAGGTCAAGTCCATCACCCATGGAGTATATTTTTACGTAAAAAGACACTGTCTGAAGCATTGTACTTGGTCCCACGAAAAAAGGACAGACTGTCAGACAGTTTATTTATTTCTCTTGTGTTCTACAGGTTGGTTTTATAATTGGGTCTGTGTGTTTGTGGGTGTGTATTTGCATTATTGGTGGTTAATGATGATTATTTATGACTATTGATGAATATTTTTATTATTGATGTAATTTATGCTGTGTATGATGATATGCATTAATTCCATGCTTTTCTTCTTTAATAAAGTTTACACATTTATTAATGCGCTGTTCCCGACCCTTTTCATCCATAAGTAACTTGTTTTTTTAGCTCTTTACTATAGTCTCTATGTATGATAAGAGAAAAGAGAGAGAGCAGGAGGTGCTTAGACAGACATAAGTGAGTTGAGGCTTGGAGAGAGAGACCATTTTGATAAATCTTCTTCCAGGTTGTCTCAAGTCCATCTCCTATTTACACCTTTCTGTGTGTGTAATCTATAACTCTGTCAGTCCACTATCCCTTGTCGATTTCACTACTGTTGTCCAACTCGACAAATACTCTACACTTTACTCAACCACGACATCTGCTTTGGTCTATGATCTGTAGCCCTCTGCCTGCCATTTGTATTGTCTGTTGCACTGCCTTTGAGTCTTTTAATGAGGCATCGTACACACTGCCACGACTTTTAACAGGTTCCTCAATGACAGTAGGGATTCTTTGGTTGGAAACTATGAATATGACCGCTGCTATCTTCCCTTTCCTGACTGATAGGCTTCTCGACTTCTTGGGTTTGAAGCTCATTCTGCACCAGCTGACTAGTTCATCCAGGCGTGCTAACATCCTCCGGGCCTGATGTTCATCTGATGTCAGAATTGTTGTGTCATTCATGAATGCTTTGAGCGGTGGCATATGACACATTCCACCGAGCTTTGGACCTATAGCCATTCCTTCAGCCGCATTGAGTATTACCTGCATAGCCATCACGAATAGTATCGGAGAGATTGTACATCCCATCGCAATTCCTACTTCAAGGCCAATCCACTTCGTTGTGTACTCTCTGGTTGAAAATCTGACAGAAAACCCTGTGAAATATAGCTTCAGCATTGCTACAATCTCTTGTGGAACATGATGCATTTCTAGGGCCTGCCACAACATCTGGTGTGGAACGGATCCATAAGCATTTACTAGATCCAACCAGATTACATGGAGGTTTGTTCTGTCAGACTTTGCCTTTTGGATTGCTTCCCAGATCATTGTGGCATGCTCTAGACATCCTGGTGTACCTGGGATACCTCCTTTCTGAATGGTAGTGTCAATGAACCTATTTGCCAGGAGGTATGTAGTGAGTCTTTTCGACATCACTGAGAAGAATATCTTCCCTTCCACATTTAGTAGTGAGATTGGCCTGAACTGACTGATGTCTGTGGAATTTTGTTCCTTCTGGATGTAGACTCCGTTCGCCTTTCTCCATTCCTTGCTTACAAGCTGGGTTTTCCACTCATTCTTCAGTAATCAGAGCAGTCGTTTGAGCACCTCAGGGCATCTCTTATACACAGCATATGGAACACCATTAGGACCTGGAGCTGACTTGCACCGAGCTTTCTGGACAATGCTTTCTACCTCTTGCATCGTTGGTGGCTTGGTGTTAAATTCGGCTCCTGGCTTACTCGGCCATTTAAGGCCTGCCATGCTGCTGAGCGGCTCATCTTTGCGACCATCTGAATATGTCATTCTATGGTGTTCTTCCAGTTCTTCTTTCCTGATGTTTAGCGTACCCGACCGTGGCTGCTCAAACAGTTCTTTGGCAAATTTGAAGGGCTCCCTGAAGAATCTTTCCCTATCCCTTCGAGTCTTCCTTCTCTTCCTACACAACCTTTCTGCTCTACAAAGGGCATTATGTTGGCCTTTCAGGTGCTCCCAAACCTGTCGTAACTCTTCCTTCTCTGTGGCAACTGCGTTCTTGAACAGTTTTCGGGCATGCTTCTTCTGTTTCCTGATTTCTTCTATTTTAATATGTCTTCTACTTTTTCGCGGTGGGTTACTTTCCCTTGCCTCCCTGACTCCGAACACTTTGCGACAGTGCAGATATATTATGTCACCGAAGATTTCCAGCTTCTTCTCCAAAGTTATCTGCTTCAGGTTGTTATCCAACTCTTTTGCCAAGGCTTCGTCCAGCTGTTTCTAAAGCCCTTTTGCACTGGCAGGTGGAAACTTGATTGCATCTCTCTTCTCGTCCAAGAAGTGTGTGAGATCGTCATCAGGCAGATAAACTTGAATGTACTCAGCACTGTGGATTGACTCCTGGCTGCGTTCTTCTAATGTCTTACCCGTCGAGACAGAGCGCTGTTGGTCTCCCCCTGATGAACTCCCACACCCCTTTTTCGTTCTGTGGATTTTCATTCCTCTCTGAGTAGAGAATTTCCTACCACAGGGACATGGAAATTCCAGCCGTTGTTCAGAGCTCGAAGTCCATGTAACGGGTCTGGTTGATTCCAATGAGGCGCCTGTGGATTTATCATTCTCCCCCCCCCCCTTTCGGTGAATCCTGGGGGCATCTATCATTTTTGTGTCCTGTAGCAATTGTAATACAGCTTACGGGGACTCAGTCAGCCGGTTTCTAGTCTTTCCCAGTGCCATCTGTCTTTCCAGAAGTCCATCGGTCTTTTCCCGATTGTCACTGGTTTGACACAAACTTATATCCAGTCCATCTTTCTCCAGATGTTTCAGGATATCCCCTATGAGCTCAGCAGCAGTTTTTCCGGCAATAGGAAAGAAAACTAAGAATGATTCCTTGACTTCAACTTCGTCACCTTCAATATGAACGTATCTGATCACCTCACACATCTGATCACCTCACACAGTTGATCACCTCACACAACTGATCACCTCACACAATTGATCCCCTCACACAGTTTATCACCTCACACAATTGATCACCTCACACAATTGATCACCTCACACACCTGATCACCTCACACAATTGATCAGTGTGGGACACATCAGGAGTGCTGTCAAAGAGAATCCCAAAACACTTTGCTTTCTTGATGTCTGCCACTATTTTTTCTTTGACGTAATTCCCCAAAAGATCTCTCTCATTGCCTTTGAACTAAAGGGAAAGGGCCATCCCTATTTTGGAAGGGATCAATTCCCCTCCTAATAAGACCAACTCTTAAGTCATTTGGAAATGAGATTGGCCATGCTACAAGATCATAATAAATTGAAAAAATATCTGAGACACGCACACAAAAGATTCAGGTCAGACCGTGTCTGGGGTTCACATAACAGACAGATAGTTATGTTGGTGCGGGAGATAGATAGGAGTGAACTGTAAATTAGTTTGACCCATGGGCAGAAATATTTGTTTATTTCTTGTGTGTAGGAGAGATTGTTTAATTTAGGGGACACCAGGGTGTAGAGGAAGTTGGGGTGGTAATGTGTTATTGTCTTAGGAACTGTGACGTGTTGTATAGATGTGGTTATTTTTTTTTCTACAGCAGTCACGGCTTGTTGGTGATGATGGTGGTGGAGTTTATTGATAGCCAAAATCCTACCACAACCTATAGTTGTGTCTGTTGACTTTAGTGAAACCTTATCTCCTTTTTTGGTAGTCAGAGGTGGTGAGACAGTAGCTCTTACATAAGTCACAAGTGGCGAGGGAGAATCAATCTCGGTTCTCACCCTCGAAGCTATAAGTCTCATCTTTCCACATTCACTGTCATTCTCATCTAAATCTATCTTCTCAGGCTTTCTCATAACTAGTGTCCTGTCTCTGTACTCAGACAGACTCTAACCTAAAGCCACTTCGTGACAGAAGGGAAACCCGAGGCCTGTAAACAGTAAATAAATATTAGACAAACATAACCAGTGTGGTGTCGCACGGAAGGTCATGGGTTCGAGTCCTGGGTAAGCCACTCACGTCTGTTGTTTTTTGTTGTCTAGTTTTCTACTTCTTTATTTCGCACGAGTGCCTGAAAACATACTTTTATGTTTGTCTAATATTTATTTGAGATATTCAACCACAGCTGGGTGAAAAGGAACGGTACCCCAAGTATGGAGAGAAGCCATCACAATACCCATACTAAGGAAAGGGAAATGTAAGACCAAGGCTGCAAGTTACCGGCCAATCAGTCTCACAAGCTGTGTTGGGAAGACTATGGAGGGAATAGTCAACCACAGATTGAAATGGTATTTAGAGTCTGAGCAGATCCTGGTGCCGGAACAAGCTGGATTTAGAAAATGCTACAGTATAGAAGACCAAGTTACGTACTTGTCTCAAGCAGTGGAAGATGCGTTCCAGGAGAAGAAAACGGTCCTAACGATCTGGGTCGACTTCAAGCAGGCCTTTGACAAGGTGTTCAAAGATGGCCTTATTGCAAAACTTAGGAGAAGTGGAATCCAAGGCAACATGATAAGATGGATCCAGTCATACTTGCACAACAGGAGAACTAGAGTCACTCTTGATGGTCTGCAGAGCAGAAAAGTGTTGTTCTATCAGGGGGTACCTCAAGGAGGAGTAATTTCCTCAACACTCTTCCTTGTTTACATCAATGACCTGGTGAAAGATCTCCCCCTGGAGTGAAAGCTGCCTTATATACAGACGACGTAGTAATCTTGTGCACAGATGAAAACGTCACTACGGCAAATTATAGAATGTAGCGGGCAGTAGACATGGTAATGTCATGGGCAGAGAAATGGCTTATCACAATAAACACAGACAAAACCTCCACAACACTGTTCTCCCTCGCTCCCAAGGACAAAGCAGCTAACATACAACTAGGGACAACCATGATCAAGGAAGAAAGCTACCCCACCTATCTTGGGGTGACATTTGACCAAAGGCTTACATGGAATAAGGAGCCGCGGTAGCATAGTGGTTAGTGCACTGGCTTCCTAGCGCAGTGGTCTATGGTTCGATCCCCAGATGAGGCGGAAAAATTTTTAGGCCACAAACGGCTCCTGGGTCGACCCAGCCCCAAATGGGTACCAGAGCTACTCTGGGAAGGTTAAGGCGGCCGGCGTGATGCCGACCACATCACCCCTCGTGTGCCGACGGTCAAGATAATATGGGCCTAACACCATATTCCCAATATGCCTAAATGGGCGTGTAACGGGTTCCTTTACCTTTTTTTTTTTTTTTTACATGGAATAAGCATATTGAAAATGCAGAGGGAAAGGCCCGAAGACGACTAGGCATACTCAGAAAATTAGCAGGTACCAACTGGGGAGCAAATGAACGAACTCTAAAGAAGATTTATAATGGAGTAATAAGACTACACTTAGAGTTTAGCTCAGCAGCATGGTCATCAGCTGCTAACTCACATCTGCAGTCTTTGGACAAGGTGCAAAATCAAGCTCTTAGGCTCACTACAGGAGCCATGAAAACTACACCGATATCAGAGATACAGAAAGCTGCTGGATTACAGACATTGTCCCATAGAAGAGACACAAAAAGCAAGATCCAGATGGAAAAGTACAACAGTATGCCAACGCACCCATCGAAGGCAAGACTAGATGATCTGGCATTGGGACGTCTAAAGCGTAGCAGCTTTGTGCATCGGGGGAAAAGACTTAAAAGACAGCATCAAGAAGACCTATCCATGAAGACAACATCACTGAAGCCCACCAAATTAATACATCAGTCAGTGGTCTCACAAGTGGATGTGAGTTTAACGATCTGCAAAAACGAACTGCTACATTGAGTATGATCCAAGAAAGCTATCCCGATCAATCATGGATACATGCCTATACAGATGGATCAGCAACAAATGCTGTTAGGAATGGAGATACCGGTATCTTTATCTCATATCATGACAACCACTATGAGACTAGGCACATTCCCACTGTCAAATTCTGTTCCAACTATACAGCTGAGGTTCAAGCTCTAGAGCAAGCTGCAAATATGATTTATAACACCAACTCTGACTGTCACCAGGTAGTCATCCTCACAGATGCACTGTCTGTACTGCAAGCTCTCAAGAGTGGTAAACTCCCGCATCTGAGAAATGAACTAAACAAGGTAGCTACCAAATAGAGAACCATACTTCAGTGGGTACCATCTCATTGTGGTGTACCCGGAAATGAAAAGGCAGATAAACTTGCTAAAAAGGGAGGAGAATGCGAACAAGAAAATAATGAAATCACGTACTTTGAGAAAAAGAGAGCTATCCAGACTATCAGAAGAGAACAGAATCGACCCAACTACGACTACCACACTCTTGACCGGCAGGGACAGATCACCATTTTTCGCCTCAGGACAGAGCATAACAAACTGAATAAACACATGCACACGCTACGATTTTCTGCTTCACCACTGTGCACTTGTTGATTAAAACAAACAAACTGCTGAGCATGTTCTACAGGATTGTCCTCTGTACGACCAGTTAAGAAAGATATACTGGCCCAATGACTCAACACTAAACTCAAAGCTGTATGGAGCTAAAGAGGAACTTCAGACAATGGTTGAATTCATCATGAGAACTCGTCTGACGGTGTAAACATCAAAGATGCGATCGCAAGAAGAAGAAGCAATTCAATCTATAAGAAACTTACGATTACGGTACCGGTATGTATTAGACCAGATGTAGCAGAGGAGATATTTATAGAACATACTTACATATACTCTAAAGCAGCTTTTCTCAACTTTTTTTTTTTTTATCCTGGAGGAACCCTTGAAGTAATTTTCAGGCCTCAGGGAACCCCTGTATAAACATTATTGCATCTACAGCTCATGGTAGCTTAGCGTGATCAGCAAGTTGTAAATATAATAATGCAATAAAAATTGGCAATGCTCTTTTCAGTATAATATGTCTTTTTCTGTGAATATGTTTATAAGAAAATAAACACGTATGCAGGCCACCAAAAACCACTTTTGTTAGTAGTGAAACGTTGAAAGCTTGCCTGGTTTGGGCATGTAACTCGTCATGACTCCCTTTCGAAAATGATCCTCCAGGTAACAGTCGAAGGTAAACGGAGAAGAGGAAGGCAAAGAAAATCCTGGGCTGATAACATCAAAGAATGGGCAGGGCACGGTTTTTTCCACACTTATACGCATTTCTGAGGATAGAGAGTAGTAGAGGACCCTGTCTGCTGATGCTTCCACCATGGCACCCTACGACCCATGACGGGTTGAGATGATGTTTATTTTGACCAGCTTATTAGTCTACTCTTTTTTGTGGTTCCTCCACCCCACAGAGGATATCAATTGTTATGCAAGTCAATAGTGTAGGTAGAAGCAACTTCAGATTTTCCTTCTTTTTTTTAAATTTCCTACTTGGTTTTTTTGTTTTACCTTATCCAAATAGGCTTAAAGGTCTTATTACAAATTTCTATTCTACAAGGTGCTAATTAAATATAGTATGCGCACGAGTGAACACGGTCCTACTGCGTACTGTCATACGGGGCTGCTCAGTGACTGCCCAACAATGCGAGCGTTAACATCGCCCTGCTCACAAAGTTAAAAAAGACGACGTTACCTATTTTGTTTTAAAACCTTTTTTTTTTTTTTTTCCTCGCTTGAGGTCGCATATTTTTTCCTCGCATGAGGTCGCATTGTCCCCGCCCCAAACCCGGCTCTGGTCAAGACCACATGTCCCAACACAAGAAGACCCAATGACAAACTGTGTCACTGTAGTGATCCTCTGTGTTCTCACACAAGGGACCTAATGACACATGAATGTCACTGTATTGGTCCCTGTGTGTAGACACATGATCCCAGCCA
This sequence comes from Oreohelix idahoensis, assembly GCA_024509875.1. NCBI lineage: Eukaryota > Metazoa > Mollusca > Gastropoda > Stylommatophora > Oreohelicidae > Oreohelix > Oreohelix idahoensis. The sequence continues at coordinate 305,743 of JAMPIV010001685.1, forward strand.
AAAGCCGGATTCTAGGCATTGGGTTGTACAGTGTAAAATACGCTGGCCTACTTTGTACATACCAATAGAAATGGTAGGGGAAACCACTCTAATACAATTTTTTTTACAATCTTGCAGGCGAAGCCTCATGCGTGATGTTAGAGCTATTTTGTTTAAGCTTTTAGAAGGCAGTAAAAGATTTCAAACAGTAATTGTTGTTTAAGTAATGATTAGTTATTTATTTTATAGCATTATTTATTTTATACATCTATATAGGTTTCAGTAGGAGGTCGATATACAACCTATAAATATAGAAGAGGTGTTAAGAGTAGACAGACCTAGGGAACTGCATAATATAGTCAAACAATATCTAACACGAACAAATGTTAATATAGGCTATAGTGCCTGGGAATGTGAAGGTCTGATGCGGGTCTTACAATGCTTATGACTTTTAACAGATGAAAGTCAATTAAATATATGTTAAAGTCAGTTATATAACTGGAACCGCCAGGCCTTTACACCCTTTCACTTTAATATTATTCTTGTTCAGAGTAGGCCTATCTTCTTGATTTTGTTTTTTTGTTTTTTTTTGGTTTCTATTTTAACGCATAAGCACAATTGTGATTGTCCCTACTTACAATGATTTGACAGGTGTGATGCCACTTTCTCATATCGGCAGTTTTTCATATTATTTGGAATTGAAAACAATATGTATCCTAATTATAACCCATCAGAGGTTGATCGGTATATTTTTCTTCCTTAATATAATAAAAAAAATCAATAGGCCTATACGACCTAAGACATGCAGAACCTGTTTAGGCCTAGTTAGCTGAAAGCGAACAATAAATGCAAGGACTAGTGTGAAGCAAGTTATCGGCATACGTCATGACTAATTACACTGGCTAACAAAAAAAATTTTTTTTTTCTTTCTCTAACATTTCTATGTTTTTCTGGTCAATTTTAATGCGCTGTTTTTAAATCTGCAAACCGTTTTTCTCTATCAGGTCGGGATCTCTAGAAATACGCAATTGAAGGTTTTTAACAACACATACAGTATTACAACATCATTCGTACAAGAAGTATAACAGTTATGTAGGCTTGAATTTCTTTGCAGTCGACTTTCGTCGGTGAATGGCATGTGGTACATCGCGATGAAGCATCCAACAATAATCGGCAAGCATGGTCACACTCCACCGTCCTTGATAATGTGACTCCATTACAGCGATATCTTGATGGAATCGTTCTCCATGTTCATCGCTGACTTGTCAGGGAAAAAGTCATGATGCGAATCTAGCAAATGGATTTTGAGGGACATGTTACAGCCCATAATTCTGTATGCATCTATGCACTGCTTAACAATATGCACATAGTCGACAGATTTGTGATTTCCCAGAAAGTTATCGACAATCGATTTGAATGCCATCCATGCGCGAAGTTCACTACCATGTAACAAGTTCTCGAATTGTTTGTCTGCAATAACTTTCCTAATCTGAGGTCTTACAAAGATACCTTTCTTTATCTTTGCATCGCTAACTTGCGGAAAGTTTTCTCGAAGATAAGTGAAAGCTTTGCTCGTTTTATCTAACGCTTTTACGAAATTCTTCATGAGCCCCAACTTTTATGTATCGGTGGTAAAATGATGCAGTCTTTGTTAACTAATGGCTCGTGTATTACATTTTTATGCCCGAGCTGCATACGATCCCTGATAGGCCACACCTTTCTTGCATAATGTTCCTGTCTGTTGCGGCTGTCCCATTCACATAGGAAGCAACAAAATTTAGTATACACAGTCTGCATGCCCGTGAGAATTGCAATGACCTTTAGGTCTCCACAAATTCGCCATTGGTAGTCATTGTACTTTATTTTTGCCAAATGTATAGCCATATTGTCATAAGTTTCTTTCATATGAACAGAGTAGGCGACTGGAATTGATGGAAATAAATTTCTGTTATGCAATAACTTCGATTACGGAAACAACGGCAAATGGATTGATTTGCCATTGCCCTAAAGACGCCAATAGGCGTGATGGGAAACAATGGCAAAGAAAACCTATCTGCTGTTGCCCTAAGATGCCATTAGGCGTAATGGCCACTGACTGCTTTGACGGTCGGTGGCTAAGAACGGAAGAAGAAGAAGATGCAATAACATGGCTTTTAGACTAGTCTTGGAAGAGTCGATGAAAAGTCGCCATTCGTTGACTATGTGCTCATGACCGAGGTGCACCATTAGACTGTTTACATCTTTGCAATAGCAAATGTCATCATCCATCTCAAAGTATTGAACAAGTTCTCTGTGTCTATGACGAAATTTAGATATCGGAGTATTGGGCGCTAAAAGATTCCATTCTTTGTGTCACGAACCGAGTAATTTCGCTTGTCCTTTGGTAAGAGCGAGATCACGTATTAGATCTGAAAGTTCTGAATGGTCAATTAAGTGAACACCATCATTCACCGGTATATAATCCGAGTCAGAATTAGTTTCTAAAGCAGGTAAACTATCAATTTCTGATGGTTCATTCACCTCCAACGGATATTGTTCTGGTGGAACTGGGGTCGGACACGTGATTGGATCATGAGGCACTGGTTTCGAAACCGATTCAATATTTGGATAAACCACAGACTTTCTAGTTTTAAAAGTGAAACCATGGATATTTGTCGAGCAGAAGTAACAATCAGTAGCGTTATTTGTCGGTTCATGCCATATTACTGGCACTCCAAAAGGCATTGACTTATGGAATGCTTCGGCGATTTTCGTAACCAACCTGCCAATGTATTTGCACAAGTCGAACAAACTGCATTTGGCTTCCAAGATTTATTTGCATCATCAACTTTCGAATCGAAATATAGTTCATATGCTTTCTTTAGTAATGGTGTAAAGTTTTTCTGGTGAACACGATCGGTAAAATATCCGCACACGTAACAGAACAGATCAGCCGAATCTCTACAACTTCTAGAAGCCATATTTTGCTCAGAATTATTTCAAAATACAGTAACTATTTGAAAAATAGTGTAACATATGTTATGCATCTTTTAGCAGTATAAAAAGTAGAATTATTTTGCATTTTATTAATTTTTAATAAGTTATATAGTAAAAATGAAACGGAGCAAATAACGGTTTCCCAAAAATATATTTATTCACAAATATCTTAAGAACCCGACGTGATAGAGATAAACGGATTTCAAATTTGAAATCAGCGCAAGAAACTGACCTAAGAACACTTATTCTTATATAAGAAAGAAAAATGTTGTTTGTCAGTGTTATCATCATCGCGCTCCTTACAGACCATCACTACAGCTGGTCCTCTTACAGGAATCCTGCACAAAGCAGTCACATGCTCTTGTAGTAGTAGTTTTCTGTGGCAATTAGTTTTACTTCATGAGGTTGTCAGCACCATGCAGAACCTCATATTATCGCCTAGTCTAAGGATGCAGTAGGCCTGTTCTTTCTTTTTCTTTCCAGAGGCCCCTGTTAACTACACTGGGCAGTCATGACTAATGTATTGCAACCACAGAACAGTAGACAGGAATCGGCCAAAGTTGCCCAGGTGGCTACTGATACGTTGGCCTTGTTGGTTGGTCAGCTTTGCTTCTTGTTGTCATGTCTCAGTTGAAATAAAAAAACAATGGGACGTGTGTCAGATTTCACTCAAATGTCTATCGATCTGGCAGCCAATTAACTCTTTAAGTCCCAGAAAATGTTAAATCAGTTTTCCGTTTAGACCCGTTTGACCCGATAAACGTTATATCGTATTTTGCTTCTTTTGCTTCTTTCTAGAGCTGTTTTCCAATTTTAACAACCCAAAAACGTCATTTCCTTTAAGAAAAGCATCCATTTTCGAATTCTGCTGTGAGAGATACAAAGTGTCGCTGTTAATTGATCATTTAAGAATTTTTTAAAGTGCATATTTCATTAGATAACATGCCCACACCCACTACTTCTGATAGACCTCGTAGACTAACTTCAGAGCAAGATAGAAAGTTATTTGAAGAAAGCCTGGATAGTGATAATAATTCAGAATGTAGTATTTATTCACAGGATAGCGAAGACGACTCAGATTTTCAGCACGAGCCCGATATCGAGTCCTCGAAAACCGAGGATGATAATGGAAGGTCTGATGTCGATAATGAAGTTATGGATACAGGATCATGTAATCAGACTGTCATAAGTTCATATAATATGTCTGAGCCAAAAAGAAAAAGAATCAGGAGGGATGATAATGTTGATTTTGTTAGCAATACAAACAACACGGTTTGGCATTATTCAGTGGCGGCTGGAGAAACTAAAGCAAATTTTACTTTCTGCCAGACAAAACAGAACATAAATCCAGCTCTCTATAGTTTGCAAACACCTCTTCATTAAAAAAAATTTTACATGGATGATGCTGTTGTTAGCACTTTAATAACCAGCATTAATGACTTTGCTGCAAACGTTGAAATAAACAACCCACCTAGAAAGTATTCTTTATTTGCTTCATGGACACCACTCACTTACTATGAATGGCTCAAGTTTACAGCTGTAATGATTGCGATGGGGCTGGATCAAAGACCAAAAATCAAGGACTACTGGCGCATTGCAGGACATTTTTATACACCTTGGTACCACGAGATGTTTTCCAGAAACCGTGTTCAAACTATTTTTCACAGCATGCTGCATGTTTGTGAACCAGAGGATCAGGACGTAGCTAAAATTGAGCCATTGTTGAGATGTTGTTGACCAAATTTCAGAATGATTTCTATCTGTTTGAAGAGGTTTGTATTGATGAGATGGTTATAGGATGGAAAGGTAGGTTTAGAACAATTCAATGCAACCAAGCCCCACAAATACCATATCAAAACATTTGGACTGTGTGATTCAGCAATAGGCTATGTTTTCAATTTGAAAATTTATTTTGGAAAAAATGCAGCCAATGATCCTAGTCTAGATCCCAATTCTGCTTATACCATGAAAGTGTTCGACACTCTTTTGAAGCCCCTGAGATCAGGACATCATATTTTTGCTGATAGATTTTATTCATCCAAAGCTCTGATTGAATATCTGCTTGCACACAATTATAATTATGCAGTGTGATGCCGCACTGTAATTCTGTCTTTCAACCGGCCCGATTCTGTCGTCTATTTTGTATTTCCGGCCCGATTCTGTGGTTCTATTTTGAGTTTTCACCATCTCTCTTCTCTTTGTAATTATATGGGGTTTGCCTTGGTTCTTCCCATGTGAATATATCGTGTTTGGTAATTTTTAGGAGGTAATTTTAATGGGTTCGTTTTATGTCGGTAGGTTTATTTTTCACTCGGCCAGTTTTACTTTCTTCTGATTTTTCGCGATTCCCGTAGATTTCATTGTTTACGAAAATCGATATTTTCGGGCACGCCTGTATGACGCGTCAGAGGCACGAGGCAATCGCGTAATGTGACGCAATTTTCGGACAACGCGGGATTTGCGTAGGTGGCTAGTATTGATTTTTTCGAGTAAATTCGCGTGGGTGTTTTCTCTTGTATATAAGGAGATAGGACACTGGGAAATTCTCTCGGAAGAAATAAGTTGCCTGCCGGACGACTACGTATTTTATCGTCTCCATTTTTGCAGGGAAAAACCGCGATAATTTGGTATGTAACTATTTTATTAATCGTTTTACTTATTAGTGGGGTTTTTGAGAAATCTCAGGCCGTAAGTTAAGTTTGTCGGAGACATTAACTTAAAGTTTAAACGGTAGCGCCATTAATTATTATCTTTGTAGAACGATGTAAACATAAAAATGTGCATAAGTCTTTTTAGGATTTTTGGCAGTAGATCGGAGCGTGTGAAGTTATGAGAGACACGTGTGCTTTGTAGAATGTTGGGTAAATCCCCAGTTATTCCTGTATATTTTCTAATGTAATTATTTTGGGAAATCCTTGGTGTGTACGGTAATTTTTCTGAGCCTTAAATGTGAGGAATGCAGTCGGAGATTTATGTTATCAGTGAATTATACGGTTTGGGGAAATAAATCATTCCTACGGCGAGATTTAATTTAAATTGGAGTAAGCCAGGAAAACTCCTGTGTTAATGGGTAAAAGGATTTCCCTATTTTGCAATGTTTTGAACACGGAGTAGTCATGTGTAACGGCCATGTAACCTGTCAGACGGGTCGGGAGACCTTGTTTACCCAACTGTCAGATTTAGAGGAGGAGTGTGATTTTAGTGCCATGTGGGATAGTATTATTGTAGGTATTGTTATGCAGAACGAGAGAAGAAGGGGAGAGAAGGAGTGAGATTGAAGTGACACGTGGATAGAATTATTTTATGTATCGTATATGTTAGAGATAAGTGATTTTAGAGAGGGTGTACATTGGAAGCTGTTTCTTTTAATTTCAGCGAGTCCCGGCAATCAGTGGGGGAGCGTAAATTGGAAATACCAATTCACCCACGGCACAAGGACATACCTCAGTAGTCAGTGGACTCGAGTTATCGTCAGAAGCAACAGAAAAACCAACTTACGGGTTTTCCCAGTGAGGAGCGGGAACGGGGGTTATTTATCACATCGCCCGAGCTCATCGCTATTATAGTCTCCAGCAACGACACGTGGCAGCGAGATCGATTTCAATTTCGTACAGCCAGAAATCAAGGCCTTGTTTTCCTCTAACTCCGGAGCGAGTTAAAAGAGGGAAGTTAGTCAGCAGCAGAGAAGATTTCGACAGTAAAGCAAGCACCGAATTCAGGAGCAGGGGAGAGGATTAACATCCCTGGGTCCTGATAGTAACGAGAGAAGAGAGTAGCGGAGACGCCGCATCATCAGTCCTCGAGTGTTAGAGAGACACTGAGACCAAGAAAGAGAGAGATAGAGAGACACTGAGACCAAGAGAGAGAGAGAGATAGAGGAGGGAGAAAATAGACAGGACCAGTAGGGTCTGTTCAGTATTCATTTGACAGATAGACCCTGAGCCATCAGCTAAAGCCAAGTCTATTATTTTAGCAATTCTTGTGGTGTAGTTATCGGCGCATATCGCCTAACAAGTAGAAAGCTGGGTAGCCATTCGTTGAGGAAAAATCACCAGGACTGAGACAGTAGAAATTTATTAGTGTTAGAGAGTGGAGGCTAGAGTTGACAGCCCCACCATATTACAGTTGTTGTAATCACTAACCATTTTTATTGTTCCTCAGCAGGGTGACAGGAAGAGTGAATGCAAGTGGGGGTTTTTTTTTTTTGTCTCTCGATCTAATTGTTACTTTGATTTTTCCAGGGCGTGCAACAGTGCACGCTATTTTTGTGGTTTATGTATGATGACAATTTTATGCTTGATTTTTGTAAATAAATATATATATTTACTGTATACTGGATCAGCTTCTACTCTTTACTATACTTACTCTATATTGTCTGTATAGTGGCGTCTGTGGTCGTATTTATACACCTTATCTCCTTGTGTGTCAAGGTAGTCAGAGGAGGGCGAGACTATAGCCAGTCTAAAGTCACGAAGCGGCAAGGGGAGATCCAAATCCTGGTTCTAGCCCTTGAGCCAATAGTCTCATCTGTCCACAGGCTTGTCATTTTCCATTTAAATTCTATTTTCTCAGACTTTCTCATACTAGGGTCTTGCTTTCATTCAGGCACACTCTATAAAATTTAAAACCACGTCGTGACAAGTGGGCGGCAATCGTCCAAGAATCATTCTGTTGAGATCAATTCTGTGATCTACATTCACAGATTGTCTCTAGGAAGTTCTGAAAAATAGATTTTCTTTAACTATCCCCTAGACTGAGCTATTAGAACTGATCCAGTACAAGTTTTTCCACAGGTTACAGTCAGTTAGATTGGTGGAAATTTAGTAATTGATCGAATACTGAAATTTTTTTCTTTTACAGGAAGGTAATTTCGGGTTTTTGGTAGCTTGTTAACAAAAATTTTTTTCAGGTTATTGTTCAGACTTGACGCTAGTCTGAGTTCGGGTTTTTGGGACATTGGTTATAGGAGGAATACTTCCTATTACATAACAGGTAGTTCCTTCCTTTTGTTCTCCTTTCTGTCATTTTCTGTCAGTTGTGAACTTACAGCAGTTTACAGGTAAGATGGCGGATATGGCGAAATTACGAGCTGCATGGCGTGAGGCTGCCCAGGACATGGGAATGGATAAAGAGGAGACGAAAGCCTACATGATCAGAGAAAATGATAGGCATAATCAACGGGAACTTGAGGAAAGGCAAAGGATAGCCGCCGCTGAAGCAGCGAAAGAGGAGAGGGCAGCCGCCGCAGAAGCAGCGAAAAAAGAGAGGGCAGCCGCAGCAGAGATGGAACTTCGGAAATTGGAAGCAGCAAAAGAGGAAAGGATAGCTGCCGCTGAAGCAGCGAAAGAAGAAAAGGCAGCGGAGAGACAGCACGAACTTGCCCTGCGTTCTCTGGAACTGCAGTACCGATCCTCAGAGGGCAGTTCAGCTAATGGAGATTCACCCGGAGCAGGAGCGACAGACACCTCAGGAAACGGAGGGCCCCGAATGGCAGCCATGAGCTTCCCGTTTGACTCGTTCCCTAACGGGAATGAAAAGATTGACGTATTCTTGGAGAAATTTCAAAGAATGGCAAAGGCATACGGGTTGGATGAGAGTCTTTGGTGTCTGAAATTATCACAATCGCTCAAAGGTCATGCGTATGAAGTTTACAACAAGCTGCTCATAGATGACCAGAACAACTTTGAGGCACTGCGAAACGCTTTATTGCAAAGATTTCAGTGGACACCCCGGAAATGCCAAACCATGTTCAGGGAGAGCAGGCCGGAGAAGGGAGAGATTTTCGCACAGTTTGCCGAGCGGGTGAGAAATTACCTAACCCGGTGGATGGAACTGTCAGGACTGGCGAAAACTTTTGAAGGGTTGGAGGAGTTAGTTCTGTGTGAACAGGTAAAGGCAAACATGTCCCCCGACTTGAGGCGGTATCTGGCAGAGCAGGGTGCCCAGCAACCCGATCAGATTATCATGTTCGCTGAAAGGTTCCAGACAGCACAGGCCGAAGTACTGGGACAGAAACGGAAACACCCAGACCTGTCAGCCCCGGACAAAGAAGCTTCATCATCACAGCCGGCTACTTCACCAGCTCATCAGCAACCAGGGCCTTCTCGCAAGGAGCCTCATTCTGGTTATAACTTGCGCCCCCAGCAGCATAACAGAGCACCGACAACAACCTCTCAGGAACCCGCTAGGAACAGAGGAGATAATGAGAGGTATTGTCAGAATTGTAGAACCACTTCCCACTGGACATCCCGGTGCATGAACAAACCCCCAGCTCATCATGCAGCTTGTTTAAGACCGGTGAGATGGACTAAAGGGAATAAATGGGAACCAGTCCAGGCAGAGAAGTTGTTCTCTAACAGTGGACCAGCCGTAGTGAATGGGACGGCCACTACATGTTTGTTTGACAGCGGGCTTACTTACCCCAGTATCATCGCTCGTCATTTGGTGAAACCAGGGCAGTGGACCGGAGAAATAGTTGAGATTGGTGGCATTTTGAGAAGAGGTATCTCACAGCATCTGCCCGTAGCCAATATTGAGGTGAAATGCAAGTTTGTGTCTGGCACCATCAAGGCAGCTGTAATGGCACAGCCAGCACATGATTTCATCCTGGGAAGCCCATACTTAGTTTTGGGGAACCCAACCACACCGACCCTTGCTACTGCAAGGGGGCCTACTGCAGGCCAGAAAAGTGAAAGGGGAAAGCCCCACATTCACGGAGCCCCACGGGAGCTCAAACATCCCTGTCTTGCGATGAAGAGGAGGGAAGCCTCTAAAGACAGGGGAATGTTATCTACAGAGGCGTATTTGCCTGTCAGCCCTGTTCAGCCTAAAGGTCAAACAGTGGTGACACCTCTTACTTCAGAAGTATCTTCTTTGTCGTCGGGAATTAGGCCCCCGATGGTATTACATCTCTCAAGGGAGGGAAATACTGACAAGAAGGAACATGTGCACGGTTCTTCAGTCAACCGCAAACAGTTACGCCCTGTTACGGTGATGTCTGGCCAAGCCAGTCAGACTGTTTCCAAACACTGGGAGGTCGCACCATTTGGTAATCATTATTTACCACGCGCCGCCAGGAAAATTCGTGGGCGAAGGAAACACATGAGAGGGAGGAGGAAGGGCGACCAGTCATGTTGCAGTCGCCATGAGGAAATCCCCTGGCGTGACCCTCACGATCCAGGGCTTGCCAAGATTCTCAAGGATATGGAGATGGGCCTGTATGATAATGCTAATTATGACAGTGATTAGATCGGGATGTAGATCTAGATACGGACCAGTATGAATTCCAGAGATTTCAGTGATTGAGCACGGATTCCTGCACTTGAAGGGGGGGACTTATGTGATGCCGCACTGTAATTCTGTCTTTCAACCGGCCCGATTCTGTCGTCTATTTTGTATTTCCGGCCCGATTCTGTGGTTCTATTTTGAGTTTTCACCATTTCTCTTCTCTTTGTAATTATATGGGGTTTGCCTTGGTTCTTCCCATGTGAATTTATCGTGTTTGGTAATTTTTAGGAGGTAATTTTAATGGGTTCGTTTTATGTCGGTAGGTTTATTTTTCACTCGGCCAGTTTTACTTTCTTCTGATTTTTCGCGATTCCCGTAGATTTCATTGTTTACGAAAATCGATATTTTCGGGCACGCCTGTATGACGCGTCAGAGGCACGAGGCAATCGCGTAATGTGACGCAATTTTCGGACAACGCGGGATTTGCGTAGGTGGCTAGTATTGATTTTTTCAAGTAAATTCGCGTGGGTGTTTTCTCTTGTATATAAGGAGATAGGACACTGGGAAATTCTCTCGGAAGAAATAAATTGCCTGCCGGACGACTACGTATTTTATCGTCTCCATTTTTGCGGGGAAAAACCGCGATAATTTGGTATGTAACTATTTTATTAATCGTTTTACTTATTAGTGGGGTTTTTGAGAAATCTCGGGCCGTAAGTTAAGTTTGTCGGAGACATTAACTTAAAGTTTAAACGGTAGCGCCATTAATTATTATCTTTGTAGAACGATGTAAACGTAAAAATGTGCATAAGTCTTTTTAGGATTTTTGGCAGTAGATCGGAGCGTGTGAAGTTATGAGAGACACGTGTGCTTTGTAGAATGTTGGGTAAATCCCCAGTTATTCCTGTATATTTTCTAATGTAATTATTTTGGGAAATCATTGGTGTGTACGGTAATTTTTCTGAGCCTTAAATGTGAGGAATGCAGTCGGAGATTTATGTTATCAGTGAATTATACGGTTTGGGGAAATAAATCATTCCTACGGCGAGATTTAATTTAAATTGGAGTAAGTCAGGAAAACTCCTGTGTTAATGGGTAAAAGGATTTCCCTATTTTGCAATGTTTTGAACACGTGGGTAGTCATGCGTAACGGCCATGTAACCTGTCAGACGGGTCGGGAGACCTTGTTTACCCAACTGTCAGATTTAGAGGAGGAGTGTGATTTTGGTGCCACATGGGATAGTATTATTGTAGGTATTGTTATGCTGAACGAGAGAAGAAGGGGAGAGAAGGAGTGAGATTGAAGTGACACGTGGATAGAATTATTTTATGTATCGTATATGTTAGAGATAAGTGATTTTAGAGAGGGTGTACATTGGAAGCTGTTTCTTTTAATTTCAGCGAGTCCCGGCAATCAGTGGGGGAGCGTAAATTGGAAATACCAATTTACCCACAGCACAAGGACATACCTCAGTAGTCAGTGGACTCGAGTTATCGTCAGAAGCAACAGAAAAACCAACTTACAGGTTTTCCCAGTGAGGAGCGGGAACGGGGGTTATTTATCACATCGCCCGAGCTCATCGCTATTATAGTCTCCAGCAACGACACGTGGCAGCGAGACTGGTTTCAATTTTGTACAGCCAGAAATCAAGGCCTTGTTTTCCTCTAACTCCGGAGCGAGTTAAAAGAGGGAAGTTAGTCAGCGGCAGAGAAGATTTCGACAGTAAAGCAAGCACCGAATTCAGGAGCAGGGGAGAGGGTTAACATCCCTGGGTCCTGATAGTAACGAGAGAAGAGAGTAGCGGAGACGCCGCATCATCAGTCCTCGAGTGTTAGAGAGACACTGAGACCAAGAAAGAGAGAGATAGAGAGACACTGAGACCAAGAGAGAGAGAGAGAGATAGAGGAGGGAGAAAATAGACAGGACCAGTAGGGTCTGTTCAGTATTCATTTGACAGATAGACCCTGAGCCATCAGCTAAAGCCAAGTCTATTATTTTAGCAATTCTTGTGGTGTAGTTATCGGCGCATATCGCCTAACAAGTAGAAAGCTGGGTAGCCATTCGTTGAGGAAAAATCACCAGGACTGAGACAGTAGAAATTTATTAGTGTTAGAGAGTGGAGGCTAGAGTTGACAGCCCCACCATATTACAGTTGTTGTAATCACTAACCATTTTTATTGTTCCTCAGCAGGGTGACAGGAAGAGTGAATGCGAGTGGGTTTTTTTTTTTTGTCTCTCGATCTAATTGTTACTTTGATTTTTCCAGGGCGTGCAACAGTGCACGCCATTTCTGTGGTTTATGTATGATGACAATTTTATGCTTGATTTTTGTAAATAAATATATATATTTACTGTACACTGGATCAGCTTCTACTCTTTACTATACTTACTCTATATTGTCTGTATAGTGGCGTCTGTGGTCGTATTTATACACCTTATCTCCTTGTGTGTCAAGGTAGTCAGAGGAGGACGAGACTATAGCCAGTCTAAAGTCACGAAGCGGCAAGGGGAGATCCAAATCCTGGTTCTAGCCCTTGAGCCAATAGTCTCATCTGTCCACAGGCTTGTCATTTTCTATTTAAATTCTATTTTCTCAGACTTTCTCATACTAGGGTCTTGCTTTCATTCAGGCACAGTCTATAAAAGTAAGACCACTTCGTGACATGCAGGAACCCTGAATGTCAACCGCTTCGGCTTCCCTCCTGAAATAAAAAATCTCAAGCTTGGCCATCAAGAGATGAAATGGTTTTTGGACTCGGAAAATACAACATTATGTGTTGCCTGGAAAGATAAAAAAGCCCTGCGTACTTGTTTCAACTAAATCAGCTGTCGCAACGGTTGAGAAGGGCAAAGTTATAAAGTCAAATTGTAATTGATGACTACAATATGAGTATGAATGGCTGCGATCGGATGGATCAAATGGTTGGTTACTACAGTATGCAGAACCGTAAAACCAGAAAGTGGTGGAAGAAGATTACCACCTGATGATTGAAGTGAGACAGGTATATGCCCACATTCTATACAATTTGTGTTAGGAAGGTGTGACAAAAAGGAAGCTCACACAATATTTTAAACAGAGTTTGATTGAGGATCTGTCCAAAGAAGCTGCTGAGCTGACACCAGGCGGTGTAATAGATTGTCCACCCAAAAATTCTAAACACTCCATGAAAGGAAATGAAGTGGAACGGATGATTGGAGTTAGACATCTAGTGGAATATGATGGAAAGGACAGAGCCTGTGTTCATTGTAGCGCCAATGGAAGGCGTCGCAGATCAAATTTTGTGTGTGTAGGATGCACGGGCACACCCCACCTTTGTACAAAAAAATTGCTTTGTAGCTTATCATAAGCAAAAATATATATATAGGGTCTACCTAGATATGAATAAGCTTTGTAAATAATATATTCTTTTCCCTTTTCTGATATGTTTGATAAAATTTGAAATTTCCATTTTTTTCAAAATACTAGGGGCTTTTTTTCTGTAAAATTTGTTACTTAGGATTTCATGATAAAGTAATGTTTATACATAGTGTAAATATATTTGTGAGTGACCTTTTGTGTTGTCCTATGGATTATACCTAATCTTCAGAAGAGGAGTAGCTCCAGCAAGGTAAGAATAAATAATTTAAAAAAAAAATTACCTACTGTTTCATCTGCTTCTTATTCAGCCTCCATTTTACCTTGCACAACTAATAATTTTTATTGATAGAATTTTATATTATGCACAAGATGCAGTTACAATCATTGTCATATATAACAACCACATCATTCATGTTTAAATAATATTATAATTCCCCTCTTTCTGATGTTATAAACTGAAATTTCCTCATTTTACAACCATGTGACCTGTTGTTGTAATCTGTGAAATTAGCAATTTCCTGAGTGTTTATTGACTAAAAACTGATTGTGCTTTGTTAGAATACTTCTGTTTGTGACATTTTGAAAGTTTACTCTTGGATATTCTCCTGAGGAACAATTCTATAAGAATTAGAGTGAATACTTTTGCTCTAACTTTTCACCGGCTTATTCTTTCAGCCTCCATTTTACCTTGGATAACTAATAATTTTTCAGTGAAAGCTTTTATACTTGCAGCACAAGAGTAATGTACATCCATTTACCTTCATTTCCATATACAACAACAAAGGTATTTATGCATATGAATATTTTAAAAAATTATTTCCAAACAATAAAAACACACTGGGGTGGCCATTTTTGTTTGGGCCAAACCCACTTTTTGCTTGGGACTTAAAGAGTTAAGTAGCCCGCTAGAAGATATGAGCGCATATCGTGACAGCACCATAGACATAGTTGGATGAACAGACAAATATATAATAGTAAGAATAAAAAGTGCAAGATGAGCTCTCAGTACATTGCTAAATATATGAAAATCAAATCCAACAGAGAAATAAGAATCTTTGGTTAAAAGACAGTGGGACATGCTCTCTGATGGCATCCAAATAAGTTGCTCACATCATTAAGGTTTGGATCAGGTTTAGGATTCCTAACCCTTACCACTTACATACATGCCACATGCTATGGTTTACCCATAATCTGTGCAAGGTGTTTGCGTTTTCAGATATGTACACCCTGTACATAATTTCTGTACAGGTTTTCTAACCCATTCCCCTTATTACTGTGTATTATTTATTACATTGTAAAATAAACTCAGACATTTATTGTTTGGGTTTTTAAATAAGTGAAGACCTGGTTTAAAAGGCAAAGTCCCCGTGCCTCATTTATAATGCAGCCCACTGTAATTGAAAATATTTTTACACAAATTAACTCTTTTGATATGTTTTTTTCAGTCTTTGTATAGGTTTTGCAGGTCTTTGTACAGGGTTTTTGATATTTTGTACAGGTTTTTCATCTCCGAGTTGTGGCATGTATGCACTTGTTCAAATCTTGACTTGAATATATTCAAAGAAAGCAGTGGTCAGCCTTAGGCTGTTGGTATCTCCATTCAGTTTTTCCAGGAAGGGTTCTGGTGATGCCCATATTTGCTTTCTCTGTTCCTCATATGTTGGGCACCTCTGATTAGATGTTCAGCAGTCATTTTATCAGTGCCACAGTTACAGTTGTCAGTAGTACTTATCTTTAGCTTGTTAAATAGATGGTATCTTAATCTGTTGTGGCCTGTGCGAAGTCTGAAGATTACCACTTGTTCACTTTTGCTTAGCTGGTAATATGCATCATTTTTTGAAAGACTGTAAACAGATGGCAAATAAATATTACACACATAAATGTTTGTTTCAGGCGCTCGTGAGAAATAAAGTAGAAAACTAGACAACAGAAAAACAACAGCAGTGAGTGGCTTACCAGAGAATCAAACCCAGGACCTTCCAAACTGCACCCCCGCCTAGCTGCGGAAGTGAATCACACTATCATCCCTGCCAACTAGGCACCAAAAAAAAGTGCTTCATAGACAGGGGTCATTAGCGCAGTGTGCAGCATGTAACACCAGATATGTACCTAGGGTGATCCAGCCTAATTAATGATGCAATCACTTCTGTTGTCCCCTATTTATACAGTATAGGTCAGATTACACAAGACAAAGACCGTAATACTGTGTCTAGTAAGTGATAGAAGAATGAGAATAGTAGAGGACAGGAAGTTTTGACATGTGTTTGTTGAGGTCCTATGCTTCATTGGAAGCTGAAGGTAAATGAATAGATGAAGATAATTATTTATTTCTAATTTTGCTTGACTTCTCCAGACTTTTATCACAGTCTGTTACTTTTAGTAATTAAAACTGAGTTTGAATTATTTCAGAAACTCTGAACTACATCTTAGCACCAGTTCAAGTAAATGATGGATGGAGCATTGGAAGTAAGTCAGCAATGGTCTTATTTTATTGTTGGTTCAGTCAGCAGCTCATAGGCTGTTCATCTTAGCCCAGTATCAGGTTATTTCTTTTTGTGACGTGTAAAACAGTGGTGTGTGGCTTAGAAGCATAACATCATCATCATTATCTCCTTTTTTATGTTCCTTATGGAACATGGAGCCACTGCAGTTGGCTCCCTTGAGGAAGCTTATCATCATCATCACTCCTTTTCATTCCCTGTGGAACATAGGGCAGAAACAGTTGCTCTCCATCGATTTCTCTTCTGGGCTGTCTTTTTCATCTATGCCCAAGTCATTCATATTTCCCTAGCCTCCTCTTCAACAGTTCTTCTCCAAATTCTCTTTGGCCTCCCCAATCTTCTTTTCCACTGGGGGTTCCAGTCAAGGGCAACTCTGGCTATGCTTGATTTTCCTCTTCTGAGTGTATGTCCTATCCATCTCCGCTGTCTTACCTTAAGTTCTGTTTGTATTGGCTGTTACCCGCATCTTTTCCTTAGCTCTATATTTGTTATTACATCTGGCCATCTACTACGGAGGATCTGTAGGAGACATCTATTTACAAATGTCTGTAGTTTGGAGGTGATACTCTTTGAGACATGCCATGTCTCTGAGCCATACAGAGGAAGCTTAAGCCAGTGCACAAACTCTTCCAGTGGTAGTTTAAGTAGCAATATGTTTTTGCATGATGAGGTAGCTGACCAATCAACAACCCTATATTTGTTGCCTTTTACAACATGTCTGAGGGATCTGTAGTCCTGATCTTCCTTTGTCTTGTCAGCCAACTCAATGAAGCTTAGAAGCAAACAGATGAGAAAAAAAAACATAGCCAAGAAGATAGAGACTTTCACAATTGGGTACTTTCGTGGAACAGAAAGCCAAACACGATATGAAATACTTATTACTATGGTTTATATATATATATATAAAATTTAAAAAACTAATTAAAATAACAAGTAATTTTTCTTTTACAAATCAACAAATATTATGATTGGACAGCTGACATATATGGCAGATTCGTACCAGTCTGACATTAAAGTACACCTGTTAACTACCAAAATAATAAAATCTTCAATATGTACTATTTTGTTAATGAAACTGTAAAATAAAAAAGAGGCATATTTCTGCAGTACACCATACTTGTATATTAAGTTTTAATAAATTGTTTTCTGCAGCTAAGAAAAAGTATGGTTAAGTAAAGTTTACAATTCTGACGTTTACCCCTTGAACCCTTTTGCATAACCTATGTAGCATATTGTGAGAACCACTGCTCTAGAGGATAAGATGAAAGAGAGGAAGCCCAGAAATACTTCATCATCTTCAGTTACCATGGTGACTCATCATCATCATTTTTCTTGTGTACTGATTATGGAACACAGAGCCACCCTGCAGGAAGCTAACACCAAACATTCACAAGCAGCGTTGGTTTCTAGAGCAATTTATTTAACATGATGAGGTTGCCAGCCTCATCCACAACCTCATATCAGTGGCCTGGTATGACATGCCTGAGGGAACTACACAGGGCACCATTCTGATTGGTGTAGTCAGTAATGTCCATCCTCAACTTTTTGTTTCTAATGTTGTTTATCATGTCAGCTGTTGGCTTGGTTATCATCATTACTCTTCAGCACCTTATGGAGCATAGGCCTTCAGCAGACACAAGCCAAGTCTTCCTGTCCCATGTCATTAACTCAAGTTCTTTCCATGCCTTATATTTCTGTCTCCAGTTCTCTTCTCCGGGTGATTTTGTGGGTACTTATCGTACCCTGGGGTTTCCAGAACATGGAATGCCTTGTATTGCTATCATTAGGTTTCCTTAGTGTGTGTCACATCTGTTGCCAAGAAGATGAATACTCAGTCAAGTGCTGAATGTACTTGACAAGAAGAAGAAAAAAAACAAAGTAGTTAGTACCAAAAAACAAACACTCACCCTTCCCAGAAATAAAAGTTCCAGAGAGAGAGAGACATAGAAGTTTATAGGCATCACATAACTTCAGCTGCTTTTAATACTACAAGAGAGACAGAAAAATTCAGCCTCACCCAAAGAGTTTCAAAATCTATATTTTTCTATAAATATTTATATATATAATATATAAATAGTCTTGTCTGTAAATAATGTTCACTTTACCGTAGAAACAAAAGTAGTCATTTAAAGTCTACTCCTTCTTTGATATGATAGATTAGTGGGTAGAAATATTGCTTGGATTCATAGTTTTAACACCTGTTTATTTACTTCTTCTCTAGTCTCAAACATTTGTGGAGGAACTGCGCTGGTGTATCAGCCAATTGGAACTTGGCTTACAGCGTCAGTCACCAGATTCCAGGCAGGGTAAGAGTTTATTGAGTTATAGGAGCCTGCAGTGAAAGCTGGAAGTAGTGTGAAATATCTTGCCCATTTTGCTGTTGAGCAATATACTCTGTTTTATCTTAGAGTACATTACGCTGTCCCTGTGTGTAGATCCCCAGGGTCTCTATGGAAGCAATGACAGAATAGGACTAGTGCACCCTGGGGCGTGTCGTTTAAGGCAGTTAGTATGAGGTTGTGTATGGGGGGGGGGAGATCTGGTAACCTCATCTTATACAACAAATTGTCACAGAAACCACTGCTACAAGAGAATGTGAATGTTTGGTGCAGGCTTCCTGGTGTGGGGGGGGGGGGGAACGACCAGATGGAATCATGGTTCTATGCATAATGAAAAGCACAAAGGATGGTGATGGTGATAATATTACATTGTCGACTTGGCCAGGTCTACATCAGGCGAGTTCCCCCACGAGGCATAAGCTCCAGTCTTGTACATTAAAAAATGTGTGTGTTAATTGTTCTTCTAGTAAGTGCATGACAAGAAAACAGCACATTCATTCGTTACAAGACAGAATGTAGTAAAAACTTAAATAGTAATAGCAATACAGAATAAGTGAAAGGCAGTTCTATGTGGGCAATAGTATAGTACAGTTTGTTATTTCTGTTTCTTCTTTGTTATTTGTTCTCATAACAACATATAAATAGCAACTTTAATATCGTCCCAAACACCCCAGACTTTCACATCCTTGACCACTTCCTCTTCTTCTTTTTTTCTTTCTTTAAACACCATGACAGGCTTGAGGAGACCACCATTATAGGACAACAGAAAAAACACACACATACACGTCCAACTCAAATTGAAATGTTTGATTTACAAGAGAATCCACAGTGGGGACACTGGATATGGATAAGGGAGAGATACTGGGAACAATTAATGATCACCTGTTAGAGAATGACACTGGAAGAGATGAATCATCAAGGTTAAGACTGTTGGAATTTGGCATCAAATGTAAGGCTAGCAGAGATGGACGTATGAGAGGAGGCATCCATCATGTATATAACCAGCAAGCAACAGGAACGGTTAGCATTCACCGACATATGCTGAGGGAGACAGCACCTATTGGTTTGATGTCAATTCTGTTCAACAATAAGAACTTACTCTGTTTGCAATAACTGGACAGTAGGAATGGTGCTATAATCAGGTATCAGCAACTAGACATGTTATCTGGAATTAGAAACACTATATATCCTAATTATAACCTATCAGAGCTTGAATGGGATATTTTTTGTTTATTTTCATCAATTTAAATAATGATCATAACTCATTTCCCCAATGCACAAAGCTGCTATGTTTTAGACGTCCCAATGCCAGATCATCTAGTCTTGCCTTCATTGGGTGCGTTGGCATACTGTTGTACTTTTCCATCTGGATCATGCTTTTTGTGTCTCTTCTATAGGACAATGTAATCCAGCAGCTTTCTGCATCTCTAATATTGGTGTAGTTTTCATGGCTCCTGTAATGAGCCTAAGAGCTTGATTTTGCACATTGTCCAACAACTGCAGATGTGAGTTAGCAGCTGATGACCATGCTGCTGAGCCAAACTCTAAGTGTGGTCTTATTACTCCATTATAAATCTTCTTTAGAGTTCGTTCATTTGCTCCCCAATTGGTACCTGCTAATTTTCTGAGTATGCCTAGTCGTCTTCGGGCCTTTCCCTCTGCATTTTCAATAAGTTTTTTGCATGTAAGCCTTTGGTCAAATGTCACCCCAAGATAGGTGGGGTAGCTTTCTTCCTTGATCATGGTTGTCCCTAGGTGTATGTTAGCTGCTTTGTCCTTGGGGGCAAGGGAGAACAGTGTTGTGGAGGTTTTATCTGTGTTTATTGTGATAAGCCATTTCTCTGCCCATGACATTAGCATGTCTGCTGCCCTCTGCATTCTATAATTATCTGTGGTAACGTTTTCATCTGTGCACTAGAGTACTAGATCGTCTGTATATAAGGCAGCTTTCACTCCAGCGGGAAGATCTTTCACCAGGTAATTGATGTAAACAAGGAAGAGTGTTGGGGAAATTACTCCTCCTTGAGGTACCCCCTGATAGAACAACACTTTTCTGCTCTGCAGACCATCAAGAGTAACTCTAGTTCTCCTGTTGTGCGGAGGAGAATGTGAACAAGAAGATAATGAAATCACATACTTTGAGAAAAAGAGAGCTATCCAGACTATCAGAAGAGAAGAGAACAGAATCAACACAACGACGACTACCACACTCTTGACTGGCAGGGACAGATCACAATTTTTCGCCTCAGGACAGGGCATAACAAACTGAATAAACACATGCACAAGCTACGATTGTCTGCTTCACCACTGTGCACATGTGGATTAAACGAACAAACTGCTGAGCATGTTCTACAGGATTGTCCCCTGTACGACCAGTTAAGAAAGATATACTGGCCCAATGACTCAACCCTAAACTCAAAGCTGTATGGAGCTAAAGAGGAACTTCAGACAACGGTCGAATTCATCATGAGAACTTGTCTGACTGTAAACATCAAAGATGTGATCGCAAGAAGAAGAAGAAGAAGCTTATCATTTCTATAAATCGTGCAGTTAACAAGGATCCTCTGTAATTTGACTTTGTTGAATTTTTAGTTTGTTTCTATTAATGATTCTGACAGGTTGTTTCTTATCAGGGTACCTGTGACAGGGAATTTGTAATTACCACTAACTGAGTTTCTGCATTATTCCTGTTGCTCACGATGATGTTTGTAGGTGTTTTTAGTGCTTCTGCCTCATACTTGAAGTTTATGATGAGATGTAATAACCAAACTAAACAAAATGTGTCAAAAATGTAATGAAACCTATGGAACACTTCTTCATGGCAAAAAGTTGTGGGAGACAGTGGTTTTTAGTTGAATATAGGTATTTAATTGATTGATTTCTGAATGTGATGCAGATGTGAAAGAGAATGAGATTCCTAATGATGGCAAATGGTGACTGAACAAAGAAAGGTCTACTTGCAGTAAAGACTTATTGAAACCAGTAAATTTGAATTGTGCATAAATCTAACAGAATTTAAGATGAGCTTAGAATAGAGTTATTCACTACAGAGCAGTTGGGAAATATATCTGTTTAGTTTTGTTTTGTTTTTCATGGTTAATTATTTTTATCTGGTTCTATTTATAGGTAAAACACTGTCTCTTATATAGGATGTCTTTCCTCTTTCCTTAAAATCTTTGAGGTTACACAGTAGATTCAATAATCTTTGTAGTCTTATTTATCAGTCAGTGTAGAGTATTACAGAGAACTGGGAGCATCTACGGAACACCATTCAAAGTACTGCACTTGCCACCTTTGGTAAGAAAACAGCAAAGTCAAATGACTGGTTTGATGCTTCATCAGATGTGATGGCACCTGTCATTGAAGCTAAGCGCAGTGCTATGAATGAATACAAATGTTCACCGAGTGCCAGAACCCTACAGATCCTGAAAGCTACGAGAAGCAAAGTTCAACAAACTGCTCGACGCTGTGCAAATGACTACTGGCTCCAGCTCAGTGAGAGCATCCAGATCGCAGCGCAAACAGGCAACATTAGACAAATGTATGACGGCATAAAGAAAGCACTTGGCCCCCATAAAAGTAAGACGGCACCGCTAAAAACCATCAGCGGAGAGAAGCTAACCGATAAGGGTAAGCAGATGGAGAGGTGGGTCGAGCACTACTCTGAGCTTTACGCTAGAGACAATACCGTTATGCCTGCAGCCCTTGATGGTGTCAACAGTCTGCCAACTATGGAGGAGCTGGATGCCGAACCAACATTAAAGGAACTCAGCAAGGCCATTGATAGCTTGGCCTCTGGCAAAGCACCAGGCAGTGATGGGATTCCTCCTGATTTAATCAAATGCTGTAAGAGCACGCTATTACATCCCCTGCATAGGATGCTGTGCCAGTGCTGGGAAGAGACAACTATTCCCCAAGACATGCGAGATGCCAAGATTGTAACACTGTATAAAAATAAAGGAGACAGAAGTGATTGCAATAACTACAGAGGCATCTCTCTTCTTAGTATTGTTGGTAAGGTTTTTGCCAAAGTCATCTTAATGCGACTACACAAGTTAGCTGAGCGCATATATCCAGAGTCACAGTGTGGATTCCGAGCTGGCAGATCAACAACAGACATGATCTTCTCTCTCCGCCAGCTTCAGGAGAAATCAAGAGAGCAGAAAAGACCACTATATATCGCCTTTATAGACCTCACAAAAGCATTCGACCTGGTTAGTAGGGATGGACTCTTTAAAATCCTCCTGAAAATAGGCTGCCCTTCTAAAATGCTGGAAATGATAAAGTCATTCCATGACGGCATGAAGGGAACAGTCCAATATGCTGGAAGCACGTCACAGCCCTTTGATATACGAAGTGGCGTTAAACAAGGCTGTGTTCTGGCTCCGACCCTCTTCGGAATCTTCTTTGCCTTACTCTTGAAACATGCATTCAGAGATGCAACTGAAGGAATATGCCTTCACACTAGGTCAGATGGCCGTCTGTTTAATCTTTCAAGGCTGAAGGCAAAAATCAGAAGGGTCACTATAAGAGACTTGTTGTTCGCTGATGATGCTGCAGTCGTCACTCAAAGCCAACAGGAGCTTCAGAGCTTGATGAATCGCTTCACTAAAGCATGCAAGGACTTTGGCCTCACAATAAGTCTAAAGAAAACGAATGTGCTGAGTCAGGATGTGGGTGCTGCACCAGTTATCACTATCGATAACTATGAATTGGCAGTGGTGCACCACTTCACATACCTAGGGTCTACCATCAATGACAAACTCTCACTGGATACAGAAATCGACAGCCGCATTGGCAAAGCTGCAGCTACCTTTGCCCGCCTCACATCGCGTGTTTGGGGAAACTCTAAACTCACAATGAAGACCAAAGCTGCGGTATATAATGCCTGCGTCACCAGCACACTCCTATATGGCAGCGAGACCTGGACGACCTATGCTAAGCAAGAAAGAAGGCTCAATACCTTACATTTGCGGTGTCTACGCCGCATCCTCGGCATCTCGTGGAAAGATAAAGTGACAAATGTCGAGGTGTTGTCACATGCTGGCCTTCAAAGTATGTATACACTTCTTAGACAGCGCAGACTTCGCTGGCTTGGCCATGTTCGCCGCATGGAAGATGGTCGCATCCCAAAAGATATCTTCTACGGACAATTAGGAGATGGCAAGAGAACAGTTGGGCGACCACAGCTGAGGTTCAAAGATGTGTGCAAGAGAGATATGAGGGCACTGGACATGGATCCAGCAACATGGGAGGATGAAGGTGCCGATCGCACCAAGTGGCGATGCTATTTACGGCGCCACCTCAGATTGGGCGAAGAGAGGCTCACACAAGAAGTAGAGGTGAGGAGAAAACGTCGAAAGGAGCACCAGGAAAATAAGCAGCTGAGGGCTGTCACCTCAGGGGCGCATTCCCATAGTCAGTTATGACTGAAGGGGCTATTATTATTATTATTATTATTATTATTATTATTATTATTATTAGTAGAGTTTTCACAATACCTCATAATGTGCATTATAAGCATCTCTGAGCAAATACACGTTGTCAGTGTTACATAATAAAGAAAACCTTAGGAAATATTGAAGAAATAAGAAAAAAAATAGACGATAAAGATAGTGAACAGTTATGATATTGTGGGATGGAAAGAATTGGACTACAGAATTGTTGAATAGTACTGAGCACAGGAACTTGTGGCGCGGTACGTGAAGAAGAAAATAACTTTACAAAAGTTTTGAACTTTATTTTTATTATAACTTCACTACTTCATCGGGCGCAGTGGTTAGTGCACTGGCTTCCTAGCTCAGTGGTCCATGGTTCGATCCCCAGTTGAGGTGGGATTTTTTAGACCGCAAACGGCTCCGGGGTCGACCCAGCCTAAAAAATTGGGTACCAGAGCAACTAAGGGAAGGTTAAGGCGGCCGGTGAGATGCTGACCACATCACCCCTAGTGTGCCGATGGTCAAGAAAATATGGGCCTAACACCATATTCCCAAATGCCTCAGTGGGCGTGTAACGGGATCCTTTACCTTTTACCCTTACTTCATCATTACCCTTCACTAATGATGATAAGAAATTCTATACAAAGCGTTATTTACTCACAAGTAAATAAATTAGGGGCTGTGTAATATTGTTAAGGGAATAAATGTATAAATTACAATACGATGTAAATCACCTGTCTGTAATTGTGGCAGACGAAGGGTGAACCCCGAAATGTCCCGTGTTTCTTGTCTACCGTTAATTTGCAAAACTGGTTCCATATCATTTTATATTTTAATTTATATATTTATTATTTACTTACTACTTACTTAGTCGTTCCTGTTCTACCCTGGGGTGTAGAGGTTTGTCAGAGAGAGCGCCATGCCATCCTATCAGCTGTCTTCCTTCTGGCCTGGTTCTAGTCCAGTCCTCAGCCTGTCAGAGACTGTCTGATGTTAACCTCCTAGTGAACTCTGGGCCATCCTGGAGGTCTGGATCCCTGGCTCTTGGTTTCCCATATTTACCATGGTAGCCAATCTTATCCCATTCTGCAGACATGGCCAAACCATCTTAACTGGGACTGTTGCACTTGGGTCTGCTGGGGATGGGTATCGAGGCCATGACATATCATCTGGTTAAGGACCATGTCTCTTCTTGTTACTTCCACCATCTTCCACAGATACCTCATGTCTGATGTTTCGAGCTGACTTTTATGGGGTGTAGTCATTGCTCATGACTCGCGTCTGTAAGTCAAGACTGGTACATAGGTGATGCGCTATACAGCCATTTTCATCTTTTTGCCAGTTTCTCTTTTGCTGAGGAATCCTAGATTTATGGCCTGATTATACAGAGCATTAAAATAAGAGGTAATCTGGTCACCTGAATCCCCCCCAATCGTTACAAGTTTGTTGGTCCTTTTACATCCTAGGCACTGTTGGGGAGAGGGGAGAAACAGGCTTATTTGGATCATAACACCCAGGTGGCACCTTCCTATGAGTTTTTTTGGCCTACTCTGATAATTTAATCCTGTTCACCTTGGTATAAATTTCCAAAATAGCTATTTCCTCCTGATTTTATCTTTTCAGCCAACTAGAGGTCTTCGTTAAAATTACAATTTTGTATCTAAACATATTGTTCATGAATGTCCTTTTAGGCTCACTTGTTTCTGTAGGTCATGTTCTGAGGCTACCACTAGACCTCATGCACTTCTACAGCTATGACTTTTGCAGTGAACCCATTATGTTTTAGAGCCGCAGTAGCATAGTGGTTAGCGCACTGGCCTCTAGCTCGGTGGTCCATGGTTCGATCTCCGGTTGAGGTGGGATTTTTTTAGACCGCAAACGGCTCTGGGGTCTACCCAGCCTGATGAATTGGGTACCAGAGCTACTTCTGGGAGGGTTAAAGGATGACGGCGTGATGCTGACC
Organism: Oreohelix idahoensis; assembly: GCA_024509875.1. Lineage (NCBI taxonomy): Eukaryota > Metazoa > Mollusca > Gastropoda > Stylommatophora > Oreohelicidae > Oreohelix > Oreohelix idahoensis. The sequence goes on from JAMPIV010001685.1 coordinate 331,525, forward strand.
ACATCACCCCTAGTGTGCTGATGGTCAAGAAAATATGGGCCTAACACCATATTCCCAATATACCTCAGCAGACATTATGTTTTAGTTTCTTAAACCAGATCATGATATTTTGCCATTTTGAAATCGTGCTGCTCATCTCATCTGGATTCATATGACACTCTCAGCTCAGTCAGTGTAATTTGGTGTGGTGACTGGGAGTGCAGCACGGTATCTGGTCATCTTTGAGACATATAAAACACCCCACTTTATACATACATCATGTGGAGAGGCACTAACATTTTAACCTAGACTTAAGTCTGTCAGTTATATCAGAACATTATTGCCATTAAAAAATAATGTCAAGTGTGGTGTTAAATACTGAGCCCTGAAAAGGACTGCTAGTGTCTGAAAAAGACAGCTAGAATGGTGAAATCCTCAATAAAGCTAGTCCTGAATATGACTGCTAGCACTCGCAGCATTGATAAATACTAAGTCCTGAAAAGGACTGCTAGTGTCTGTCAGCTAGAATGGTGAAACCCTCAATAAAGCTAGTCCTGAATATGACTGCTAGCACTCGCAGCATTGATAAATACTAAGTCCTGAAAAGGACTGCTAGTGTCTGTCAGCTAGAATGGTGAAGCCCTGATAATTGTGAGTCCTGAAAAGGATTGTAATCACTGGTGATATTATTAAATAGGTAAATCTTGCTTTACATGTACACCTGACTGTCTATTATATCAAACTTTCAGCTGCTGAGTCCATTAAAGTGTTACAGATTCTCAAGAGTAAGAAAGCACCCATGGTGAAAAAGAGACAGGCAATGAGAAATGCTTTCGGTGACTACCGAAAAAAGATGAAAGAAGCAGAGAAAAAATCATTGTCAGGTACTTGTGTTTTGAAGTCAAGTACTACTGCCTTTATATTACATAGTTGTTTGTTTGTTTGTTTGTCTTTTTTTTTCAATTGCTTTTATTTCTTTGTCAAGTCTTGTTTTTTTACACCTTAGTACTTCTTGAAAAAGATGCTGGCAGTGGATAGGGCACACAATTGAGGAAACCTGTTGATAGCATTACAAGGCAGCCCTTGTTCTGGAATCCTCAGGGCAAGAGAGGCAGAGGTACACCAAGAAGCACATGGAGAAGAGAGCTGGAAACAGGTGAAAATGATCAGGAGAACGTGGAAAGAACTTGAGATGATGGCACGTGACAGGAGGACTTGGCCTGTGTTTGTTGAAGGCCTATGCTCCTTTGGGAGTGGAAGGTTATGAATGAAAAATGAAGTCATTTGTAATTTTTTTTTAATGTATGCATGAGAAATGCAATATTATTGCACGTTTTCCATTAATATATTTTTTTTCATAGTTTAAAAAAATACATTTTAAACATCTGTTTCTGTAGGGCTACGTCACTCCAGATTTCAGCCACTAGGGGTCATGAAGGCACCTGTGGCATCACGATTTCTGAAGATGAGCCACAACAAGCAACAGCATGAAGAACTAGTCAGAGGTGACTTGGACAAGAATCTAAGCAACACCATTCCTCTTCACGGCAAGCATCCACATCTTCATGTTTTGGGAGCCGCACTGTGGGAAAACCTAGCAACAGCTTTAAATATGAGCCTTCAGATAATTCTTTCATTTTTCGATTTGAAAGCCCTAAGGACAGTCGTAACGAGGGTCAGCAGGAGGCAGTACACAAAAATGATGAACTGTCAGGCTCAGACATGACTATTGTATTAAAAGAGAAAGGCAATGAGAAGATTTCTGCCAACATTTACAAATACGAGAAGTCAATAAATGACTTTTGTTTCAATTTTGATGAACCTGGTGAAGAATCAAAGATTTGAACTACAGTTAAAGTTATACATTTTAATACTTCTGGAATTTGCAGAGTAAGAGAGGTGGAGACTGAGAAACACTTGGGAGGCAGAAATGAAAGGAGTGAGGAAGACACTGAAATACCTTGAGCTGATGTCACAAGATAGGAGATGTTGGCATAAATTTGTTGAAGGGGTGTGCTACTTTGGGACAGGAGGACTTGGCATAAATTTGTTGAAGGTGTGTGCTACTTTGGGAGCTAACGGGTAATGACTGACAATGAAGTAGGAGATCTACCACTGCTTAAAATATATTGTTCAATGTTTCAAGTAGAACACTACATGCTTTTAAAAACACACGCCGACGTCACTATCCTGAAAGAGTTTTATCTGATGCCCTTAATCGCATTAGTCACATTACTCGTCAGGTTGCACTTACTGCTAAACCTACTACCACATCTGACAGACTCAAACTTATCTTAACTTTCCACCCTCACTGTTTGGCAGTGAAAAAAAATATGTTTCGTCATCTGCCTATTCTCCACTCCGATCCTGATACCAGAGAGTTGTTTCGTGAGACCCCTTTGGTGGCATATCGTAGGGATAAGAATTTTAGGGATATTCTTGTACATAGTCGCTTGAGACTAACTAGTCCTTCTCACTTTGGTACCAAATCGTGCCAACGCCACATATGTAAGACCTGTCCTTTTGTACTCCAAACACAGTCAGTCTCCTTTCCGAACGGTAAATTTGCCATTGGGGAGTCTTTCACGTGCGAATCAAGAAACCTGATTTATGCTATCATCTGCAAGAGGTGTGACATAACCTATATTGGTGAAACTGGCAGACGTTTGGCAGACAGGTTTCGTGAGCACTTGAATGACATCTATCATGGCAAACATTTACCGGTGGCCCTTCACTTCAATAGCCCTGACCATTCAGGTAACTCTGACATTCATGTCACTGCCCTCCTTTCATGTGCTTCTCGTTGGAGAATCATCTCATTTTTCAAATGGGCGTTTTAGCTCCTGCTGGCCTTAATATCCAGCAACATTTTGCATAATTCTGGTGGCTTCTGTCTCTGTTTCATACTTTATTTCTTTTGTCGTTATTTTCCTACCTATCTTTGTTTTTGCTTTGGTTTGTGTCGTTTCCTCAATTATCTTTTCTTCTTCTTCTTCTTCTTCCATCCTTAGCCACCAACCGGCAAAGCAGTATGTGGCCAGTACGCCTAGTGGCGTCTTAGGGCAACAACAAATTGATCAATCTATCGCTGTTTCCACCACGCCTAGTGGCGTCTTTGTGGAACAGAAACAGACCAAACAATCTATCGTTGTTTCCGTAATCAGATTGGTTGGCAAGCAGGTGATCAGCCCACTGTGCTATCTTTTCTTAGCCGTCACTAACTCATACGTCACTTCCGTATGATGCCTTAGTCTCTCAGCCATCTTGAATGTTTCTTTCTTGGATCCAGCTAAGTGATTTTTTGCTTGTTTTTATAGTGTTGTTCATTCCTGTCTTCCTTGCGTTGATTATTTACTTTCTTGTTTCGACATGTCTTTCTGGTTTTATGATTTTCTTGCATTATCACTGTTATCATTTCGCTCATCACCGTTGTTCCATCTGCTTGCATCGTGCATTTGGCGTTTTCTTCATCATCATAGATTTTTGTAGTACCTATATGTAGTTCTTGTCCTTAACTGTGGCTGACGAAGGGTAAAACCCGAAACGTCCCTTATTTCTTGTGTACCATTTACTTGTAACACTGATTTCATACCATATTATTTTTTAATTTATAGATTTGTTTTAAAAACACAAAGGTACTACTATTCAAGAATGTACATTGTTATTGTTAGACCAGTGATTTTCAACCAGTGTGCTATGGCACACTGGTGTGCTATGGCACACTGGTGTGCTATGGCACACTGGTGTGCTATGGCACACTGGTGTGCTATGGCACACTGGTGTGCTATGGCACACTGGTGTGCTATGGCACACTGGTGTGCTGCGAGAGATTGAGGGAAGGTTGAAAAAATTGAGGAATATAAAAAAAATCGAGATAAATTCCGAAGTACCATATATTTTTCATAAAAGGTCGATACAAATGAAAACAATAACGGTTAAATTTTTTTTTTACATTATAATGAAATTCTAAGAACTTCCGTCCTTATTGTTCCAGATCCTAAAATAGCTCTGCAACGTTCTTTTACAACCCCACCTTTCGATCGTGTGTGCCCAAGACAGTCATTACAAGGGGAAGTCACTATAATACACATGTCTACAGAGAACCTTTCCCGCATTTTTGTTTGTTATGTTCTATTTGGTTTTAGTTATTATGTTATTTCTGAATTTAGTTGTTTGTTATCTTTTTAGGTCTTATTAGGCATGGACAGATTTCTAATAAAGAAACATAAGTTAGATGATGACAATGAATCAAGTGTAACTGGCACTAGTTCTGGTAGTATAACACATAGTACAGTTAGTGTTAGTTCTAAAACCGTCGTGCGCCAGTACAATGAAAACTATTTGTCCTTTGGATTCATTTCATCTGGAGAAGAGCAGATATGTCCTTAATGTGTTGTTTGAAACTGGCAAACCAAGCTATAGTTCCAAGTAAGCTGAAAAGACACCTTTACCAAAGCAGTCACATTTATGCGAGAAACCATTTGATTATTTTAAAAGGATTATAGCTGATCAAACATGCCAGGCTAAACAGTAGATCACAGTTATTTCTGACAAAGCTCAATCAAGAAGCAAGCTAAGCCGTTGCCGAAATCATAGCAAAAAAGATGAAATCACGTACAGTTGCTGAGTTTGTAATTTTACCAACATGCTGTAAAATTGTAAATATTATGTTTGATGAGACATTAAAAAAAAAATTGTTAAAATCTCAATGTCGGATAACATTAGTCGGTGTTAAAGGATGATTTATGTTATTATTAAAGTTACTTTTGTAGAGCTGATCATGCTATGAACACGAATGCAAATGGGCAGTCACTCAGGAACAACTTGATAGACAAAGACATGAGCAGGCCAGTTGGCAGGTCCACAGCAGACATGGTGACATATTTATTTTCATCAATCAATACATATGTGGCATAGAAGTATGTTTCAATAGTGTAGTTCTTCACAATAAATTGTCCGTCCATACATCTCAATTATAGGCATCATAATACGTGGCAGTGTAATAAAGATATAATTCTCTCCTCTCCTTCAATTCTGACCGTTATGTTCTGCCATCCTGCAACTTTGAGTTAGGGAGTTCTGAGCTCCAGTCTCTTTCCCAGGCATTTTATCCTGGCCTGGCACGCATACAGAGGACCCCACTTCTGGTTCTAAGTTAGCAGTTGGGGATAGGTGGGGTCGCACACTGTGCATTCCCCGTCATCCAGGGGGCTCTCCAACTATGCAGAGCTTGCACAAATGCTGTGCTCTGGTTCTGGGCTCTCCCAAGGAATCCTCACGTCCTGCACAGAGCCACTTCCAGATACCCACCACCTGCCAACCCTCCATTGTAGAAATCTCCTGCATGCGGCCATCCAGTCAAGAGCCAGTATTAAGTCTGGTGCCCAAGTGATCCCCCCAAGCTCAGTGTGCAATGCTGGGTTCTCATCATGCTGCAACACAGGGGGGATTGTGATGCTCAGCCATCTCTCTCAATTCTGCACCGATAAGTGACATCGGGGACTTAACTGTGCCTCAGTACTGGGAGGCCCCGTTTCCGGGTACACCACACACAGCCAATTGAGGCAACGGTCGCCGTGGGCGGACATGGTAGTAACTTCTGGACAAGTTAAGGTACTATCCGACATAATACAAATACGTGGCGGCCTTCGAGATAACAGTTGCCACAATAAAATCAGGATCAAAGTCTCCACTATCTTGGGAGCTTGAAAAAATGTACGTCTACTCCGGACAACTTCAAAAATACGAAAGGCCAAGACGGCTGACCGTTAGAATGCAAAACACGTGATACATTACGTCATTAGTGACCGGTGACGTAACAATATATGCTGCGTTCAATATAAGTGAAAAACCGTACATAAAAAATGACTTTCACTACAGGCAACTATATCTCCTCAAATTAATGGATATATGCCTGCATGTAGCAACATATTATAACATATTAATTATATCCTTAACAGTCGGCATATACAAGTTATGTCTCAAGACGTTGAGTCACAAGTGATAGCTAACATTAAAGAAGCTGATGTTTTTGCTATCCAGTTGGACGAGTCACCTGACATCACTGGAAAAGCTAAACTCCTAGCATTCAGTAGGTTTGTTTGTAATAGAGACATTATTGAAAATTTTTATTTTGCGAACCACTTCTAGAAACAACAAATTGCCAAGACATTCTTGATGTTGTCGACAGTTATTTCAGTTCTCACGATTTGTCGTGGAAATTATGCATCAGCATCTGCATGGACGGTGCTCTGCTCATTCTGTGTCGGGAAGCCTGAAAGGATTCATCCCACTTGCCAAGTGGAAGAACCCTGGCATTGTTTTTACACGCTGTTTCCTGTACAAAGAGGCTCTCATTTCAAAATCAGTAGTACTTGAGCTCCAAAAAGTACTGGATGAGATGATCAAAATGGTTAACTACATTAATGTAGCATTTAAAATGTTCATCACAGAGGAAACTATTTTATTTAAAACTTGACTTTTTATTATTTCATTGAGAAAAATAGAGGGTGTGTCAGAGAGAGAAGAAGAAGGCCAATGGAATATGTCATGGATTCTTTTTTTTTATAAATGACATCTTTTCAATGATATCTCATTTCAATAAATAGAATAATAAGTACGAATATAATTTTTTTTTGTAAATCTTTTGAAATTCAGATCAATGTTATTTTTAAAAAAAAACAATGATTAGAATTTTAGCTGTTCAACTTTTAACACAATCTTAATACTCTTTTTTTAATGATAAAATATCTCCTTTAAAAAGCTGATGGTGCGCCTTGTCAATTTTAGCCCTGTGCTCAGTGTGCCGTGAGCTGAAAAAGGTTGGAAATCACTGGTTTTAGACATAAATATGATGTTGTCACTATGGAATATAGAGCTGCATTTGTAGGTCACCACCTGTTTCTGCTGTATTTTGGACCATCAGCCGTAACTCTGTCAATGATGTCCTGGTCGCTTTGGCTGAAATTTGACATGAAGAGTGTAAGATTAGACAGATGATTTACTAGTAAAATATGTTAGACACTAATTTAGATGTTTTGCTGTTTACTTTTGTTGAAAGCTGCATCTGAGATTTTGTTTAATGTATAATGTTGACGTTTATGACCATAGCATCCAGCTTCCACATTACAACACTGTGAGTGATTCTAACATGGCTGATGAGGCTGTTATGACACAAGAATTCCCAACCACGTGCTGGATAAATTTAGATTCACACCCGTATGTTGTGGTTTTTTTTTTTCTCTCTCACTTTTTTTCCCGTTTGTTTGGGAAATTTTATCCTGAACCACTGTTATTATTAGCCGTGGTAGCATAGTGATTAGGGCACTGGCTTCCTAACTCAGTGGTCTATGGTTTGATCCCCAGATGATGTGGGATTATTTTTAGGCCGCAAACGGCTCCTGGGTCGACCCAGCCCCAATTGGTTACCAGGGCAACTTTTGGGAAGGTTAAGGCGACCGGCGTGATGCTGACCACATCACCCCTAGTGTGCCGATGGTCAAGAAAATATGGGCCTAACACCATATTCCAATATTCCTCAGTGGGCGTGTAACGGGATCCTTTACCTTTACTGTTATTATTGGTTTTTAAAATTCTACTTGGGCACTTGTTCTGATGTTACTATGCCATAGAAGATAGTGACATCCAGGAATTTGTAATCATGTGCTGTCACTATTGAGCTATCTCAGGTAAATCTTTAAAGTGCTCTTTCTTAACATGTAGTCATTATCACCATTATTATACAGCTCCTATGGTCCATAATCCTTCAACAAGCTCACACCAAGGTAACCCACCTTGTGCTGTCTGTTCCAAATCTTTCCATGTCTTTATTGCTTATAAGTCAGTTTCCATTTCCCTTTTTTCATGTGCCTTTGGGTCTATCTGTATCTCTATTGCTCTGAGGATTCCAAAACTTAGGCTACCTTGTAACGCTATCATTTGTTTTCTGAATGAATGTCCTATCCAACCACAATGCTTTTTCCTCAACTCTTGTTCGTCTGGTATTTGTTGATCCCAAGGCATCAGTTGGGTGAGAACAGGGGAAACAAGAATTTTTAACTTCATTAAATTTTGTCATGGTACTTTCCCTTTGACAATTAAAATATGGGGGGGTTACCTGGTATCAAGTTACTTTCACTGTATGCCCAGTGAAAACCCCCAAGCTGCATAAATGCCACACCTCGGAGATGAAGAACCTGTACAAAAAATCCAAAACCCTGTACAAAGACCTGCAAAACCTGTACAAAGACTGAAAAAAAACATATCAAAGGAGTTATTTTGTGTTAAAATATTTTCAATTACAGTGGGCTGCATTATAAATGAGGCACGGGGACTTTGCCTTTTAAAGCAGGTCTTCACTTATTTTAAAACCCAAACAATAAATGTCTGAGTTTATTTTACACTGTAAAAATAATGTGATGGTGTCATTTAGTCTATTTCTGTGCTTAATTATCACTAACAGACTGGGAAATCCTGTGTTCCATAGGACCTTATAGAAGAACTCTGAGACACAGTAATAAGGGGAATGGGTTAGAAAACCTGTACAGAAATTATGTACAGAGTGTACACATCTGAAAATGCAAACACCTTGTACAGATTATGGGTAAACCATAACATGTGGCATGTATGAAGCTGTCTTACTAAAATTCACTTTGTGAACTTTATGAGATAAAAAGTGATCTTTTCTTTGGAATGAAGTTAACCTTTGGTAAAATATTTACTTTGAATTTTCCACCTCTTTGATGATGGGATGGCAAGAGGCAGATCATGCTGCAGAGATGAACGTTACATATAGATTGGACTTACTGGATATTCCAGAACCTCTGAAAACATACTTGATTTTATCAAAGCAGATCTTTGGAGAGCTCAGTGTGTCTAAAGTAGATTCCACTGCTCATGGGTTGCCTACTGCTGCACTAGAGGATAGTTACTATCATTCTTTTTCAGGACTTGGTATATATCAATGCTGCAAGTGAAAGCAGTCAATTTCAGAACTAGCCCTTCCCAGGTCTTCACTGTGTTAGCCAATAGAAACTGACCCCTTTCAGCGCTTAGTATTTATTTATTTATTAACAATAACATTACACATGAGTTGACAGTTTATTTATTTTTAATAACAATTGCACTCTGATACAACTGAAGGACCTCGGTCTAGGTTAAAAAGAAAACTGCTTAGCCACAAGAATGCAAATACCTAAATGAAACATTAATTTTTGTTTGACGAAATTTGTTGTCTACTAGTAGTAGTACTATACCGGTACTTGAGCGTCCGATTGGCTAAATAGTCAGAGTGCTTTGTCTCTTGCGGCAAAGTTACCTGGGTTCTGGAATTGAAACCTGATAACGTCACACTTTAGTATACTCAGATTTAAATGTGTATGTGGCTCTGCTCTTGACTTAGGGAAGGCAAAGACAGCGATGAATGGAAATGGTCACCCCCACTTCATAAAACCTGGGCATAGTATAAAGTCTGTAACACTTCACACCTCTATGGCAGTATCTGATGCTATATTTCTTCTCTTTAAAATAACATTGTAATTATTCCATTGGTCAGGCTGATATCCTCAATCAATTAATACCCTTTTGCTCACGAAGGAGCATAGGCTTTCAACAAACCAATGCCATGTCCTCCTTTCATGCTGCCCATTCAACCAAGACACTGGGTCTGCTGGTTATATTAGGTCGCATGTTCAAATATTAAAGACCTAGCGGTCATGATTACCTCCTGTCCTGTGCCATCTCCTAAAGTTCTGTCCATGTCTTTCTCATTACTTTTATTTGTCTGCAGTTATCTTCTCTATGTGTGTTGTACTTGTATCTACCTCTGTCTCTCTTAACCTAGGGATTGCAGAACAAAGGCTGCCTTGTAATGCTGTACAAGTTTTCTCAGTATGTGTCCTATCCATCTCCAATGTTATCTTCTCATCTCTTGTTCCACTGGCAATGTCTGTTTCTTGTCATAAGTTCCACATTGATAACCATTTTACACCATTTCAGTCTAGTAAACACAGTGGGCTGATCACCTGCTTGCCAACCAATCTGATTACGGAAACAACGATAGATTGTTTGATCTGTTTTTGTTCCACAAAGACGCCACTAGGCATGGTGGAAACAGCGATGGATTGATCAATTTGTTGTTGCCCTAAGACGCCACTAGGCGTACTGGCCACATGCTGCTTTGCCGGTTGGTGGCTAAGGATGGAAGAAGAAGAAGTCTAGTAAAAGTCCTGTATTGTATTTGTTGTTACCTAGGTCCGTAATTTGACCTGTAACAAAGTCCTCTGGGGCTTCTGTGGGTTTTTTTTTTTTTTAATGGTGTAACATTTTCTTCTTTGTTTTTCTTATGAAGAATGTTGTTGTTGTTTTGATGGGTGGAGAGCGGGCACTTAACATCTGACCATTATTGCCTCTTCTCATTCCATCTTGGTCTACCCTGTTCAACCTGAAAGTTAGTTATAATTGGGGTATTTAGTGTCATTTTATTTACTAATTTTGTATTCAATTTAAATAACTGTTGTCTTTAGCAGTTGCTGATTTTTATTTATATTAGTATTTGTCCATTTTATTTTCTCTTTTGTATTGTTTCTTGATAACTATTGTCCTTTACTCTTGGTTTTGATTTGTATTAGTTCTTTTTGAGTTGTTGCCCTTTTTTTAATACCTCTTGTCTTTCCTTGTCCTATGATTAGTTAGTTTTTTGTTAATGCTTTGTTAGTTCTTGCTGCTTAATTTCTATTTAGTTGGATGTTTTTCCTGAAGTGCTAACCTTACATGTTTTCCTTTGTTTTATGTATATATCTTTTAAGTTTTGATTGGGCATCTCTTGGGGCATCTATACTTAAAACCTTATCACCTGTCAAGTCTATATTGTGATTTCTATAGTAAGTTTTTAATTCAAGCCTTTGTTGTTCATACTTTATACAGTGGATCAGGTAGTGGTCTATGTCATTCTCTTCCTGACATTCTTGACAGTGTGGTTCTTCTATCATAAAGTATGCTGCATCGAGACGGAGATGCCATAGTTTTTTGTTTGAAGGTATCTTTAATTCTTCTTTGATCTGGCACGTCCTTGTTGGTTCTTTCAGCAGTTTGAACGCGTGTCTGCCTTTTCTACTTTTCTTCCATGTTGTCTTCCATTTCTCGTTTATAGTTATCTTCACTTGGCTCTTGATCTCCCACCTTCCCAGTCCTGCTCTTATATTGTTTTTACTTGTTCTTCCATTCTTGGCGTTCTGATCTGCCATCTTGTTACCAGCAATACCTATATGTGCTGGAAACCACACTAGCCTCACACTACATCCTCTGTTCCCTAGTGATGTATTAATTGCTAGAATTTCTTCCTTTATGTCTGGCCGGCTACATTTACCTGGTTGTTCTAGTGCTTGATGTGATGATAGTGAGTCTGTAAATATCGTAACAGCTTCTGGTGGGTTAACTTTGATTATTTCTAAACTTTTAAGAATTGCTACCAAAAATCGAAGCCCCTTCAGTTACACTGTAGCTCTTTTTCATTCCCCATTGTGGTATTACAACTCCGACACCTAGTTGCCCACTATCACCCTTAGAGCCATCAGTGTAGACGGCCAGACTTTGTTTAGTTAGTTGATCTATGAACTTTCTACTTATAATTTTGGCTTCCTTATCTTCTTTGTTTTGTTTGATCTTTTCAGTAAGTGAGTAGTCTATGATTGGTGTTTTTAGTTCCCAGGGTGGTATTTTGCTTCTATATTTATTACTATTTTAAATTGTGTTTGATAGTTCTTTGAGCTGCGTTAGATCTTCTATAGTTCTCCACCCTGTTGGATATCTATCTTTGTTTAAGGAGACGTCCCATACACTTGGTTGGTTTTTGACAAATGCTTTATGTGCTGGGTGGGTCACTTCTTGTGCTACTTTACTCCAATAATTTAATCTCAGTTCTTTCCGTCTTAGACCAAGGGGAGGTATGCCAAGAGCTACTTCTAGAGCTTCTACTGGTGTTGATATAAATGCACCTGTAATGGTTCTCATGGCTGCATTTTGAATCCTGTCCAGTTTTGTTTTGTTAGAAGCTGCAGCTGAGTCATAGACTATGCTGGCATAATCCAGTTTCCCCCTGATGAAAGACTTGTAGAACATAAGCATTATTTTATTGCTCCCCCCCCCCCCCCCCCCCCCCCCCCCCCCCCCCCCCCCCCCCCCCCCCCCCCCCCCAATCCATTACCTTTAACAATCCTTAGTGTATTTAGTGGTCCCCTACAGCTTTCTACTAAATTGTCTATATGTTTATTATAATTTAGTTGTTTATCTAAAATTATGCCCAGATATCTTGTTGTTAAGGATGTACATATTTTCTGACCTTTAATGGTTATATTGATTTTGTTATTCTTTTTTAAATTTCCTTTGCTGAATATCATACCTACTGTTTTGTTTACATTAATTTGGAAGCCCCAACTTTTCATCCACTCTGAAACTTTGTCTATTTGTTTTTGAAGTTTTTGGTAAACATGATCCAAGTTTTTTCCAGATCGCCAAATGGCACAGTCATCTGCAAATTGTGATACTGCATTCTTTATGTCATTAAATTCATCTGCTAAATCATTTACAGCTACAGTGAAAATTGAAGGAGAAATCACTGATCCTTGAGGAATCCCATTCTGTTGTTCATATATTTCTGACTTATCATTATTCACCTGTACAGCAAAATACCTGTCCTGTAAAAAGTTTTCTAGATACCTATATGTTTTATCAGTAATGCCAATCTTTTTCATTTTGTAAAGAGCTCCATCTCGCCAGCATTCATCATATGCTCTAGCTACATCTAGAAAGACTGCCACTGTTTTCTCTTTCCTCTTGAACCCTGGCTTTACATCATGTTCTAATCTTACAAGCTGGTCTATTGTACTTCTGTCTGCTCTAAACCCTGACTGGTTTGGGCTATATAACTAGTTTTTTTCTAGGTAGAATTTAACCCTTTTATTCACAACAGTTTCCAGTATTTTACCTAGTTGTGATGTTAAGGAGATAGGCCTATATGAAATGTTAAGGAGATAGGCCTATATGAACTTACATCATGGGCTTCCTTATTGGGTTTTACGATGGGTACTATCATAGCGTGGGGGGCAAGCGTTTCGTTCGTTGCCCTCGTCAAGAGCGCTGGCGGTCGCTGTCTCGAGAGACTGCGCGTGGTGATCCCGGTACGACCGGGCCCTCCCAGTTCATCGGTTAGCGAGGCAGTAGTTTAGCTCCTGTGTCCGTAAATCGCAGCCTTCGGTCGTGATGTTAGCAAGCAGTCGCATCTCCGTATCGTGGCTCGACAACAGTCTCGAAAAACGGCCCCGCTCTCGCAACGAGTCGTGGGCCGGCAGTCAGTAATCTGGTGTCGCTTTCAGCCTGTCCTGTCCGACTAGTCGGCAGGCGGCCAGTATTTCTCGCAAGAATAAAATCGCCGGGATCCGCTCTGCACAGAGCGCTGTCTCCCTCCCCGCGCGAGCGAGCGACGAAATGCTCTGTTCGAAGGACAGTTATCTGGTTGATCCTGCCAGTAGTCATATGCTTGTCTCAAAGATTAAGCCATGCATGTCTAAGTTCACACTGTCTCACGGTGAAACCGCGAATGGCTCATTAAATCAGTCGAGGTTCCTTAGATGACACGATCCTACTTGGATAACTGTGGCAATTCTAGAGCTAATACATGCTTACCAAGCTCCGACCCTCGCGGAAAGAGCGCTTTTATTAGTTCAAAACCAATCGTCGTTGCCCTTCGCGGGGCGCGGCGTTCCCACTGGTGACTCTGGATAACTTTGTGCTGATCGCATGGCCTCACGTGCCGGCGACGCATCTTTCAAATGTCTGCCCTATCAAATGTCGATGGTACGTGACATGCCTACCATGTTTGTAACGGGTAACGGGGAATCAGGGTTCGATTCCGGAGAGGGAGCATGAGAAACGGCTACCACATCCAAGGAAGGCAGCAGGCGCGCAACTTACCCACTCCCGGCACGGGGAGGTAGTGACGAAAAATAACAATACGGGACTCTTTCGAGGCCCCGTAATTGGAATGTAGCCGCAGGCGACCTTTGTCTTTACTGACTGTGTGTGGTAAACCACTCTGAGTGGGGACCTCCCAGTACCAAAGACTGCTGTGCCCGTCACAGATTTTGCTCCTTTCCTCAGACCTACGGGTCCTGAGAGTTCCTCTATAAATGCCTTTGTGCAGATGAGGAAGGACATCCCTCGAAACCTTCGGGTATATGAGGCTCTGTCCATTTTGGCTGGAATGACGTCTCGATGGTTCGGAGGTTTTATAGCGAATATGAGTACACATGAGGGCAAGTTCGGGCACAATGGGCTAATCACCTGTTTGCCAAGTCACTCCGATTACATGTCCCACCCATGGGCCTTGTGCACTTGGGTCCCCTCTACACCTCGTTTCACGGGGTAGAAGAGGTTTCGATTATGAGATGAGATGAGACTATCATAGCTACTTTCCATGCTTTTGGTATCTTTCCTAAGCTCCATATTTTGTTATAGAGGGAAGTTATTTTGTTTATAGTTTTTTTGGGTACTTTCTTTAGGATTTCATAACTAAGTATATCATGCCCTGAGGCAGTATTAGCTTTCTCATTTATTGCACTAGTTACTTCTTCCTCTGTTATATCAGCATCTAAATAGTTTGTTTCATCTATCTGGTCTGGTAGTTCTTTTTAAAACTGTATCCTAAGTCTTTCTCTTGTCATTTTCTTCCTGTCCAAGACTACTTTTTGCACTGACTTTATAGAAATACTCAGCAAGGGCATTAGCTTTTTCTTTATCTGTTTCTGCTCTCTTTGATAGTTTGATTGTTGGCATTATTGTTTTCTTATTGTTTCCTTTGATTGCCTTAAGCTTTTTCCATACTTCTTTAATTTGGGTGCTAGGTTTAAGTGACTGACAAAACTCCTTCCAGTTAGTTTCTTTGATTTTAAATATTATTCTGTTAGATTCATTCCTAATACGTTTATACTCATCATAGTTTTCTTCTGTTATGTTATTTCTATATTTTTGTAAAGCCCTTTTTTCTTCTCTCATGAATTTCTGCACAGCTTTTATTCCACCAGGCAACTGGTTCTTTATTCCACTGAGTTTTTCTTTTTTTATTAATGTTATTTATTGGTTTTAGGTGCTGTGGCATATTTTTATTTGGTATATATTTTATTGCTATTTTCAGAATTTCATTGGTCAGTGTTTCTGCCCACAAGTCAGTATCATCTGTTTCCATGTCTTTATATTCCATCACCTCCAGGTCTGATTGGAAGGCTTCCCAGTTTGCTTTGTTATAGTTGAAAGTCGGTTTGTCTGGTTCTGGGTTTGGAATGACTTTTTCATGCATGGTTATTACAATGGGCAGATGATCTGAGTTTGTGTCTTGTAACACTTCCCAATTTACATTCGCTAGGTTGTTAGTTGCTATGCTTATGTCTATTGCTGAGTCTGCCCTGTTAGCTTGTGGATTAATTCTAGTTGCAGTTCCATCATTTAGTATTATCTGGTCATTGTTTTCTATGAAGTTAAGTAGGCACTTTCCTGCATTGTCTGCATGTTGTCCACCCCAAGCATAATGATGGGAATTAAAATCGCCTACTTTGACTGTTTTGGGGCCTAGTCTATTGCTTATGGCTAGTATTTCTTCGTTTTTAATTGTGCCATCTTTAGCGTATAAAAAGTTAGTTGCTTATCCTTTACAGGACGTGGCAATCAACCCCAGCTTTTATTGGCTGTTTGTGATTTTTCTAGGCAATTTTTTTCATTCAGTAGTTTGCCATTGCTTTCTGAATGGTACGGCGCTTATACCATTGTTAAAAATCCACACAAAGCGATCTGCTGCCAAACCGCCTGCAGCAGGTTTCGAACCTAGTATATCTGGATTATGAAACTGTGTTCATATCCATTAGGCCACAGACGCCGACCTTTAGCGTATACATTTAGGATTGTTAGATTGTTTTGGTTCTGCAGCTATAGCTACCTGGATACCTTCTATATTGGTTGTATCAAATACTTCCCAGTCTATAATTTTAAATGTTTCGCTAACTAAGACTGCGACACCCCCTCCTCTACCTTCTTTCCTATCGTGCCTAAGTATCTTAAAGCCCTTACAACTATATCTACTATTTGGGTTTAAATGGGTCTCTTGTAGAGCATATTTAGCGGTAGTTCCTCCTGTCTCTGCTAGTAGGGATGCAAAATTCTTTTTGATGCCCCTACAATTCCACTGAACAATTCTTAATCCTTTCTTACCCATTGTTTGTATTAACTAGTATCCCTTTTGTTTTGTGTTAGAACTATTAGTTTGCTTCTTAGTTTGTATTGGCCCTATCCGTTGCTTGAGGCATAAGGCCTACTCTGCGTGGTGATTCTTTCATGTAATTAAAGACTTTTTTCAATACTTGGGTTTGTGGCGATTCTTCTGTTCTTTCTTCTATCATAACTCTCTCTAAGTGCTTGACAGTTTTTGTTACCCATTCTTTCCATTTAGCTTCTTGCTTTTGTTTGCCACTTTCCTTTTCTAATGCTTCTCTGTCTATGTTAATCTCCTGTCTCTGATTTTCTATCCTTTTTAGTGTAATGTCATTATCCTCTTTCAGTTCAGATAGTTTAACTAGCATCATTTCATTTTCTTCTTTCAGTGCTGACAATTTAACTACATCCTGGGCAATTTGGTGTTGTATGGCTTTCATTTCTTGTAGCATTGCCTCTGCACTTTTCAGTGCATTCGTATCTTCCGAGGATGTAGTTGAATCACCCGACTGGTTTTTGGTACTGTTTTATTACTTTCTAACTGGTTATTACTTTCTTTTACCAACTGTGACTTAATCATTTTGACTTCCTCTTGCACACTTAATTTCTGTTATAACTTTGGTGCTCGTATAAGTATTGTTTTCCTTTAATTCTTTAATGACCGTTTTGAAAGGGGTTTGGGTTGTTATAGCTTCCTTCAGTGCTTTTTTGGTCTGCTGATAAACTGGGCAGCCCTGGAATCTGGCACTGTGGTTTCCTTTACAATTAATGCATTTTCTGTTTGCATTATCCTTTTTATAGTCGGTATCTGACTTAGCCTTTTCGCACAGCGTGAAAGGGTGTGCCCCCGCACAAAACCTGCATACTGCCTTTCCCCTGCAAGTGTGTCCACCATGGCCAAACTTCATGCAGTTGGAGCACTGCAAAACTGGGGGAATGAAGGCTTCTGTTTTTTTTTTTTTTTTTTTGCTTTTCCAAATAGTATTGGGGGGGGGGGGGGGGTTCCCTCCCTTCTGTTGTTATCACTATCACTGGGGTTACAATACTCCCTTTCACTGTTATTCTGTCTACGTGTAACAGCTTTAAATCTGGGTTCTGTTTGGACAGATTCTTTAAAACTTCCTCTCCTGACAGGGTTGGGTTTATACCTTTTACCACACATTTTCTGGTTTCTCTTGACATTTCTATTTGGATTTTGATGTTATGGGCCAGTTGGAACAATTTTGGTTTGTCCTGCAGTTCTTGCAGTAAAGTTTTGGTTTTTTCGGTTTCATTTATTGTTAACATTATCCCACTGTTTTGTATTTTGGCAATGGCTTTTTTGTCAATAACTTTTTCCAGGATCACCAGGATTTTGTTGTCCAGGAGAGATCGAAGCGTGGCTTCTGTTCCAGCTATTTCTGTTATTTTCACTTTTTTTTTTTTTGGGGGGGGGGGGGGGGGGTGGGGGGGGCGGGGGGGGGGTGGTTCCTTTCCGTTGGAGTCTTCTTTGTTTTCTCCTCTGGTTTCATGACTTGTTTTGTTTGTGTTTACCTGGTTGTCCTGATTATCGTTTTCCCTGGGTCCTATCTTTTTGTTCGCTGTGCTGGTTCCTGAGCTTTCACTTTTATTGATAATGCTTTTTGTTGTTTGTAGTACTGAGCCTCCTTCCAGTTTTTCCATTATTGTTTCAATCCTGTCCTTTATTTCTGTGTTTCTGACTTCAGGGTTCGTGGTCCTGTTTTTTTTTTTTCTGTCAGGTTTGGTGTTTTGTCTTTTTCTGGAGTTTTGGCCCATGCTTTTCCTTCCCCGGACTGTTTTCTGGTTATTGGTGCCATTGGTTGTTTTCCCTGTCTTTTAGTATGCTACTACTCTTTTTATTATTTGCTTGGTTTTTTTATGAACTTTAAAGTTTACCCTTAGTCTCGCTGCTTTAGTCTTAAGTTGTGTAAACCTCATTTTTTAATGATATATTTTATAATATTATTATTTAAGAAACACTTTTAATCCTGTCTAGTAGACCTTGTTGAAAAGTTAAATCTAGTTCGAATTTTCCAGGTAACTTAACTATATGAGTTTTAACTTAAATTATATTTGGATAGTTGAATATTATTATGTAATCTATGGTTTTGGTTTATTTTTATTTTATTTTCCTCACTACAATTCCTAAATTATACAAATATTTATAGCAATATTTAAATATTCCCCTAACACTTAATATTAACTGCAATAATCTAATACTTACAACAAACTACAAAGGAAATCACCACTTAGATTATGTCTATCAAGATGGCTGTTAGATCTCACACAAGCAAATGCCATGTGTCGATTGGATCTATTTAATTTCTATTTTTTTTTATTTTAATTATTCCAAACGATACTTAAACTAGACACCAAATACTTGATATTAAATGTTAAAAGCTAATAGTCCTACTTAAATCAAACTAACCAGGAATCACCACTTATATTTAGTATGTCTATCAAACGTATTTAGTAGAATTCATAAGTTGTGAATATTCTTGCTTTCTCTTGTCTTTTTTTTTTAATGTTATAATATTATTTAAAGAAACAATTTTAAACCTGTCTAGTAGCCCTTGTTTAACAGTTATATCTAGTTAGAATTTTTACCAGGTAACTTTAATATATTAGTTGTCTTTAAATAATACTTTAATGATTGAATATTATTATTTCTAATCTATGGCTTTTGGCTTTTTTTATTATATATTTTTTTCTTCACTACAATTCTTAAATTATACAAATATTTATAGCAATAGTTAAATAGTCCCCTAATACTTAACATTAACTGCAATAATCTAATACTAACAACAAACTACAAAGGAAATCACCACTTAAATTATGTCTTTCAAGATGGCTGCCAGATCTCACTCAAGCAATTGCCACGTGGCGCTATTTAATTTCTATTATTTTTAATTTCTTTTGCCGTAAAATTTTTGGTAATATTAAAATTTTTATTGAGTTATATTAAAATTCCAAGCGATACTTAACTATTCACCAATTACTTGAAATTAAATGTAATAAGCTAATACTTAAATCTAACTGAAAAGGAATCGCCACTTATATTTATTTAGGCCTAGTCTATCAAGCGTATTTAATAGAATTCCTAAGTTATATTAACACTTCTAGCTACCGATTACCTAAAATTAACTCTAACAAACTAATACTGAAGATAGATAACAAAATTTTCAACTTATCTGTAAACTTGTGTAGTTAGATGAATGTCTCCACTTTGTCTCGTCCTAAAAAGGACGTATCAGGCTTGTACACTTTGAGGTTAGCAAAAATACGTCCTACCGCTTCGGGAAACGGAAGTCGTGTGTGTTTGCTTGGTTCGAATGTGGTGTTTTTTTTAATAAAATGCGCCCGTTTATATAGGTAGACGCAAGGAATCTGCCAGTGCGTAAGGAAGCCTTTTGATTGGTTCTCGGCGGTTTGGTACATTCCGTGACCGAGTCCCGAAAAACAGGGCTTATGCCTAATTTTATTCTGTCTGCCGCCATCTTGGGGGAACAAGATGGCGTATACTTCGTGTAATTTAATCTGTCCTGTCTCAGAGTCTGTTGAACGTTGATTGGCTGGGGCATATTTGTATCTCGACATAGTGTATTAACAAAGAAGTGGGTTTACGAACACGTTTTACGACATAGCCCCATCCTTTTCTAGCTGTGACTTGTCATAGCTGATGTGTAAACACCTGCTGTAGTTAATCATTTCTCTTCTGTACTTCCAGAGTAATAGGGTGTCGACTTAAAACAATCAGCTCCTACATTGTCTCTTCCCGGAATGTATTTCACTGTAAAGGAATAAGGCGCCAGAAGCAGACTCCACCTTAACAATCTCGAATTTAACTTTCTAGATGCCGCCAAGAATGTTAAAGGCTGGTGATCGGTTTGGACAATGAAGTGTGTCCCATACAGGTAAGGTGAAAATTTGTCGATGGATCAAATTAGAGCCAAACATTCTTTCTCTTGTCCAGTACTTCAACTCACCTGCATTCAGCTTCCTACTGGCGTAGGCGACGGGTAAAAGTTCCCCTGGCTGGACTTTTGATTGCTGCAAGAGAGTTGCCTGCCATCAATGGTACCTATATCTTGTAGCAGTATGGCAGCTTGTGTACCCTGACAATCCCCAGAGCTATGCCAGTGGGGGATTTACTCCTGGTAGGTTCAACCAAGCTGGACTGGTCTGCGTGGGTAGGGGTCAGACAAAAGCTGGTCCTCCAGGTTGGGGGTTTTAGCACAGGGCCGACACTCCTGTCTATGTAAAAAATCGCACATGTTACGGAAACAACAATAAATGGAAAAACTTTAATTTCGTTGATTTTGAAAAGGCTTTTGACAGTATACATAGGGACAGTTTATGGAAAATACTGAGGGCTTATGGAATTCCAAGCTGCATAGTGTCAATCATAAAAAGCCTTTATGCCAACTTTACGTGTAGCATTGGGCAAAGCAACTTAACCTTTGAAGTGAAGACAGGAGTATGACAGGGATGCCCCTTATCAACCACTCTATTTTTAACAGTCATAGACTGGGTGATGCGCCAGACAACAGAAGGCAATCCAAGAGGAATAAGATGGACTACATTTTCTACATTGGAAGATCTGGAATATGCAGATGACATTGCACTGCTAGCACATTCACATCAACACATCCAGGAAAAAACGGATAGACTTAATAAGTATAGCCAGCAGGTGGGCTTGAACATCAACCTAAAGACAGAGGTCATGACGCTCAATGTGAGCAGCCCTGAGCCCATATCAGTAAGTAATCTCCAACTGGAACAGACAGATGCCTTCACATACCTAGGATGCATAGTAACACCAGACGGCGGAGCAAGCAAAGACATCAACAACAGAATGAACAAAGCAAGAACAGCCTTTTTTAACCTAAACAACACCAGGAAGTCCTCTCAGTACAGAAAAGCACAAAATTAGGATTATATCAGAGCTGTGTGCTTTCTGTGCTTCTCTATGGCGCGGAGAGCTGGAGAGTTACAGAGAAGGAAATGTCGAAATTGTCCTCTTTTCACACAACATGCCTAAGAAAGGTTCTCCTAATCTTTTGGCCGAATACCATCGCCAACCAAGATCTGCTTACTCGGAGCAAGCAAGAGGACATGCACACCATCATAGCTGGCAGACGCTGGAGCTGGGTTGGCCATGTCCTCAGAAGAGCCCATGATGCCATCACAAGAACAGCTATGCTATGGACCCCTGGAGGAAAATGAAAGAGAGGCTGACCAAAAACAACTTGGCGGAGGACTGTGGAGGCTGAGATGCAAAGAATGAACCAGAGTTGGGTACGAAGGATGGTCGCCGACCGAGCAAAGTGGAATTAATTTGTTGTTGCCCTACAAGACGCCACCAGGCGTAATGGCCACTGACTGCTTTGACGGTCGGCGGCTAAGGATCAAAGAAGAAGAAGAGAGTTGCACCAATACCTATACTGCTAGCGTCCGACCTTAATACAAATTCATGTGTGATATCGGGTAGCGTAAGGATGGGTTTGCTTATGAGTTTTGCTTTTAGCTCTGTGTAAGCTTTTCACAATCAGCATTCCATTGGATTTTGTCAGGCTGTTCTTTCTTAGTTAAGTTAGTTAATGGTGCACACAGAGAGCTAAAGTGGGGTATGTATTTCTTATAGAACCCACATAATGACACGAATGATCTCACATCTTTCTTCGTTTGAGGTCCGTGTGCCTTCTTTAACTTCTCTATATTCTTTGGGTCAGGAGACATATGACCTGTAAAAATAGTGTGACCTAGGAATTCCAACGCCTTACAACCGATATAGCACTTGGTTGGACGTGCAGTCAATCCAGTTGCTCTCAGTCTGTCAAACAACATGGAGAGCATTACTATATGATCTTCAAATGTGTTTGTAGCAACAAGAATGTCATCCATAAAGTTAGTGATATGGGGATTTTTTAGAGGTTCCAACAATTTCCTCATCATTCTTGAAAAGATACTTGGAGCATTTTTCAGTCCAAAGGGTAGTACATTAAACTCGTAGTGTCCGTCTGATGTACTAAATGCCAGCATTTTCCTAACTTCTGGTTTCCCTGGTATTTGGTAGTATCCCTTGCTTAGATCTACCTTCGATAAATACCTAGCCTTACTCGGTGTAGAGAAAAGCTGGTTGGTGTCAGGTAATGGATCCACCTAAGATTCTGTGATAGCATTTAGTTCCTGTAGTCTATACATAACCTGTGTTCACCACTCGGTTTTCTTAATAGCACCACACTTGAGCTATAGGGAGAGTCTGACTTTGAGATAATTTTCTCCGTCAACAGATAATCAGCTTTCTCCCTTAGTGCTTGGGCTTTCGCATAGGGTATGTTCTCATGCATACTGTTGTAGGGTCAGTAACCTTCATGCCGTACTTTAACAGATTCATACGACCTGGCTTATCTGTGAGCACATCAGCATGGGTTTCCAACACTTTCTGAACCATCTTCTTCTGCTCTGGAGTTAAATGTTCACTAATGTTTACTTGAACATAATCCTCTGTAATTGTGAGTGGATATTCCATAGAGTGAAGTGGTTCACCATGCATTTCTGTTGCAATGGCTAGGGTCATGATATGTGCATCTTCTGATGATTCCTTGTCATAGTATTTTTTACGAAGATTGACATGATACACCTTCTCCTTTCCTTTCTTGTCAATGTTATGATTGGTCCTGGAAAGTTTTTCCAGTATGACATAGGGTCCCTGCCATCCAATCTGCAATTTATTATTGCTGCTTGGCAACAGTAATAACACCTTTTCACCGACATCCAGTTCCGTATCCTTTGCTTTTTGTTGTAGTACGCAGCATGCTTTCTCCTGGCCTGTCTTAAGTTATCATTGGCCAGTTTCCAACCTGTTTTCAATCGAAATGTCAACTCGTTGACGTATTGGTATGAGGAAGTCACTGTTTCCTCTGTTTGGGGGGAAAAAGATGGTGTCGTCTGCATAGGGAGCAACTTTTGTTCACCTTTCCCTTGTATGAAAGTGCCCTTGATAGAGCTGTCTTTCTTGATGTTCTCTAGTAGTGGTTCTAGTGCAAGAACATACAGTAAAGGAGAGAGGGGCCATCCCTGTCTTACAGATCTTGTTAGCCTGAAGGTGTTAGTTAATGTATGATTTACTAACACTTTGCTCTCGGGCTTCATATACAGAATATTAATCCATTGTCTGAAGTGTTCACCTATGTTGCAATGTAGTAAGGTTTTGTGGAGGTATGAGTGTGCTATTCTGTCAAAGGCTTTCTCCTGGTCAAGGGAAAGAACCGAAGACTGACAATCCTTCTGGTGTGTTTAGGTGATTATGTCTCTTATGAAATGTGTGTGTTGATGGATGTTTCTGTGCTGGACGCTACACTGCTGGTCTTCGTGTATGAGGGTCGCCATGAATGGTTTCAGTTTGTTTGTTAGAGCTTTTGTTAAAATTTTATAATCTACGTTTAAGAGTGATATTGGTCTGTAGTTTTTAAGTAGTGTTTTGTCAAAGTTTGGTTTTGGTATTAGAGTGATGTAAGACATGTTTAGGCTTGGTGGGAGTTCTTCCGTATTCTCAAAGGCTTCTTTGTATACTTGTAGTAAAAGAGGCCTTAGGGTAGGGAAGAAGTGCTTGTAGAATTCTGTCTAAGTCCGTCAGGTCCTGGTGATTTGTCTTTTTGCATTGCATTCACGGCCGGATACTTTTTTTTTCAACTTTTATTTGTCATTCTTTCCACTTTACAAAAACAGGTACATTTTACATGAAATACAAGAAAAATACATTGTATATTACATATGAAACCTTTTGCGCACTCTCACTTCCATTGTGTACTTAAACAAGTTAAAAAAATAAAAGAATAATTTGATAAACAAAATACATTTTAAAAAGTGTAAATAATAAATAATTAAGATTTTATATAGTTTTAATGAATAACAAAGGAATTAAAAAGTTAATTTAATTTTAAAAAGAATTTAAAAAAAAATAAATATGGTTTATAGCTAATCAAAATCCCGTTTAGTTCATAGTATTTTATATATATGTCTGTTAGTGTCAGTTCAGTGGCTTGTGAAAAGAGGACAATTTCGTCATTTCCTTCTCTGTAACTCTCCAGCTCTCCGCGCCATAGAGAAGCACAGAAAGCACACAGCTCTGATATAATCCTAATTTTGTGTCATAGACTGGGTGATGCGCCAGACAATAGAGGGCAATCCAAGAGGAATAAGATGGACTACATTTTCTACATTGGAAGATCTGGAATATGCAGATGACATTGCACTGCTAGCACATTCACTTCAACACATCCAGGAAAAAACGGATAGACTTAATATAGCCAGCAGGTGGGCTTGAACATCAACCTAAAGAAGACAGAGGTCATGACGCTCAATGTGAGCAACCCTGAGCCCATATCAGTAAGGAATCAGCAACTGGAATAGACAGATGCCTTCACATACCTAGGATGCATAGTAACACCAGACGGCGGAGCAAGCAAAGACATCAACAACAGAATGAACAAAGCAAGAACAGCCTTTTTTAGTCTAAACAACATCTGGAAGTCCTCTCAGTACAGCACAAGCACAAAATTCTGTCTGTGTGGCCCCTTCTAAATCCACTAATTGGCCTATCTGCCTGCAGCGTTGTGTATTTTGTTCTATCGCTAAGTATTGTTTGCTGGGAGTCTCTTGTGTGATGAGTTTTGTCCGTAATAGGGCTCCCTGGAACCTGTGGTGTTTATATCGTTCTAGTTCATTTTGTAGCGTGAGAACGGAGGGAGAGTTTTTGTCTGTTTGCTTTGTTAGTTGTATAGCTTTCTCTATCAAAGTCTCTTGTTTTATGCGGTGTCTGTGTATGATGGATGACATTAGCTGTGTTCGTTGGCGTATGGTGCTTTTAAGTGTTTCCCAGTGTTCTTGAATATATTCTATTGGTATGTCACTTGTGTATATAAGAATTAGTTTGGTCATGTGCTCTACGTATGTTTTGTTTTGGAGCAAAGTGTTGTTGAATTTCCAGTGTGGGGAACGTTTGGAATGCGTGCTTGCTTGTGTAGTGTTAATGGCTGCGAGTACTGCTTTGTGATCTGTGGACTTGAGAGCTTCTGGCAAGTGTTATGCTTGAATTATGTGGTGTGTTGACGGCACATAGATTCTGTCTAATCGTGCAGCTCTGTTGTGTGTGGTGTGTGCATGCGTTGTTTCAATACTATGGGTGTGTGTATGTCTGTAGGCATCTAATAAGCTGTGCGTATCCATTATGGTTTGTATTATGTCTAGTTGGTGTGCGTCTTCTCTGTTTGCTCTCCGTATCTGTGTTCTAACTACTCTACCAACTACGTCCATATCTGTCAAAACGCAGTTAAAGTCGCCTCCTAAAATAATATTATGTCCTCTGTATGACTGAGTGAGTAAGTTGTCTAAGTTTTCTTAAAATTGTGGTTGGTGGTTGTAGTTTGCTGGAGCGTGTATATTCACTATCGTGTATGTGTGTGTGTTGTTTCCTACCTGAGCGATGGTTATTTTGCCCTCGCTGTCTCTATTTGTCCTAAATATATCCCACCTGTCTGATGTTTGTAGTATTGCTGTTCCCGAACCTGTGTTGTGTATGGCTAAACTAAAACAGGAATGTCGTAGCCCTAACTGGGTTGTGATTTGTAATGCATGTTTGTCTGTGTGTATGTTTGTTTACTGCAAAAGTATAAAGTCTGGCTTGTGTTTATGTATAAGTGTTATGATGTGATGTAGTTTTGAGCGGAGTCCGCTAACATTTACACTAATTACACTGGCTAACAAAAAAAAATTTTTTTTTTCTTTCTCTAACATTTCTATGTTTTTCTGGTCAATTTTAATGCGCTGTTTTTAAATCTGCAAACCGTTTTTCTCTATCAGGTCGGGATCTCGAGAAATACGCAATTGAAGTTTTTTAACAACGCATACAGTATTATAACATCATTCGTACAAGTTTTTATCTAATGCTTTTACGAAATTCTTCATGAGCCCCAACTTTATATGTAACGGTGTTAAAATGATGCTGTCTTTGTTAACTAATGGCTCGTGTATTACATTTTTATGCCCGAGCTGCATACGATCCCTGATAGGCCACACCTTTCTTGCATAATGTTCCTGTCTGTTGCGGCTGTCCCATTCACATAGGGAGCAACAAAATTTAGTATACCCAGTCTGCATGCCCGTGAGAATTGCAATGACCTTTAGGTCTCCACAAATCCGCCATTGGTAGTCATTGTACTTTATTTTTGCCAAAAGTATAGCCATATTGTCATAAGTTTCTTTCATATGAACAGAGTAGGCGACTGGAATTTTGCAATAGCAAATGTCATCATCCATCTCAAAGTATTGAACAAGTTCTCTGTGTCTATGACGAAATTTAGATATCAAAGTATTGGGCGCTAAAAGATTCCATTCTTTGAGTCGCGAACCGAGCAATTCCACTTGTCCTTTGGTAAGAGCGAGATCACGTATTAGATCTGAAAGGTTAATTAAGTGAACACCATCATTCACCGGTATATAATCCGAGTCAGAATTAGTTTCTGAAGCAGGTAAACTATCACTTTCTGATGGTTCATTGACGTCCAACGGATATTGTTCTGGTGGAACTGGGATCGGACACGTGATTGGATCACGAGACACTGGTTTCGAAACCGATTCAATATTTGGATAAACCACAGACTTTCTAGTTTTAAAAGTGAAACTATGGATATTTGTCAAGCAGAAGTAACAATCAGTAGCGTGATTTGTCTTGTTCATGCCATATTACTGGCACTCCAAAAGGCATCGACTTATGCTTCGGCGATTTTCGTAACCAACCTGCCAATGTATTTGCACAAAGTCGAACAAACTGCATTTGGCTTCCAAGATTTATTTGCATCATCAACTTTCGAATCGAAATAAAGTTCATATGCTTTCTTTAGTAATGGTGTAAAGTTTTTCTGGTGAACACGATCGGTAAAATATCCGCACACGTAACAGAACAGATCAGCTGAATTTCTACAACTTCTAGAAGCCATATTTCGCTCAGAATTATTTCAAAATACAGTAACTATTGGAAAAATAGCGTAACATATGTCATGCATCTTTTAGCAGTATAAAAAGTGGAATTATTTTGCATTTTATTAATTTTTAATAAGTTATGTAGTAAAAATGAAAAGGAGCACATAACGGTTTCCCAAAAATATATTTATTCACAAATATCTTAAAAACCTGACGTGATAGAGATAAACGGATTTCAAATTTGAAATCAGCGCAAAAAACTGACATAAGAACACTTATTCTTATATAAGAAAGAAAAATGTTGTTTGTCAGTGATCACAATTTCATCTGCCATTTGTAACGTATAACAATGAATAAAATGTATGAAAGTCTAATTAAATAGTTTGATAACGTACCCTAAGAAATGGTCCTAATGTCTGTATTGCTTGTTTTCCAAGATGCTGTCATTTTCATTCCCGTCAATAATCAGTCAAGGTGGTGTCTGAAGTGAGCTATCTTCTTCTGATGCCGTATTGTTTATTTCCTCATGTGTTAGTGTGGATGTTTGGATGGCTGGAGCTGTTGCAGTGCTTAAAATGTTTTCTTCAGTTGGAAAGTTGGGCTTTGTCTCATTATTGATGAATATGTTCGTGGTGGTTTCACTTGTGGCTTTGTATTTTCTGGTGCTTCAGTGGTAGCTTTTGGTGCTGTAGTGTTGTTTGGGCTGTCTGGGGCCGAGTGTCGTCGTTTCCTATCGTTCTGGTGTGTTACCACTTGAAACCCGTCGTCTGCAATTTGGGGCTGTAAGAGCCTGGGTGTTGTAGCCGGTGTTTCTGGTGGGCTGTTTGTCGGTGGTCTTGTCAGTGGAATGATTTCTTCTCTGGCTGGCTTTTTGTTGCATTTGTTGGCCCAGTGAGTATCCTCACCACAATGAGGACATACCGTTCTCCGCCCTTGCATGGTAACTAGGACCTTATGTTTTTGTGCTCCAGTTATTCGGAGCTCCAGATAGTGCGGAATGGCCGTCGTGGCTCTACAGAGTAGACCCCATTTGTCAGGCGCGTTGCGGATCTTGAAAACTTCCGCCCTTGGATCGCCTGTTATTTTTGCCGCAATGGCTTCCACGGCTTCTTTTTTTATTGTTGGTGGAAGCCAGTGGAGAGTTATTTTGGATCTTTCTTTTTCCAAATGTTCTATAGTGATAGTCAGCTCGGGGTTTGCCAGTTGTATGGTTTTGCCATGCAGTTTATCATAATGTTTTGCATGGGCTTCCGTGGTCAGGTTGAAGTACCAGCGCACTGGATTTTCGAACCGGTACAAGGAAGCTAGTCCGTTTATCGGTAGCCCGCCCGGGCCAACTAGTGCACTTGATAAAAACGGGGGCAACGCCTTCGCCGCAGCTTGGGGTCCCGATACCAGCAGGAGTAAAGTTCCTGCCCGATGCAGGTTTCCTCCTTCTAGGGCATCCATCCCTAGGTCCATAGTAGTAATGAAATTTTGACTTGCCATATTATCCTTCACAATGAATACACAGAAGAAATGGGATCGAATAACACAACTTTAGATAATATAGATGGTGATATTACTGATCCTAGACAAGGAGACAATTTAACTGTGTGGAACAAACTAAACATCCAGGCAACTCAACAAAATGTAACTATTAACTACTAAATTGTAGTTATGAATCGTACGGTTTATTTCTCGGTGTTATAAAGAACTCAGAAACATGGTATTTTAAATGACACAAGAGATCAAATCGAGCAATTGAATTGATCATTTTTTTTTTTTAAATTAATGTGTTTGCTACTTTTCTTTGTAGCACGCCCCTTTCAACCATCTACCATGTACATGGAGTTGTTGGTTATATCAGGGCGTGTTTCCTTTATTGTAATATGTTTTTGTTTGTATTTATTTTATACTATTTTATCTCTAGTCGGTATTTTTCCTTTTGTAGTTATAGTTCAACATGGTTTTTAAAAGAAATTCCAAAATATGCTATTTTCTAAGTTAGTATGTTTTTAATTTTCACTGGATTAATCTGTATGTATCTGGGGCGAGTCTTTCACGAGTTTGGACTACTGACTCAAATCCTTATTTGTTTTTTATATGTTAGCTTTAGTTTTTGTAATATAGTGTTTTATTAACTTTTGAATTTCTGAAGAGGTCTTTGTGCCTATGAGATTTTCTACCCTCATTTCTACATTGTGGTTACTACAGTATGTCTTAATGTTTTGCCTCTGTTGGTCATATTTCGTGCAGTCCACCAGAAAGTGTCTAATTGTGTTTGGTTCTTGACACTCTTCACATGTGGGTTCCTCAATCATGAAATATCCAGTTCCAAGCTTGAGCCTCAGCAATTTTTTATTAATTGGTATTTTTAGTTCATCTTTTATTTGACATTTTTTGCTTGGTTTTTTAAGGATTTTATATGAGTGTCTTGCTTTTTTACTTAGGTCCCATGCTGTTATCCACTCTTTAGTTATTGCTTGAGCAATTAAGCTCTTAATTTCAAACTTCCCTAAGCCTACTTCAATTTTGTTATGGCTAGCTCTCCCCCCTTTGGCTTCTTTGTCTGCAAGCTCATTTCCTGCTATCCCCACATGTGATGGTATCCATGTTAGTGTTGCACTGCATCCTATAGTTTGTAGATATGTATTAACCTGTAGTATTTCCTCTATAATATCTGGCCTGCTACATTCATTTCTGTTTCTGATAGCTAATACTGATGATAGGGAATCTGTGAGAATGGTTACTTTTTGTGGTGGATTTTCTGCAGCTATTTCTAAAGCTTTTAGGATTGCCACTAATTCTGCTGTAAAGATGGATGTATTACCTGTTACTTTGTATCTTTTATAAATTTTTAATTTTGGTATTGCTATTCCTGCTCCTAATTGTCCTTCTTCATCTTTTGACCCATCTGTATATATAGTTAGGCTATTATTTATATACCGTTCTATGTACTCTAGTGTTTTACTTTTTGCTGAGATTATGTCTTTTTTTTTTTTCTTTTTTTTTTAAATTTCCTCGCATGAGGTTGCATATTTTTTCCTCGCATGAGGTTGCATTGGCCCCAGCCCAAACCCATCTCTGGTCAAGACCACATGTCCCAACACACGAAGACCCAATGACACCATGTGTCATTGTAGTGATCTTCTATGTTCTTACACAAAGGACCTCATGACATAGATGTCACTACTGGTCCCTGTGTCTAGACACATGATCCTAGCCAAAAGCCGGATATTAGGCCATTGGGTTTGCTAGGAGCATTACAGTGCTCAAGCCGATAGTGTTGACTCAGAAACACTTTTTTTTTTTTTCCCTCGCTTGAGGTCGCATATTTTTTCCTCGCATGAGGTCGCATTATCCCCGCCCAAACCCGGCCCTGGTCAAGACCACATGTCCCAACACAAGAAGACCCAATGACAACATGTGTCACCGTAGTGATCTTCTGTGTTCTCACACAAGAGACCTAATGACACATGAATGTCACTGTACCGGTCCCTGTGTCTAGACACATGATCCTAGCCAAAAGCCAGATATTAGGCCGTGGGGTTGTACAGTGTAAAATACTTTTTTTTTTTTTTTTTTTTTTTTCCTCGCTTGAGGTCGCATATTTTTTCCTCGCATGAGGTCGCATTTTCCCCGCCTAAACCCGGCCCTGGTCAAGACCACATGTCCCAACACAAGAAGACCCAATGACAACACGTGTCACTGTAGTGATCCTCTGTGTTCTCACACAAGGGACCTAATGACACATTGATGTCACTGTATTGGTCCCTGTGTCTAGACACATGATCCTAGCCAAAAGCCAGATATTAGGCCGTGGGGTTGTACAGTGTAAAATACACTGTAGGTTTCACCTTTTTTTTTTTTTTTTTTCCCTCGCTTGAGGTCGCATATTTTTTCCTCGCATGAGGTCGCATTATCCCCGCCCAAACCCGGCCCTGGTCAAGACCACGTATCCCAACACAAGAAGACCCAATGACAACATGTGTCACCGTA
This sequence comes from Oreohelix idahoensis, assembly GCA_024509875.1. Taxonomy (NCBI): domain Eukaryota; kingdom Metazoa; phylum Mollusca; class Gastropoda; order Stylommatophora; family Oreohelicidae; genus Oreohelix; species Oreohelix idahoensis. The sequence goes on from JAMPIV010001685.1 coordinate 362,722, forward strand.
GTGATCTTCTGTGTTCTCACACAAGAGACCTAATGACACATGAATGTCACTGTACCGGTCCCTGTGTCTAGACACATGATCCTAGCCAAAAGCCAGATATTAGGCCGTAGGGTTGTACAGTGTAAAATTTTTTTTTTTTTTTTTTTTTCCTCGCTTGAGGTCGCATATTTTTTTCCTCGCATGAGGTCGCATTGTCCCCGCCCAAACCCGGCTCTGGTCAAGACCACATGTCCCAACACAAGAAGACCCAATGACATAATGTGTCACCGTAGTGGTCCTCTGTGTTCTCACACAAGGGACCTAATGACACATAAATGTCACTGTACCGGTCCCTGTGTCTAGACACATGATCCCAGCCAAAAGCCGGATTCTAGGCATTGGGTTGTACAGCGTAAAATACACTGTAGGTTACACGGTACATGTATTTTAAATGACAGATGAAGGTGCATTGACCAAATTATCATTCAAACTGTGTGCTGAAAGACTAGTTCTAATACTAAAACTTAAGACTGGCTGAGAAAATGTAACAAGCTAAATATTTATTTCTTTTTTTATTAAAGAAAATAAAAACACATTTTATTTTCTTATGTGTTACATAAATCTTTTTTTTCTACTTAAATAACTTTAGTTATTGCAAAAGTACAAATAATATCTTACAGTATGTGCAATATAAAAATAATAATATATTTTTTTTATTTTATTCTCCCTTGGTTAAATAACAAATTTATATTTTACTTCCCTTGACACTACTGTCGTGCTATTCATAGTCTGTGTTATCTCCCATCATGCCGCATTTTAACAATGACAGAAACCATTTGTCTTTTATCATCATCATCATCATCACCTGCTGCCATCTCCACACGAAGGTCAGCAGCAATGGTTCTTCGGCTTCTTCCGGCTCTTGTCTAGGTAGTTCTTTCCTGTCCATCTCTTGATGTTACAAACTATCTTAACTATATACACAGATGGTCTAAAGATGACGATGAACAATTAGGGGCAGGAATAATGATACCAACATGGGGAATTAGGAAAAAATACAAAGTAACAAGAAACGCATCTATCTTCACGGCAGAATTAGTAGCAATACTCAAGGCTCTAGAAGTAGTTACACAGATCCCACCACAGACAGTAACAATTCTCACGGACTCACTCCCATCATTACTAGCAATAAATAACAATAATGAGAGTAGCAGGCCCGACATTGTAGAGGAAATACTATAGATAAATACAAACCTAAATTCCCCTGGATGCCCAATCACGTTAGCATAGATTCCATCTTATGTTGGCATAACAGGAAATGAACTCGCTGACAGGGAAGCCAAACGGGGAAGAAATAGCTATAAAGAAATTAAAACAGGGCTAGGGAGATTCGAAATAAAGAATCTAATAGCAAGGACAATAACCAAAGAATGGAGAATAGCATGGAACCAGAGCACAAAAGGAAGATATGTATACCAGCTTTTAAAGAAACCAAATAAAAAATGTCAAAGATGAACTAAAAATACGGCTCAGATTAGGAACCGGCTTGTTTAGAATAGATGAACCCATCTATGAAGAATGTTATGAACCTAATACCATTAAACACTTCTTGCTAGACTGCAAGAGATACGACCAACACAGGCAAAATATAAAGGATTACTGTACAAACTGCAGAATAAAACTAAATATAGAAAATTTAATGGGTACCAAGTCCCCTCAAGAAGTACAAAAACTAGTCAAACAATATATCACAAATACAAAAGCAACAATCTAACATCTGACAGGAAGTATGACCAAAATATATACATACACTGAGATTTACCCGTAGTTGCCTTACAGCGCTAATGGTAGTAACAAAGATATGTCACCAGAAAGGAATAACACAACCCAGTAGGAAAAATAGATAAACCCCAAACCAATATTTAAATCATACCAGTATAGGTACTGTACAAATAAGCTTCTGAACAACATAACAAAAGGAATTATTAACCAGAAAGTAAAAACCACAAAGTGAGGCATAATACAGCACAGACGTAGAATAAACACAACAATAATTTTTTTTAATATAAATGAAAAAAAAACCTACTTATATAACCAACATGGTAATAAATGTGACATTTGAAGATTCTCAGTTTTAATTTGTAAGCTAATTGTTTAGATTGTTAGTATTTGTCTCATGTTGTTGAAAGTAGCTTTGGACATTCCTATTGTCTTCTTGATTTATGTGTCACATCAGTTGTTTTTCTGCTGTTATATGATCAAGATATGACAACCTCTTAACGTGGTCCAGAAATTTTCCATTTATTTTTATCTTTAATGTTGGTTTATCGTCTGTTTTGCTAATTATCATAGTTTTCATTTTCTCAATGTCCGTGTCCAGTCCATATTCATGACTTATGATGTTTACTTGTTTCACCAGTTTTTATAATTCCTGCTCACTTTCAGCTAACAAAACTGTATCATTGCACATCTATTATTTGTAATGGTCTATTTCAAATAAACAACCCTTCCCAAATTATAATAGACGCGTTAAGTGGATGATACGAATAAAAACACCATACAGTGGTGATTGGTTTAAAAAATAAACTAAGCCAGAAATTAAATTTCTTCTGGGCGTACTTTTCGACTGTAAAGACTAACATGTTCATTAGAGGCTTGGGGTTGATTCAATTTTTCATCACAGAGACCACACGCCAGAGAGTAGATAGGAAGATTTTTCTAAGAAGTGATTAATATACGGAGTAACTTTGTAAAATTACTGGTGTTCAGACCTAACATGTCCTCTTGTCGTGTGAAATTCTAATCCACATATATAAATTAAAAAGTAAATGTAAAGCCTAACAAATAACTTCAATAAAAGGAAAGAAGAATGGTAAAGAACAGTGCTGTCACAATGACTGTACTCGAAATCCCCCTTGTTTTCTACTTCGTCTGCAAATTGTAACGTTTCACGTTGATAGTAAAAGCCTACTGCATCACTACACGCTTTCTTCAATAAAACGTGTACTGCCTTTCTAAGAAAAACCTTGAGATACGCAAGCTGACCTATATTTAATATTCCATTCATGTCATTTTATACACAAAGTTACCATAAACGAAAGACAGATGGACTTAGGATAGAAAGAAAGGGAGGGCTGAAAGCCGGGACGCATACAACACTAAACACGCGTCTCGCTATACAATTACTACCATCACGCGTGTAAGGCCACAAGCACTAGCTTTTTTCAAATCGACAGTGATAAAAAACACTACCCATACGAGAGTTAGGTTTTAAAGCTTACAAAACGCTTATTAGGAAACATGACATTATACTGGTTTACGTTTGAAAACATTACAGTACCCAGACACCACATCGATCGAAGTGAACGGGAGGTAGAAGAAAATACATATTTTGAACGCAGCCCCTTAGCCCCATTAAATTTATATATTTGGGTTCCTTAGGACTTGCTGACAAAGAATATGTTAAACGTTACGCAAATAGTCTAGGAATTAACAAATTATAGCCAAAAGAAATAGTGAGGGTGTCAGACAACCCCAAAATCAGAATCGCTCAGTGGCAGATTTTGACACCACCATTGTACGGGAAATAGGCCAACATGTTACATCCTATTTGATTGGATAGAAGTAAATGTAAGGCTAAACACGATTAGTCGGGCTATAAATATTGATTCTTTGTTGTTAGGGAAACGTGAGTAGGAGTACCTTTTTTCAAACGCTTGTGTAAACATGGCTCGATTGGTTAGACCCGCCAATATAGTCATTTAGAAGCGTTAGTTCAGCACCACATTTTCAAATAAACTTACTAAAGAACCAGTGCGTTGAGCGCCAGTGCATATTTTTCTAAATAAAAGCCTGGGACATCGGCAGATCGGATTTTGTGCCTATTCATTGCCAGTCAACGTAATTCTGTATTATTTCATGAATTGTGGGACTGTGGTCCTAAAGTTATTGAGCAGCACCTGGTCTGAGCTTTGCTGAAACTGGAGGCTGACAGCATACTCCTGGGTCCAGATAGCGACTAGTGAGGTGTCTCCAGAACACAGGGGAGCAATCGAGCAGAGGAGTCTTTTCCTGCCGCCATCACGAAAGTTAAGCCTCTGTGGCCAGTGGAGCTCAACATTATGTGTCCCCTCAAAAACTGACATTTTAATAAAAAAAAGAGGGACAATACCTTGTTTAAATTGACAGGAACTGTGAACTTTTTCCCCATACTATTTCCCAGATAAACAAACACTTGAAGTCATGATGACAAATAACAACATAGCTTGAAAAACAAAACCAGTATTACCTCATAGTACTACTACACACTGACACACATAGGATAATAATAATAATATATGTCACTACAATGTTCATATTTATAAATTCTGTACATATAAATTGTGATTACATTTGAATGTGATTCCTGGTTCACTTTGTAGTTGAATCAGGATATATAATAGTGAAAGTAATTAATACATAAATATTTGAAACTTTACCAGTGACTCATTTAAGATAGTCTTATAGAGTGTTAAATGTGTGTGAGTGTCACAGTGTTGTCAAGTGTGGTGGAATAAATTAAATTGTTTATCTGTCTGTTGTTGTTGTGACTTACACTTCATCATATACATACCCTAGACATTCAACGTAGTCATCACAATATTCCAGAATAATTCTGACTGAGTTATAAATGTGGTAGCAAGTAAGGTTATCTGTAAAACACTACACCTATTAGATACAGATACCTTCACAGCTGATCTCAGTCAGTACACTAATTCCCCTATAAATATTTATATCATCCCACTTTACCACACTTCTACTTGTCCATATACCTCGTAGTATTTATAAAATGCATTCATCAGATCCTTCTCTGTCTTAAGATGATGGTAGCCAAGAGCACAAGAATTGGCTCACTGAGAGATGCACGAGAAGGTGAAGGACGTGTTCATCATCAATATCATCGTTGTCCTTTGCGTTCCTCGTGGAGCATGGATTCACCACTTTAGCTGGTCACCTTGCAGAAAGCCTGCACCAAGCAGTCACGTGTTCTTGTGGCGGTGTTTATGTGGTCATTTCTATTACATGATGAGGTTGCTAGCCTCATGCACAACCTGCTTATAAAGCCATGTACGACATGCTTGAAGATGCAGCAGTCCTATTCTTTCTGTGTCTATTCAGAGACCACGGGAACCACGTGAGGAATAAACTTAATTACTGCAAATAACAGGAATGCTCATAAAGTATGGAGGCCGACAACAAAGACATCTTGCTAAAAATAAATGTTTACAAATTGAAAACATTTGCCGTAATAAAGTTCGTTTTCCCAGCAGCAGTAGCTGGTATGGGAATCAAAGCTGCTCACCTCTGGCACAGTCTTTCACACACCCTGAAAAATATACTCATTTTATAGCAGACTGTTCGAATATTTCATGAGTACTGATTATATGCCACACTCACCTGATTATGTTTCAAATCATTGTATAATGCAGTGCAACTCCGCCTAGGTCGGTCCCAAGCCCGGCTGCAAAAGGAGGAGGGCGGCCTGCATGGAGGCCGTAAGGAGGCAGCCCCTCCACCATGCAAAGGCACAACAGATCAATCACCTGTTTGCTTTACAACATAATTACACGAAATATAAGAGAGAAAACCGGACTGATTCTAAAGGCGACGAACTGGAACGGACTACGACTTATGGAACTTGGAACACAAGAAGTATAAATGGGAAAGAAGAGGAGCTGGTGGAAGAGATGAGGAAAGCAAAACTAGACATGCTGGCTATTACGGAAACAAAGAAAAAGGGACAGGTAGTCATGGATCTCGATGGCAACACGCTGCTCTACAGTGGTGTACCCACATCTGAAAGAGCTAAAGGGGGCGTGGGTTGCATTGTGGCCAAAAACCAGAAAGATAGTATCAAGGGATGGAACTTTGTCTCTGAGCGCATTATGGTTGTAAAACTAAAAGAATGAGAAACCATAGTCAACCTGGTCATAGTGTATGGGCCAAATGAGGATGAGAGAGCAGAGGTCAAGGAGGAATTCTTCGAGCTGCTTCAAAGGACAGTGGATGACTGCCAAGATGAAATGATCATGCTCGGAGATTTCAATGCCAGTGTTAGAAATGACCATGCTAGATGGGGTGGAGTTATCGGAAGATATGGAGAAGATACTCTCAATGACAATGGAAAGCGACTCCTTAGATTCTGCAGTGAGCAGAATCTGATCATTACCAACACAAAGTTCTCCCATAAGCGCATACATGCATACACTAGGTGTGAACCAACAAAAAATGAAAAGTCAGTGATCGACTATGCCATTGTTAGGAGGAGCTCATTCAAATATGTCCGGGATGCTAGAGTCTGGAGGGGGCCAGAGATTGGAAGTGATCACTACCTGCTTACAATCAAAGAACAACTGAAAGAGTAGCTCAGCCTAAGAACTGCCCAGCATCACGCAAGAAACCAAGTAAACGAACAGAAGAAATGAGCATTAAGACCTACAAGCTGAGAGAGCCAGAAATTAAGACCAGATATCCGGGGCTTATTGCTACAGCTGTGAGAAACACAGAAGAACTACCTGATGACTTGGAAACCCTGTGGCTTATAAATTCAAGGACATCATAAAGACAGCTGCTGCAGAAGCATGTGGTGAAGTCCGACTTGGGAACAAGAGAAAGAGGACACCTTGGTGGACAGAGGAAATCAAAGAGAAAATAAGAAAGAAGAAAATGGCATGGAAACAATACTTAGGAGCTAAAATCACAGCAGGAGAAGTAGAGAAATATAGAGAATATGTGATACTCAGAACAGAAGCAAAGAACAATGTGCTAGCAGCAAAACAGAAGTCCTGGGAAGAATTTGGAGAAAAGCTAGAAAAAGATGCTCAAGAAAACCAGAAATTGTTCTATAAGACCCTAAAGAACATGAGGAAGGAAAAACAATGGCCTCTCAAATTTATAAAGGACAAACAAGGCAAATTGCTTACTGCCCTGAAGGAAGTAATGGAAAGATGGAAAGAATATTTCTCAGAACTCCTTGATGGTGAGCAAGGTCAAGCATCAGAAATGATAACCACTAGCACAGAAGAGGAAACAAATGGTGATGAATATGACATAAAGATGGAAGAACTGAAGGCAGCACTGGAGAAAATCAAGATGGGCAAAGCAGCAGGGCATGATGGTATAACACCAGAAATGGTTAAGTACATGGAAGCATCAATCGACCTATTACTCTTAAGGGTCCTACAGGCAGCGTGGTGCAACAAGACCATACTAAAGGACTGGGAGATTGCTGTGACCGCATGGCTTACTACACTAGCATTCATACGTGCTATAATGGTAAATATAGAAATGAAAGCCATAAAAAGCAGATAAGACATTTTCGCACAAAACGCAGTGTCATTAAAAGTTCAGTCGGCAGTCACTGCTCTGAGAGGGCAAATGTAAGGCAGTCCCAGATAATAGTAATGAATGGGTTTTATACGCGGAAAGTGTGAAATGAATGTTTTGTGATCTTGGGTTTTTTTTTAATCCAATTGTTAAGGTGGAAAAGATCACCAGTGTGAAAAAAGTTGAAATAACAGAAAGTCGTGTGCAAATGTCGAAAACAGAGAGACGTGTGTAAAATTAGCGAGTCGTGTGTAAAATTAGCGAGACGTGTGAAAAATGGCGGGAAAAAGAAGTAACTGTATATAAGTTGGAGAAATGCGAGAAAGGGCAGAGATTTGCTAAGATATTTGCTATGTATTCATTGTGTTGTGTTAGGCAAGCCAGGTTCGAGTTTCGTCTTAGAGATTAGATAGATAGAAATTTGTGCTAGGCAGTTTGTAGTGTTAGGTGAACTTCGTCTTTGAGGTTATCAAGACCAGTTTATTGTTTCTTCTGTTGGAATATATATTTTCCTTTTGGATTTTACACTATTTTGTTAATAAGTAAGTAACGAACATGTCAATTGTGAAAATACCAGTGCTTGTCAAATGACGATCAATAAACTTCTGGTAGAATTTACTGCATTGCTGTTTTTGGAACATTACAGTATTTCTTTTGGATATACTGTTAAACTCTTTCTTTGTGTGTAGTTGTTAACTCATACTGGCTACTAGTTGTTGAATCATGCTTTATTTGCTAAATGATGTGAATGTCCACCAGTGGATAAATGTAGATGTTGGGACTGGTGTAGTAAAGTGTAACGATTGTCAACTCATCAAACCCAGCACAGTTTTGGTCATACAGGTCATCTTGTCCTGGAACGTGATGAGGCTCCGACAAGAATGTGAGTGTAAACAATGAGTGTGTATCTGAATGTCAGTACGCGAATGGTAGAATGATTCGATAGAGTTGACAGGTTGGTAGTACATCACTCATACTCACACTGTTCGAATTCAAGAAGTACTGGAACTACGGTGGTCTTTTTATAACATTTAATGGGACGCACACTTGGACAGTACGTGTATGGTTACAGGAACAAATGTCGACATAGACAGCATAATGTTGATCACAGGAATATCATCTTAAGTTAGCATTCATGCTTGGCAAATATCATAATGGAGCATTCGTAAATAAGCATTCAGCGTTCCATCATGTAAATCATCTGGCTTTACTGACTGGGCACGTCAGACCATAACCAATACATAGGAAGGCTCCTAGACCTAACCTCGTCTAGCGAATATTCCTTCACGTAAAGTTCAATATATATATATATTTCATAATATAGGAATCCCAGACATGGGTTCTCACATGTAGCAGTGATCTCTTGGTTCATCGAGCGATAGTACAGGCATCCCTTTTTCTCACTCGATAAATACAAAGTATATGAATTTCAACATGGCTGTTCTCTCTCTCGTGAGCTTCACTCACTATAGAATATAGACCAAAATTAGTCATTCATTAAATGTCCTCATTTCTTCATAGGTTCTCTCATAGAGGTAATTGAATAATATCATACAATCCAGTGCTGATACATAGGAATGTCTTCTTCCTTTGAATGGATATTCTTTTTAAAAGTACCACTGTGCATCTGCTTATCAACAACGATGGCGAAGCCCAAGTTCATAATAAATTGTGGTTTTACCTTTTTATGCGAAATATAACTTTGCCATTCCTTGGCAAAAGAGAATAAACACTGGGGTAAAGTACATACAACATGTCTAAATGATTATCACTTTTCCCCATCCATATATAGATCACTATTTCGGCAAAAAGCCTGCTACAACAAAACTCGGCATCCTCACAGGATGACAGCCATGGATCACACCCTTTGCTAGCGATACTTCCGCTGCATAGCCTTTGACCTTTTCTAGCGACAACCAAATTAGTTCGACTTAGAAATGCAAAGATATCCATATATAAGACAGACTCGTCCTACTCATACAAACACTACGTATAAATTCAGGCCATAGATATACTGAAGCAAGAACAATCTATTCCTACCCAGCCACAGAATAAATCGCAGTAGGCCTAGAGTCGTCTGCGGAGTCCGATCGAAGATGACAGAACTATTTTCAAGGGAAGCAACCCAAAAATGACTTCTCCTTAAGCACTTAAAAAGGAAATACTTTGCTTACAAAATATTTGCGAACATAATAAGAATATAAATGTATTATATTGCAAGATAGTAAAAATTGCCCTTTACAGTCTTACCACACCTCCCGGGAAAAAAAAAATAAAATTTTTTTTTTAAATACATCTAGGAGCACCGTAGAATAGGCTCACAACGCAAGAATACTGCGCAGATGAAAATATCAGGAATAACTATAATTCCTAATATGACTGGTGAGAATATATATCTCAAAATCTGAGAGAAATTGTTTCCCTACGAATAAATGTTTCCAGGAAGGTGTGATGTACGTATAATACAATTCTGGTAATTATACAATGCATACCAAAAATTCACACTACAATCTTAAATTTATGATTTATGAAGAAACAATCATCAAAGAACAGCGGTGAATTAACATCAATAAACCGCTAAGTAGCGATACCATCATTCTATTATTAAATTACAAATGTGTATCTTAGTAAAGAAACAAAAAAAAATAACTGTTGTAAAGTTATACATATTAAAAAGATCCAATATTTAACAGTTAAGTGGCATCATGTGGGCATCTGGACAGAATGTCCGCCATCACATTTTCTGAACCACGGATAGCTCGTACCGAAAAATGAAAAGGTTGAAGAGCGATTGCGTATCGAGTTGATCTCGAGCTCTTCAAGTTTTTTACTTTGGATAGCCGTAAGAGCTTTTTGGTCAGTTTCCACTACGAAATGCGCGCCCAGAAGGAATCTTTGGAGTTTGAGAATTGACCAAACCATTGCCAATAATTCACGGTCTAAAACCGAGTAATTCCTTTCTGCAGCATTAAGTTTTCTGGATATGTACATTACAGGATGCAGAGTTCCAGAGTACTCTTGCATTAGTGCCGCTCCAATCCCAGTGGATGAAGCGTCACTACGAAGAACAAATGTCTTATCTGTTGTAGGTAACACTAAAATAGGTGGTGATGAAAACATAGTTTTGATCTTCTCTAGTGAAGATTGGCATTCATGAGACCAGTGAACCATGTTAGGCGACCCTTTCTTTAATAGTGTAGAGAGAGAGGTGCCATGATAGAGGACAGATTCGGAATGAAACGTCCATAAAATTGTATGAGACCTAAAAGACTTCGCACTTGCTTTTTAGTCCTAGGGATAGAGATGTTAAGTATCTTAGTGATATTATGGTCTTCTGTCTTCAAGAAACCGTGACCTACTCGATGGCCTAAGAAAGCAATTTCGCTAAAGCCAATACAAGCTTTAGATGGTTTTGCTGTCAGGTTATACTCACGCAGAGTTGATAATAATTCAACTAATCCTGAATAGTGATCTTCCCAAGTATCGCTGAAAAGACAGATGTCGTCTAGATAAGCAATGACATCTGACCGATACGATAGGATTCGACGCATCATGCGTACAAATGTAGCTGGTGCGTTCATAAGGCCGAAAGGCATAAAATTCCATTGGAAAAGGCCTCTGGGAGTAGAGAAAGCGGTAAGAGGTTTGGCGCGTTCGGATAATGGAACTTGCCAATATCCTTTAGACAAATCAAGTTTTAGTGAAAAAATGCGATTTAGAAAGACGAGTAAGTAACTCTTCTAGTAAAGGCATAGGTTCAGCATCGAACTTCGTAACTTGATTCAATTTGCGATAGTCAACGCAAAGACGTATGTTATTGTCTTTTTTTCGAACAATAACCATCGGCGAAGAATATGCAGAAGTGGATGGTTCGATTATTTGTAAATCTATCATTTCATCCAACTCCTTTTCAACCTGTGTTTGGAAATGTATAGGGATAGGATAAGGCCTAACCCTAATTGGAGTATGTTCAGTTAGAACAATGTCATGCTCAATGACATGAGTTTGTCCAGGGATGTCAGTGAGGACATCCTGAAATGTTTGTAACATAGACGAAACTTGTCGCCGTTCTCCTAGAGACAAATCAGGAGAAACAGTAACGTCTTTCCATGATTCACTAGAATGAAGTGGGATCATTGGAAGCGGGAGATTAACATCCGAAAAACTTGTTTCCTCATCCTGTATTACAGACAGTGATGAGTAATGACCATGTTTGACATGAGAATCGTCCGTTGCCTGGAAAATAGGCTGTAGATAGTCAGGACGTTCATGGAACTCCGTAAGCATATTGATGTGGAAGGTTTTATGCTTCCCGTTAATATCGACGATGTAGTCAACATCTGAAATTTTCGATATTATATCGTACGGACCTTTCCAACTAATAAGGAGTCTATTTTCACGACAAGGTAGCAAAACAAATGCTTTGTCACCAGGACAAAGTTGTCGTAAAGTTCTCTTCTTATTAGCAAATTGTCTTGCCTTCTGCTTAGCAAACTCAGAAGAGGACGTTGCCAATTTGCATGCTTCGATAATCTTTTGTCTCAGCGCGATGACATACTCGTAAGAAGATTTTGTGTCATCGTCAATATTGTCAGCTGTTATAAGATCATGCAGCAAAGACATTGGGCCGCGCGGTCGCGCGCCAAAGACAAGTTCAAAGGGCGAAAACCCTGTATGTTCATTGGGAACCTCTCTGTACGCGAAGAGGGCCGCGGGTAAAACCCTATCCCAATCCTGAGGATGATCCTCAGTTATCTTCCCTAATAAGTTCTTAAGTGTTCTATTTAGTCGCTCGACCATCCCATTGGACATAGGATGATAGATGCTACTCAAAGATCTCTCTATCTGTAGAGTAGACATTACTTGAGACATGGTATCCGATATCAGTTGGGTGCCATGATCTGATAATATTTCTCCGGGGAATCCCAGCCGAGAAAATATAAGCCAAAGAGCATCTGCAATGTCAGCGGTAGTAATGCTCTTTAGAGGGATAGCCTCTGGCCAACGTGTGCACATGTCTACACACGTTAAGATAAACTGATGTCCTCTAGCAGATTTGATCTTGAATGGACCAATGATGTCTATCGCCATTTTCTGGAATGGACGAATAGGAATATCTGCAGCCTGAATAGGCGCAGCATGACGAGGACCTTTGGATTTGACTTCTTGACATACTTTACAGGATCGACAATAGATCCGTATGTCCTTGTTCACAAAAGGCCAAAAGAAAGCCGCAAGAACTCTTGACTTTGTACGGGAAAAACCCATGTGACCAGCACACTGAGAGTCGTGTGCATGTTGTAAGATCTTAACTCTCAAATTCTTGGGTACAAGAATCTGAGAATGACTTGACTTAGTGGAGTCTTGCACCATACGTACAAGTACGCCATTCTTCATTGTAATCCAAGATTTACAATTTGAATCTTTATTCGGATCACCTTTTGTTACAAGAGTGAAGAATTTCTTAAGAGTCGGATCTTCTTCTTGTTGTTTTATAAACGAGTCACGAGAAATTACCAAGGGATCATCTTGGTTATGCACTTCATTATCTTCAACAGATGAAGTTTCAGGCATATTGAGAGCTTGAGCTCTAGTGACTACTGCATTAGCAGATTGCATATTTTGATTTTCCCAAACGGAAATTTGCTCCGGAGTGCATTCTTTGACTCCGTGAATGCGACCGATGATAAGATCAGCGATCGGATCCGGCAAAAGACATGCGTGTACATCTCCTGTGAAGAAAGGAGTAGCAATCCTAATGATAGCGGTAGAGTATTTCTCTATGGTGCCGCCAAATGTTACGCATTTGACTACTTTGCCTGTAGAATGAGAAGGATCTATGAGTGACTGCCTAACCCCAATAGTTGTGCATCCAGAATCAAAAAGTACTGAGACTGGATTGTCATTTACTAAACCTTTGTGTAAGACAAGAGAACCTCTCCCATCATGCGCGATTGACGCAGGAAGAGCGGGAAGAGGATGGCCACAGCTTAAAGTAGACACTGTGGTTGGCTCAAATAATGTTTTGCATTGGGGGCACTGAGATGCTCTCCCAAAATCAAAAGCGGCACATGCCATATTATTAGAGTCATCATTATCTTTATTTTGTTTATAGGCTTCGTGGGACTCTTGCTGTGCAGAGTTCGCCTGGTAATGAGCTTTATGTTTTTTGAATTGTGCTCTACCTCTGTTATTATTGCCTCTGTACTTATCATTGTTTCCACTATTATAACCTCTACTCGGGTTTGAATCATAGCTCCTTTGGTTACTATCATCATATTCATTATAATGAGTATCTCGGTAATTATGATCCTGTTGTCTCCATGAAGGAAAACTTGGATAGTTTCTAGAATGACTTCCTTTGCGAAAGTTCCTGTAATTATGACCACCCCTGAATCGAGGGCTGTCAGCTCTTCTCCAGGTATTCGAAGAAGAACCCTGAAATGATTGGTTACCTTGGTTCTGATAACTGTAATAGTTACCTTTTTTATTAAACTTATTTTGAGGTCCTTGGAATTTGTGAGAGTGATTAGGGTTGTATGGTGTTGCAGAAGCAACTGGCATACCTTCTTTAACCTTACTATTGCTAATAGCTACGTCCGGATGTGCAGTGACGTATTGGGTACAATACTGTTCCATTTCTTTTAGAGACTTAGGTTTACGCTCATGTAAGAATTCGAGGAAAGGTTTATTTATACTTGACATAATCTTGTCTCTGAGTATCAAGTCCATAAGGGCTTCATAAGTCTTTTCTGTTTTGGATAGCTCAATCCAACGATCAAATGTAAGTCGTGTCCTTGCAATGAATTCTGAGAATTCTACACCTGCCTCAGGCACCATTGTCTTAAACAACTTCCGATAACCCTCTTCAGACAACTGATACTTCTTTAATAAGGCTGCCCTAATAACATCATAGTTATCTTTGTCAGCCTCTTCAACCAAACTTAAACTAGTCAGAGAATCACCTTTCAGATTTTCTGATAACTGGTTAGCATATTGTGATTTGTCCACATTATGTGCTCGACACGAGCGTTCAAATCTGTTTAGCCAGAATGTTATGTCATCACTGGAAGGGTTGAACGCTGGTACCTTGACCTTGTAAGTAAAGGGTTTACCATTACCACTAGATGCTTGATTAACATTACTTATGTTTGTTAACTTTAACTTTTCTAACTCAAATGCTAAAAGTTCTTTTTGGTGTTCATGTTCTCTTATTGCTTTTTTTTCTTGAGCTTCAGCTTGTAATTTTCTCTCTTCTGCAGCAGCCTGTAATTTTTTCTCTTCAGCAGCAGCTTCATCTTTTCTTTTCTCTTTTTCCATTTCCATCTGGAATCTTTTTTCATCAGTCTGTATCTGCAATTTCTTTTGTTCATCCTCTCTTTGTAATTTTCTTTCCTCAGCTTCTAATTTCTTTTCTTCAATCAATGCTTTTCTTTCTTCAGCAGCCAATGCTTTGTCATATTGAGCAACTGCCCATTCTTCTAACTGCTGACCAGTCTTATCAAGAGCCCTGCCTTGTGTGATAAAATAATCCAAGGTAGACATCTTGTCTAATAAGATCAGTAATTTGCAAAAGTAAATAAATTTACTTTCTTAGTCTTAATCAAAGACTTTGTATGATAACTTTGTAACCTGTGAAAAATAGTACTTAACTATCCCAATCACTGTGGGAAACAAGCCTTACAAAGGTCTTGTATAAATCCTTATATAATCACAGCTATAAGTTGCTGGTTCACTCTATAATATAAGTGCAGTGCACCAGAAATAGTGTTTTATATCATCAACTGTGTACCTTTAGTAATAGCAATTAACTATCAGTTGATTCTTGTACATCAATTTATATGATCAACTATATTTTAAATAGTGTATGTCGATCAGGCACAAAACAAAACAGTTATACAGAAAAACATGAAAACATTTGCGGAAATGAAATAAATAAAATTGGAAAAACAATA
This sequence comes from Oreohelix idahoensis, assembly GCA_024509875.1. Classification (NCBI taxonomy): domain Eukaryota; kingdom Metazoa; phylum Mollusca; class Gastropoda; order Stylommatophora; family Oreohelicidae; genus Oreohelix; species Oreohelix idahoensis. The sequence goes on from JAMPIV010001685.1 coordinate 378,021, forward strand.
AAAGATAAACCGCAAGAGGATAACAAATACAAATAACGCCACAGTATATAAATATAAATTGAGAATAGAACTGAAAGATAGAATAGGGTAGACCAACAAATTACAAACAAATCAAAACAAACTAAAGAACAGAGGAATATTACAAAAACAACAATGAGTACAGACTTCACAGCTAACACTAATAGCAACAGCTGTCGCAGCAAATTTCCAATGAAGAAAATTGCACCTATAGAAACGCACACATCAGACCCTCTATTACGTGGGATACTCTGCTGTGTGACACCGCCCAACCGAAACAACAACCCGCTGGATACAAACAAATATCACATATAAATAGTTAAACATAAATACATAAATGCATAAATAGTATGGCAATATGATGTAAATAGAGTGTTGCAGAAAGAATGTGTTGGAATGAAGGCTCAGTTACACTGCCTAATAGTACAGTACTGTGGTACTTTATTAAACAAATACTTCTGGTCTAATTATTTTAAATTCAACACAGAAATAGAAGCTCCATCGTTGATTTGAATGATAACAATCAATGTAGGACTTCTCAGTTCAATAACATTTCCTTTCGCAAACACTGTCAAATATTCTCCAGTCCTGATGTGTAATGTTCTATGTTTCAACCAAGCTCGCTGTGTAACACTGTCAGTTGTATGGCAAATGTCCAATGAACCAAATGTCAACAAACCCTGACCTAGTTACTGCATACTCTCGACAGGACAGGTCACGCTGACATCACTGTAGAGTTGTACTGTTGATGTATTTGTGTGTCGTAACAGACCCCAAGGAACGTCTGGTCTCAGTAGTTTACTTCTCAATATGGTCACTGTGCAGGTTGACCCAGGAAGCTGGCACACCAGTTGTTAAACTCTTTCTTTGTGTGTAGTTGTTAACTCATACTGGCTACTAGTTGTTGAATCATGCTTTATTTGCTAAATGATGTGAATGTCCACCAGTGGATAAATGTAGATGTTGGGACTGGTGTAGTAAAGTGTAACGATTGTCAACTCATCAAACCCAGCACAGTTTTGGTCATACAGGTCATCTTGTCCTGGAACGTGATGAGGCTCCGACAAGAATGTGAGTGTAAACAATGAGTGTGTATCTGAATGTCAGTACGCGAATGGTAGAATGATTCGATAGAGTTGACAGGTTGGTAGTACATCACTCATACTCACACTGTTCGAATTCAAGAAGTACTGGAACTACGGTGGTCTTTTTATAACATTTAATGGGACGCACACTTGGACAGTACGTGTATGGTTACAGGAACAAATGTCGACATAGACAGCATAATGTTGATCACAGGAATATCATCTTAAGTTAGCATTCATGCTTGGCAAATATCATAATGGAGCATTCGTAAATAAGCATTCAGCGTTCCATCATGTAAATCATCTGGCTTTACTGACTGGGCACGTCAGACCATAACCAATACATAGGAAGGCTCCTAGACCTAACCTCGTCTAGCGAATATTCCTTCACGTAAAGTTCAATATATATATATTTCATAATATAGGAATCCCAGACATGGGTTCTCACATGTAGCAGTGATCTCTTGGTTCATCGAGCGATAGTACAGGCATCCCTTTTTCTCACTCGATAAATACAAAGTATATGAATTTCAACATGGCTGTTCTCTCTCTCGTGAGCTTCACTCACTATAGAATATAGACCAAAATTAGTCATTCATTAAATGTCCTCATTTCTTCATAGGTTCTCTCATAGAGGTAATTGAATAATATCATACAATCCAGTGCTGATACATAGGAATGTCTTCTTCCTTTGAATGGATATTCTTTTTAAAAGTACCACTGTGCATCTGCTTATCAACAACGATGGCGAAGCCCAAGTTCATAATAAATTGTGGTTTTACCTTTTTATGCGAAATATAACTTTGCCATTCCTTGGCAAAAGAGAATAAACACTGGGGTAAAGTACATACAACATGTCTAAATGATTATCACTTTTCCCCATCCATATATAGATCACTATTTCGGCAAAAAGCCTGCTACAACAAAACTCGGCATCCTCACAGGATGACAGCCATGGATCACACCCTTTGCTAGCGATACTTCCGCTGCATAGCCTTTGACCTTTTCTAGCGACAACCAAATTAGTTCGACTTAGAAATGCAAAGATATCCATATATAAGACAGACTCGTCCTACTCATACAAACACTACGTATAAATTCAGGCCATAGATATACTGAAGCAAGAACAATCTATTCCTACCCAGCCACAGAATAAATCGCAGTAGGCCTAGAGTCGTCTGCGGAGTCCGATCGAAGATGACAGAACTATTTTCAAGGGATGCAACCCAAAAATGACTTCTCCTTAAGCACTTAAAAAGGAAATACTTTGCTTACAAAATATTTGCGAACATAATAAGAATATAAATGTATTATATTGCAAGGTGTAGAGGTTTGGAAGAGAGAGCTCCAGACTATTCTATCAGCTGTCTTCTTCCTGGCCTGGTTCCATTCTAGTCCTCGGTCCTTCAAAGATTGTCGAATGTTGTCCTCCCAGCGGACTCTGGGTCGTCCTGGAGGTCTGGATCCCTGGCTCTTTGTTTCCCATGCTTGTCGTGGTAGCCGATCTTCTCCCATTCTGCAGACATGGCCAAACCATCTTAGTTGGGACTGTTCTATTTGGGTCTGCTGCGGGTGGAATTTTAGGCCTTGACGTATCGTCTGGTTGCGTACCATGTCTCTTCTTGTTACTTCAACCACCTTCCTCAGATACCTCATTTCTGAGGTTTGGATCTGGCTTTTGTGGGTTGTAGTCATTGCCCATGACTCGCATCAATATGTCAAGACTGGGACATAGGTGGAGCGGTATACAGCCATCTTCATTTTCTTACCAACCTCTTTCTTGCTAAGGAATCCTCGATTTATGGCCTGAAAAAGTCTCCCAGCTGCTGCTTTTCGAGTGGCCAACTCTTCTTTGATGCCCCCCTTTCGGTCTGTAATAGCTCCGAGATATTTAAAGTGGTCGACATGCTCCAGGACCTGTTCTCCCAACTTAATCTGATGTTTTCTTTCTTCTCGTGATATCACCATGGATTTTGTTTTAGAGCTGCTTATGACCATCCCTCTCTTCTCCAGCTCTTCCTTCCAGACTTGCAGGTTGGATTGGAGATGTGTCTGTGATTTAGCAATCAGGACAACATCATCAGCAAATGCTAGCTCTGAAATACAGACCTGTCTCATCTTCCACTACCCCACTGAATACTTTCTTGTTCTCTCCTTACATGCCTTGATGACATCGTCCATGAGAAGTATGAAAAGATAAGGTGACAGGATATCGCCTTGTCTTACACCAGTGGTGGTCCTGAACTCTTCTTACTTATAGTTTGCTGTCCTCACATAATTTCTGCAAGACTTGTAGAAGCTCTGTATAGCATGAATCAGAGGTGCTGGAATGTTCTTCCTTGCCAAACAGTCCCAAAGTTTGCTCCAGGGGACCCTGTCAAGTTTTGCTTATCACTAAACCTAAAGGGAAGAATGAACCTGGGAAGAAAAATGAGCAAAAGTCAAGAATCTTCATCTCAGGCCTGTAGCACTTGAACAACAACAACATATAAAGGATTAACTCTGATTGAAAATAAAATTAATGTAACTACTTGCTCATTCAACTGACGAGGGCACATATCTTGTCATTTTGGTGCCGTGTGACTGACGGGCACATATTTATGTCATTTTGGCGCCGTTACCTGCCCTTTTCTTTGGTGAAAACAGACAGGAATAATCACTATAATAGATCCAAGTCAAGAACAACAGCAGCAACAACCGCAGCAACCACAGGCGTTATATGCACAGCAGCTACAACAGCAATATGATTGTCAACCATACCATAGAAAATGGGAAAGAGACACTGTCAAAACAGGAGCAGAATGGAGTAGTCTAAATAGAAGACACCATCGGATAGCAGTAAGAAATTTTGTTGGTCAAATAAAGAAAGGTATGACACTGCAAATAAATCACATCAACATAGGGAAGCTACAGAAGTGTCAGTTAACAACCGAGAATGGTTGAACAATGAACGTAGAACCCGTAGGAGGGCGGAGGAAGAATTATCAGATTATGTCACACTCTGATACCCATCAGTCCCCTATTCCTTGTCAGCTCGCACACCACACCCCACACCACCCCGCGTTCCTTGGTGACCAACAGTATACTCAACTGCCTGGAGGATACCCACAGCAGACGAGAACAAGTATAATTCGACAGTCACGAAAGTCTATTTCCAACCAGAAATCAAACGATGCGTGAATATGGTCCATTGCAATCAGCTCCAGCACGGCATTTTTTAGGGACTAGGTTTGCCTTCCCATTGCGATCCGTACTCGCTCAGCCAGACTGCACTGCTGCAGACTGTTTCCAGGACCACCACGTGGAGGTGGAGTAGGGTCTTGGTCAGCTCTGGTTCGCTGACGCAAGCAGTCAAGCTGTGGGTCGCTGACTGCATTCTCTATTGCTGCATCTTTTGGTCCCTGGTTGAGTGCATGATGTGTAAAACTTTTTAATTATTTTCTTTCCTTCTTATTCTGGACTTAAATCTTTCTTATCTTTTAAGTATAATACTTAAAATAAATACAAACAAGTATACAGTCTGCGTTTTCGACCATGAACATGTAAATTAAAATTACCGCTCTTCTCTGTCTGACGAACACATTTACGCATGTTTGTTGTTTGCCATTAGTAATTTCATGCCGAAATGTGAGGACTTAGTTGAAAGAGTTAGGTGCAAATCCTCATCCTAATAAGTCTGTGGTTGTCATAGCTATATTCCATGCATTACCCTTTAGTTTCCCGTGGAGCATAGGCGTTCAACAAACATATGTCTCGGCCTCCTGTTTAGCCATCAGCTCAACTTCTGTCCACGTCTATCTCACCACTTTCAAATGCTTTTCGGTTTGATTCAGCATGTCTTACCCTAGGCATTCCATAACAAAGAAACTTTAGTAAAACCAAATATTTGCCCCCTCCCTCTCCCCATGAAGAAACACACAAAGTACGGTTTATTTCAACAGTAATAATAATAATAGCCCCTTCAGTCATAGCTGACAATGGGAATGCGCACCTGAGGTGACAGCTCTCGGCTGCTTTTTAAGGTGACGCTGGAGTGTTTTCTCCCGGGCGCGAGCGTGGGCACAGTTATATGGAGAATAAGCTGTTGCCCGTGCAGAATGTTCCCACCTCTCTACGCAGCCGGTAGGTCTAAACTAACGTCAGTAGCCGATACAGTTTGGTACCAGTCACGTTGCAGGAGATGCCAGAATAACGTCGAATCTTCTTCCGTCCTGAAAATGACGTTGGTTGCGTTGTGTCCGTTTACAGCGAAGCTGCGATATTTGCGCCTTTTGGCCGACACATCCGACTTCAGCACGGCATTTTTGGGACCGGGTTAGCCTTCCCTCTTCGATCCCTACTCACTCAGCCAGACTGCAGTGATGCAGCCTTTATCCAGGACCACCACTTGGAGGTGGAGTATGGTCTTGGTCAGCTCTGGTTCGCTGACCCTGACGCAGGCAGGCTAGCTATGGGTCGCTGACTGCATTCCTCACTGTTAACGCGTCTTAAGTCCCACGTCGAATCAACATTAGACTCCTGATTTGTCCTCAGGGTTTACTCCCGAATCCCTTCCCATAAACGGATATTCCCGCAAGGAAGCGGCGGTTTGAATTCAGTCTTACCTCCTCTTAGATATGCTACCAACCAAGGATCACGAGCCCTATCTCCCGGAGTAAACAGTAAATAGTATCGTAATAGTATTCAATGGCACCGCCTTCCTAGTTGTCATCCGGGGCGCACCGCTCTTCGCACCCACTTAGTACGCCACTGAGTAAACTAGTATATAAGTGTTACAGATACAAAGATATTACTAATATCTTTTTGTTTTTTAATATGCACATATGTTTTTGTCTTCATATTTCTTTGCCTTTTTTTTGTTTTCACACGTAGTTATTTTATTATTTTTAGCCGAAACACAATAAAAGCAGCTAAATTAAGGAACAATTGTATTTGGTTGACCGCAGTCTTACAGAAAAAGTAGTGGATTCTTGGCGTGTTAAAGTGTGCCCAGACGTGATGTAGGCAATAGTAACCGCCCCCTAGTATTCACATAACCTGGTGTCAATTGACGGGAAAACACAATCGGATCTCACGGATCATCGACTCTAAGCTTGCGTTTATCCCTCGAGGGGCCTCATGCGTTGTGACTTCTTCGACTTCTCTCTCCTGGGGTTTTCTTTTTCTGAAAATATTGCTTTCAGTATAACCCGTAATCCAGAACAATCGGTGGGGCAAACATAAATAAATCAGGAAGAGTAAAAATTCAGAGAAAAGAATCGGTGGACGGACAGCGGGAAAGGTGCCTGATTAATATCAGGAAAACAAAGACTTGGCAGCGCAATTAGTTCTTTTATTCCCTCTAAAGTTGGTGGTACGAGTTTGCGAGACCATTTGAGGTACGATTCTACTATACCAGCTGTAGAACTGTTCTGTGGTTCAAAGCTTGCGATTGACACTTGAAACCTTCATTTAACGGGTTTTGTAGATACCTGCCTTGACTAAGAGACGTGCCCTCGCCACAGAGATGAATAGACGGAAACAGCAGCATCAACACTCCAGCAGTTTGGTAGCTAAGTGGCATTTTTAGCAGGCCAATACAACAGAACTTATTGATCTGTTTTCCAAAACTAAGCTTTCTAAAGCCGATATCAGTTTCAATGACGAAACCTATTTTTTTTAAGTAATCACCAGTTCATATTTATTCCCATTTGTTCCAAAGTAATTGGTCATTAAATTTAGCATATTTTTTTTTAATATGTTGATTTAGTTATTACAGAGAGAAGTGCACACGGATGAATCAACATCTTTAATATATCTATATTTACAACTATAGAGCCAAATAATAATAAGAATGTCACTGTTAATTCAGTTGGGGGCTTGTACGAGCTAAATTAAATTATATAATACCTCTTCACAAAAGGCGGCGGGCAGACAAAAGTTAACATTGCTAAGACACATTCAGCATTGTTCTTGACTTCTGAAATATCTTGTGCAAATAGAAGCATCATCATCATCCTTCTATCTACATCTCTGCCAAGAGTAATCGTGTGCGAAGGTAGATACATTTGAAGACCCACATTAGAAGGTCTACGTTGTGGCCATTGTTGGACCATCCCTGTAGAGCAAAGGGGAGGCAACCTGTGACTATACTAGGTCCTGCATCGAGAGGTGGGGTTACCAGTTCCATTCCTTGCTGCCTTTTCCTTCCTCAACTCAAGAGCAAATTCAGGTACCCAATTACAGCTGGGTAGACTGGAGCGTGTCAATGTCGTGAATCGAACCTGGCACCTTTGCCTCGAAAGATCAACGCTCTAACCACTCTGCCAATCGGACGCACTGTCTCAGTCTACGTTATAAAAAAACAAAAGGTCAAGTTAATGCTATAGCAGACACAGCCGTAGTGGAGTGAAGTATTAAGTTGAGTTTTATGAGAGGGGGGCGACCAGTTACTTCCTTCCTTGCTGTCTTTGCCTTCTCAAGATCACAGCCAGGCACCCATTTATGCCTGGGTAGACTAGATCGTGACGCTACTTCTAGTTTCGGTCCCCGAACTTGTAAACTTTGCCGCGACAAGCAATCGTTCAGTATTGACATGGTGAGTTAAATATTATGGTGTTCCTAACCTAATATTTTCGACGTCTGCTAGTCGTAATATCCATTAATCACAACAAGCAGCTAGCTTGTAGTATAGATACATTACACAGCCCTTGTTTACACATGTCGTTAGGTTACGCAAACAGACACATTCTATAGCTGTTTGTATATCTCTACTCAAGCCTGTCATGTAAGGTGACTGGGTTTAGCATTTGACGATTATCTAAATGCCACAGATTTGTAAGTCGGCGTTGTGGTTGTGACAACCAAATAATCTCTCTAGGACTGGACTGGAACACCGCCAACAGGAAGACCGCTGATAGGATAGCACGTCGGTCTTTAAAAGGCCTTTATACACCAAGGTGGAAGAGGAGTGACTAAGTAAGTAAGTAAGTAAGTAAATAGTAAGTAAGTTATGGATGGGTGTAGTGTTTGGGTTGTGTGTTATGGTTGCGGTTAAAGGTTATGCTTAGATTTGCGTTGGGGATTAGGGGTTAGATTTGAGATAGGGTTTAGTGTTAGGATTAGAGGGTGTGTTTATATAATATAATATATAATAAATTGTTTATTTTGAAATAATAAGTTTATATAATAGTTTAAACTAAAGTTTATATAATAGTGGGATTTATGGGTTAGGGTTAAGTTTATGTTAATGGGTAAGAATTGTGGTAGAGTTAGGGTTTAGCTTTTCCCCCTATAAACGTGCAGGTTTTGTTTATATCTTGAAAGGCAATGTCTTTTATGTGCTGCAGCTTAGTTTGCTTTCGAAGATAGGGGGGGGGGGGGGGAGAGAAAGAGAAATAAGAAGGGAATCAGGCACCCCACGTCATAAAGTTGAAACATATTATAGTGAAAATTCTAGCACTTTACTCTGTTAGGCACTATATGCTACAGATCTACCCTTACCTGTTTTGCCAGATATAGGAACCATACGATTCCTGTCGACTTTTTTCCCAATAAATGACATAAGGAAATATTTGGCGTCACCCCATACAAATCGACGCCACTGATGACCTCCTCTCTCATGTACACTTAAGACCAGCACTTGTCTTCTCCGTCTTAAATCAAGGTTATTATAAGAAGGCTTTGATTGAACACTTTAATGACAGCTGAAAACATAATGGCCATTAACTTAATCTGACAGATGTTAAACAATAACATGAAAAAAAATTAGTTCACTGGCGTAACGTAACACAAACATATTTGCTTTGTTGATTGGCAGTAATTAGGACATGTCATTCTCAATATTTGGCTTTATAAAGTGTATGCGACTACGGCAATGTTTAACACATAATAGATGTTGGCACTAATCATTCAACCTTTATGGTGTAATAATGGTTCCATTTCAGTCAGCCTAAGAATGATTTAATTTTTTTTTTTTTAAATTACAAATTGTGAAAGGTATTACATTGGCGCACAGTAAACATTCTAGTGAGAAAACACACACAGCGATGAGAAGACATTGTGGCCTGCATGTTGCGTGAAATCTTGTGACTTCTTAATATACAGTAGTTTGCGTGAACCAGTAAATAAAAACAGAGAGAACAACAAACGTTGTTACTAGATTAACAGTGAAATCGGAAGTCGTAGTATTTGTGACGGTATTGCCTCCCCTGCTTTGCAGTAGAGGTCCAACAGTGGCCAAAACTCAAGAGTATCTAATATGGGCTTCAAAGGTGTTTATCTTCGCACAAGATTACTCTTGGCAGATATGTAGATAGAAGGGTGATGACACTTCTATTACAAAGGGAGTCTTCACAAGATATTCAGAATAAGCGAGAACAATAGTGCTTTGGCTGAGTATGTTAACTCTGTAATTCTGCCGACGCTTTTGTGAAGGATTTAAGCACTTATTAACTTCAGCTCGTTTAAGCCCCCACCCCTGATTTACTCAGTGGATTTCTATTATTTTAGTATTGCTCTGTTTAGAGTGTGTGTAGTAATTGAACTGAGACAAACATGCAGTGACTTTAAAATGATTAAATCGAAGTTAAATTTGTTGCATTACAAATAACAAAATTTAATAATCACTTTAAGTTTTAACAGTTGGAAATAATTTGAATAGTTATGGATCAAGAAAAGTTATCATCACAGTCTTTAGGGAATGTAAGATATTACAAGAATTTCAAGTGCCAGCATAGATTTGAACTTAGCTGTCAATGACGGTTCTGCTCCTTCTTATGGGTTGGTTCTGTTCACTCAGCTCACGCTCGTCTCTGATCAAGGTTGTCGGGGGTAGCTCGTTTCCCAGAAACGTCAAGGAGAGTCTACCATGTGGGTCCTTCGTCTTAAAGCTTAGGCCACGGTTCCCTTCTTGTTCCCGAGATGGTACTTTCTGCTTGTACCACCAATAACTATGGTAAAAGAATAGAACGAAACGCTATTCTGGGTATGGCGTTTTCCGTCTCATAGTTATGGGTTCCTATCTTCCCATACCACCATCCCAATTACTCAGACTTTACCCTCGATGAGAATTAAATGTAATCCCTCGGGATAAAACTCTGCTTCGTCTTCTTCTTTGATCCATAACCGCCAACCGCCGAAACAGTCAGTGGCCATCACGCCTGGTGGCGTCTTGTAGGGCAGCAACAAATTGATTCCACTTTGCTCGGTCGGCGGCCATTCTTCGTACAGTGCCCCAACTCTGGTTCATTCTTTGCATCTCGGCTTCCACAGTTCTCCGCCAAGTTGTTTTTGGTCGGCCTCTCTTTCGCTTTCCCTCGGGGGTCCATAGCATAGCTGTTCTTGTGATGGTATCAGGGTCCCTTCTGAGGACGTGGCCAACCCAACTCCAGCGTCTGCCAGCTATGATGGTGTGCATATCCTCCTGGTTACTCCGAATAAGTAGTTCTTGGTTGCTGATTGTCGTAATTTTAAAGATAGGTTTGAGAGATTTATGGTCCTGTCCGAGTAGAGGTGATCGTGGTAACTATGTAAGAGTAAGGTGTAAGAAATAGTTGTTTCTCACGAGGTGATAGTGTAAAAGAAGGAAAAGTCTCTGGATTGAGTAATTTCTCTAATCCAGCCAATCTTTACGACGGTATTTAAATCAGACGCACTTTCTCTCCTTATGCAAAAATACAAGTTACACTGCACACAATTGTTGTGACAAATACGCACAAACGTGAAAACAAACTATGGATAACATACATGGGTAGGGGTTGACCAACACGATAACTTGAGGTTTATTACGTTTATTACCACTCAAAAGAACTTCACAACATCAATCATATACATATCAATAAAAGCATGGTTTAAGACAAATGAAAATGACCCAATATTTCCCACCCCTCTGGTAAAGGAAAAGAAAAACAAAAAGAAGATCCCAACAGAGGTTAATTAATCCCAAAAAGATCAAAAGTTAACAATAAGTGTACGGAATAGTCAGAAATGGAAAAGGACAAGTTCCTGATTAACCATCCCGCAAATACTCAGGTTAGTGAGAAAATAAAAAAAAAGAAGATTTGTATGATAGTGGTAACAAAAGAAAAAAATAGTTCTCTCTTTCGGTTCATTCTCTCATTCATACTGTGGCCACATTCATATTCACTTACCCAATAGTTGTCTCAGGTATTCCTTGGAAATAAACACTAACAAGTACTATGTCTTTACAGTGTCAGATTATTGGCCAACTCCAGCCGCAGACTATCCTTATTGCTGACTGCTAGTTTCAAGGGAGTCGCCGAAGTTGATGCGTTAATTGATTTCCTGGATAATTCCTGTATCGTTGTATTTGGTTGGTTGGGATAAGTTGTATTCGTGGTGGTCACCGTCATAGAAAGAAAATATATATATATATATATATATATACTTACTTACTTAGTCGTTCCCCTTCTACCGTGAGGTGTAGAGGTTTGGAAGAGAGAGCGCCAGACCATTCTATCAGCTGTCTTCTTCCTGGCCTGGTTCCATTCTAGTCCTCGGTCCTTCAAAGATTGTCTAATGTTGTCCTCCCAGCGAACTCTGGGTCGTCCTGGAGGTCTGGATCCCTGGCTCTTTGTTTCCCATGCTTGTCGTGGTAGCCGATCTTCTCCCATTCTGCAGACATGGCCAAACCATCTTAGTTGGGACTGTTCTATTTGGGTCTGCAGCGGATGGGATTTCAGGCCTTGACGTATCGTCTGGTTGCGGACCATGTCTCTTCTTGTTACTTCAACCACTTTCCTCAGATACCTCATTTCTGAGGTTTGGATCTGGCTTTTGTGGGTTGTAGTCATTGCCCACGACTCGCATCCATATGTCAAAACTGGGACATAGGTGGAGCGGTATACAGCCATCTTCGTTTTCTTACCAACCTCTTTCTTGCTGAGGAATCCACGATTTATGGCCTGAAAAAAGTCTCCCAGCCGCTGCTTTTCGAGTGGCCAACTCTTCTTTGATACCTCCCTTTCGGTCTATAATAGCTCCGAGATATTTAAAGTGGTCGACCTGCTCCAGGACCTGTTCTCCCAACTTAATCTGATGTTTTCTTTCTTCTCGTGATATCACCATGGATTTTGTTTTAGAGCTGCTTATGACCATCCCTCTCTTCTCCAGCTCTTCCTTCCAGACTTGCAGGTTGGATTGGAGATGTGCCTCTGATTTAGCAATCAGGGCAACATCATCAGCAAATGCCAGCTCCGAAATATAGACCTGTCTCATCTTCCAGTACCCCACTGAATACTTTCTTGTTCTCTCCTTACATGCCTTGGACTTATGGTTTGCTGTCCTCACATAATTTCTGCAAGACTTGTAGAAGCTCTGTATAGCATGAATCAGAGGTGCTGGAATATTCTTCCTTGCCAAACAGTCCCAAAGTTTGCTCCAGGGGACTCTGTCAAACGCCTTTTCCAGATCTATGAAACAAAGATGGATCTCACTCTTATACTCAAGGGCCTTTTCACTCAACTGTCTGAGTGTGAAGATTAGGTCTTGAGTACTTCGGTTTGCTCGGAATATATATATATATATATATATATATATATATATATATATATATATATATATATATATATATATATATATATATATATATGGTTCCGGTGTTGTCTAGCATCTGGTTGCTGAGACACTCTGTTACGTTAAGCAACGATAAAGATAGTGATCATCGGCTGTTCTCTAAGTTGATGGCCGAGTCTGAACAGTGAGTTCTCTTGAGTATAATCTCCGTTGAAAAAACTACTGTCATATGTCAGATAATTTTATATATATATATATATATATATATATATATATATATATATATATATATATATATATATATATATATATATATATATATATATATATATATGTGTGTGTGTGTGTGTGTGTATGTGTGTTTCGCCACAGCGTGCTGCTGAGATTGATATAAAAAAATGGTAAGGTTCAGATCCAGTTAGTATTATTGTTATTTTTAGTTTGGCCTCTCTCATGAATGACGAAAATGGACCGTACAGGTCACAAATCACAGATTTAATAGTGCAACAACATATCTGGATAGTTTATAAGACCGCTAATACGCTGGGGTTTTGATCAGCCTAGATTTAGGAAGAAATATAAACATTTTAACCATAATATAAATATCCTATCCAGCCACCAGAAGAAGAGCTACAAATTAACGGTGAAAGACCAACGAAGGAAGAAATAAAGAAAGCTATAAAGCTTCTAAGAGATGGAAAAGCGTCTGGACCAGATGGCATTCCAGCAGAGGCCATCAAAGCAGATATCGACACGGCTACAGAGATGTTATATAAATTACTTGGTAAAGTCTGGGAAGGAATGATATCTGGTTAAGTTGCCTAAGAAAGGAAATTTTCAAGAGTGCACAAATTATAGAGGAATAATGTTACTATCAGTGCCAGGAAAAGTATTAAATAGGATTATCCTTGAGAGATTAAAAGAGTCCATAGAACAGAAACTGAGAGATTAACAAGCAGGTTTTTGACAAAACAAATTCTGTACAGACCAGATAGCCACTTTGAGAATAATAGTTGAACAAAGTCTGGAATGGAATTCACCATTTTACATCGGATTTGTGGACAACGAAAAGGCATTTGACAGTGAAGACAGAGAATCACTTTGGAAATTGATGAGGCATTATGGAGTTCCCCTGAAGATCATAATTTAATAAAGAAAACATATGAAAACATAACATGCAGAGTTCTTTATGAAGGACAACTTACAGAACCATTTGGGGTAAGAACAGGAGTGCGATAGGGATGCCTCTTGTCTCCATTTCGTATTAGCAATAGACTGGGTTATGAGAACATCAGCAACACACAACAGAAATGGAATCCAGTGGACTCTGCCTAAGCAGTTGGATGATCTGGATTTTGCTGATGACTTGGCTCTTCTGTCCCATAACCGTAATCAGATGCAAGACAAATTGAAAACACTCGATGAGAGGTCACAGCAATTGGGTCTGAAAATACACAGGGAAAAGACAAAGATAATGAGAATAAATGCAGGTAATGAAAACAGGGTTGAACTTGAAGAAGCACCAATACAAGATGTAGAATCATAGACATATCTTTGCAGCAATATAGACAAAGTTGGAGGGACAGACAGTGATATCAAAATAAGAATACAAAAAGCAAGAGGAGCTTTCATTGCATTGGGAAACATATGGCGATCAAGAGAAATCGGATCCAATACGAAATTAGAATCTTCAACTTAAATGTGAAGTCAGTCCTATTGTATGGCTCTGAGACATGGAGAACAACAAAGACAACAACCAAAAAGCTACAGACTTTCATAAATGGGTGCTTGCGTAGAATAGAGGGATTAAAATGGTATGACAATGTTACCAACGTGGAACTGATGACAAGAACTAGATAAGTGCCAGTGGAACAAGAGATGAGAAGAAGACGATAGCGATGGATAGGACACACACTGAGGAAACCTGTTGATAGCATTACAAGGCAGTCCTTGTTCTGGAACCCCCAGGGCAAGAGAGGCAGAGGTAGACCAAGAAGCACATGGAGAAGAGAGCTGGAAACAGAGGTGAAAATGATGAGGAGAACGTGGAAAGAACTTGAGATGATTATTTATTTATACTGAAATGGCGTTATTTCCACTTTGTACAAAGGCTCTATGATATCGAGCTAGATATTACAAAAACATTTCCTGCAGCGACTGATACTGACTTTTGGAGTACGGATTATTTATACTGAAATAGCGTTATTTCGCTCATTGGTGCCAGGAATCGCGCCTTCGTCTGTATCAGGGCAAATCTACGGTTCGATTCCCGAATCAGAGATTTCTTGCTCACCGATGCCGACAATCATAGACGTTTGCTAGAGAGCAGACCGTCTTTTGATCTCGTCTCTCTCTGTAGCTAATTACGTCCCCTGGGAACACGTACAAACAGATGTGGTCGGTAACTGTGGTTATCGCCCCTTTTTGCATTCGCTTAAGTCCCCCTGAGAAATGTAACCATCAAAGGTACGACTTTTGTCTTATCGCCATTGACTCTACAAATAAACGACCCGTTCTCTTCCTGCAAGCGTTCTTGTCTGATCTGTCACTATTCAATGATTGCCCAATCGCTCGTGTGATAATTCAGTTAACGGCTCTTACTCCCTGGCTGTAACCTGACCGGTCGTGGACTAGATAATAGGTTTGTTTGTAAACACTCACTAGTGCCTGAAAGACAGAGAAAAAGAAATAGGCGTGGCTTCACGACGTGCGTTGCAAAATGCTACATGCTAATGATGGGCAAAGGTGGGGAACAAGATTTGAGGGGACACAGGTGGGAGCAAAGCGGACGGATTTCTGTATTCTATTCTCATAACCTGTCACACTGATGGTATTTGGCCAAAAGATTCGGAGAATTTTCCTCAGGCAGATTGTGTGGAAGGATCACAGTTTCGACATTTCCTTCTCTGTTAATCTCCAGCATTCCGCACCATAGAGAAGCACAGAAAGTACACAGCTCTCATACAGTCTTAATTTGGTGTTTGTGCTGTACTGGGAAGACTTTCACATGTTGTTGAGACTAGCAAAGGCTGTTCTCGCTTTATTAATTCTGTTGTTAATGTCATTGCTTGTTCCGCCGTCAGGTGTTACTGTGCATCCTAGGTAAGTAAATGTGTCTGTCTGTTCTAACTTCTGGTTCCTTACTGTTATTGGCTCAGGATTGCCCACATTTAGTGTCATGACCGCAGTCTTCTTCAGATTGATGTTTAGGCCAACGTGCTGGCCATACTTATTCAGTCTGTCGGCTTTTTCTTGTATGTGGTGATGTGAATGCGCGAGTAGTGCACTGTCATCTGCATATTCCAGATCTTCCAGTGTAGAAAATGTTGTCCATCTAATTCCTCTTGGACTGCCCTCTGTTGTCGGCGCATCACCCAATCTATCGCTGTCAAAAATAATGTTGTTGATAAGGGACATCCCTGTCGTACTCCTGTTTTCACTTCGAAAGTTACATTACTCAATCCAACACTGCATGTAAAGTTAGAATAGTGGCTTTTTATGATGGAAACAATGCGGCTGGGAATTCCATAAGCCCTCTGTATTTTCCATAGGCTGTCCCTGTGTATGCTGTCGAAAGCCTTTTCAAAATCAACAAAGTTAATGTATAGCTGTCTCTGCCATTTTGTGCACTGCTCTATAATGTTCCTGTGGGTGTATATTTGATTTGCACATCTTCTGTTCTTTCTAAAGCCCGCTTGTTCTTTCCTTAGTTTATGGTCAACTGTTTTTGAAATTCTCTGGATGATTATCCTGCCTAGTATTTTGCTGGGAACTGAGAATAGAGTAATTCCTCTCCAGTTGTTGCAGTCTGCAAGGTCGCCCTTCTTGGGCAATTTGACAATTATTCCTTTACTCCACTCTGTTGGTGTTGTCTCGGTTTCCCAGACTTGTGCAAAAAGTGGTTCTAAAAGTTCTGCTGCTAGTTCAGGGTCTGCCTTGAATAACTCAGCAGTTAGATTGTCGCGACCAGGCGTTTTTCCATTTTTTAACCCTTTGATATCTGTGATGATTTCTTCTTTTCGTGGAATGTTTGTATTTACGCCTAAATCACTTTCAGCCTCAGGAACATTCAGCTGAGTCTCTGGTGGTTCCTTATTCAGTGTTTCTCTGAAGTGCTCTGCCCATCTTGTTTCCTGCCCGTGTGTTGTGGTGGTGAGATTTCCTTGCTTGTCTCTTACTGATGTTATGTTGTTTGCACCTCGTTTTCCACTGATAGTTTTAGTTATTTTATAAACTGTGCTTTGTTCATTTCTCAGTGCTGCCTCTTCTGCCTGTCTTGCAAGGTCATCCAGAAATGTCCCTTTGTTTGCACGGGTTTGACGTTTTACTTCCTTGTCAAGCTGACTGTACTGTTCACTATATATTGCCTTTAACCTGGGAGACTTAGCTTCTGTTTTCTTTCTTTTCATTTTCTTTCTCTTCGCTATGGTGTTTAGCGTTTCTGGTGTTATCCAGTCTTGGCTCTTTCTTTCCTGGAATCCCAAGCATGACTTGCTGCTTTCCTTGTATATTGTTGAGATGGTGTTGAATTTCTTGTCGACATCATCGATCTCTGTTCTTTCCTGGCTTTTGGTAATCTGATATCGTCACTTTACGTCGACCAGGAAAGCTTTTCTGGTGAGGGGTTCTTTAAGTTTCGTGATGTTGTATCTTTTCTGTTTGACACAACTGGTTGAGCAGCTCTGAGTTTCACCTTCAGTCTTGCTACTACTAAGTGATGATCACTTCCTACGTCTGCACCTCTTCTTACTTTCACGTCTTGTAATGCATGTCTCCATCTGCCGTTGATCATTATGTGATCATCTGGTTTATGTCCCGTCCATTTGGGGATTCCCACGTTAACTTGTGCACTTCTTTGTTTGGAAAAAGTGTTCATCCAATGACCAGGTTGTTAATACTGCAGAGGCTTATTAATTTGTCCCCATTTTCATTTACTGTTCTACTGCCGCATTTCCCCATTATTCTTTCGTTATAATTATTATAGGTGCTAACCGTTGGTGACCCCTAATTGCGCGAGGGGGACTGGAAGACTCTGTCTATCTCCGGCTGACCGCTCGTAAAGGGCGAGGTTTTACATAACCCAGAAATACACACAAGACAAGGTTGCTTGAGGACAAAGGGTCTCATGCGCTCTTATCCGGCGCTAGAAATTTGCTTGCTTGCTTGGCGTTAAATCCGGTTTGGGCTGGCTGAACTGTGATTTGACTGGTGATATTAAATTCTGCTATAGACGCTGGGCTGTTTGATATTTTCTGGGAGCCGCAAATGCTCTAACTGGTAATCCAATAGGCAAGTAGCAGACTACTACTGCAATACGATTTACGATGTTGCCTTGGCTCGTTGCACACTGCGTGAGCTTAACTGCCCATTTGAGAGAATGGCGTTAACAAAAAAAAAAGGGTTTTGTTTCAGGTATTTGAGGTGACAACTCGTGAGGCTAGATGTACTCAGAAACCTTTTAGAACGAAGAGACTGTGACGTTCTTCGCCTGACTGGAGACTTGACTCTAGCAATTCGGTATCCCTGAAACTGAGACCCAAAAGAAGACGACCTTTACATCAAGCAAACAATAAAATTACACTAACGTTATCCAAACAGTTGTGCTCCACGATGGGATTTAAATTTATTGTAATCCTTGCTATGATAGTTTAGGGCTGTCTTTATCCATATAAGTCTCCCTCCTGTTCCTTCCACTCTATCAATTATCAGTATGCGCCCGCATAGGCTAATATATTTTGTACACCCATGTACCTGTCAGTAAATGTTCTGACAGCAAAAGATACTGCTCGTCTCCCAACTCAACATACAGGAAACCTAACCCTGTAGTTACAGCTGAGTGGATATGTTATTCATCTTACAACATTAAGTGAATTTACATAAACAGATTACAGCATTTGACATTACAAAAATAAATCGTATGTCCTCTCTTTAGGAAAAATATTAACATCCCACAAATGAATACATAGAAAATGCAATGTTCTTGCTATAATAATACAGGTGTGACTGAATCATAAGATATAATGTTATCTATGGTTGGTGGCTGCTTTCTGTGAAAGTTATAACTAGTGTCTAGCTACCCAAGTAAGCATATCAAATTCTACACCCAGCAACTAGAAGTTTCTATCAGAAAGGAATAAGTGACTATCTCCTGTAATTCAGAGTTATAGCGCCTGCATCTCACTATTTAGTTTTAAGTGAATAATCCACACCTCTGACATTTCCTTACAGTAATGACAGTTAATTTAGCCAACTCTTAACCCAATGGTAAGCATTGTATGGACTGATTCTACGCCAAGAGAGTATCTGTTTTTGTAAGTTTTTCATTTAACCCATTATAAACTATAAGTGCTTAAACACCACTTAACTAAGGCGGTAGACAGCGTTACATTTCACTGAATTAAATTTCCGGGAGAAATCCTAAAAAATGAATTCAAGTCACATTCCTATCAGATATATATAAAAAGCTAACATGAATATATATATTATAAGAGATGTCAACTCACCCCGAGGAATGATGAGAAAATAGGCAATAACATTTAGTTCTGTGTTAACGTTTGCCTGAGTCTCATTATGGTCATCCCGGGCAGGAAATATTTTACGAGTTTGTCCGACTTATTAAATCTATCAAATTTTATAGTCTACAATTGACGCTACCCGAACACCTGGCATGGCTTGTTTCGACAGATGTTCGGCGTAATGCGTAATCGAGAGTAAGACAAAAGGTTTCTAGAGGTATACATCAGAAGCAACAACCGCGAGAAAATTCCCCAGATAGACAAATACATAATATTATGATCTCTAACTACTCGTCTAAGGGGCAAAACCACAAAGACTAGCAGCGGGTTTATCTCCCCCTGTTTCGAAGATCAAACTTATTTACCGACCGCACGAGTTCTCTCCAGCTAGCGATCAAAGACTACACAGAAACCCCTCTCGCTCGTGGTCAAAGACTTTAAACGTAAGAGATATTCTTCTTGTCAACCTACATCAGGTGCGCTGATGTAACGTTACCGTTAGCTGACCGCTGAAGGCCAGAACGTAAACAAACCGCGGGGTAGGGTCTGACAAGAGGAAAAATGGGCCACGTAGTTAGAATCCGAAAGAAAAGAAAATACAAAATGTCGAGGAAACCAGAACATTAAAGGAGTAATAAAATTGGGACGTGATGGAAAAATAAATTATCAGTCACCGTGAAAAGTTAGCCCCCCTTTTTAAAGTTCGTGAACTACGGACTAAAGGACAGTACTTTATCTTTTTCATAGACGTCCGTTATATGTCTTAGAAACATCCTATACTCATAAGCCAAATTCGTATCCAACTTCTGTCTGTCCATATGGCTACGAGTTAATTTCTTTCCTCTGTCTAATAGACGTTCGGCGAATGGGATTTTGCGAGGCCACTCGGCACTGACGTAAATCCTTTCCCTGTGCACCTGACCTTGGTTACACAGTTCGCTCGGCCTGTTTATCGTCCGGAAAATTATCCGCACCTGTTTTGAGTTACGGCCCCGCCTGAACTCACTGACCACTGCGTAGGTAATCCGCCTGTTACATCATCATCATCATCAGCTGCCATCTCCACAACGAAGGTTGGCTGTAATGGATCTCCAACGTCTTCTGTCTCTTGTCTTGATGGTGCACTCTGATAGACTCTTTCCTGTCCATCTCTTGATGTTGTCTTCCCACTTATAGCGATGTCTTCCCCTTGCACGTTTGCCTTCAACTCTCCCTTCTGTTATGGTCTTCTGTAAGGTGTTATGCCTTTTTATGTGGCCAAAGTATTTTAGCTGCCGAACTTTGACCTCCCTCATTAGTTCTCTTTTCATACCTAGATTTTCTAGGACCTGCTTATTTGTTTTCATCTCTTTCCACGAGATACGCCCCATTCTTCTATATATCCACATTTCAAGAGCCTCAATTCTTTCTTCCAACTGCTTATTCATCGTCCATGTTTCTGCACCATACAGAAATGCAGAATATATATAATTCTTCTATATATCCACATTTCAAGAGCCTCAATTCTTTCTTCCAACTGCTTATTCATCGTCCATGTTTCTGCACCATACAGAAATGCAGAATATATATAACACTTTATGATTCTCAGTTTTAATTTGTGAGATAACTGTTTGGATGTCAGTATATGTTTCATGTTGTTGAATGTAGCTTTGGCCATTCCTATTCTCTTCTTGATTTCTGTTTCACATCTGCCATCTTCTGTTATTATATGACCGAGATATACGTAGCTCTTGACTTGTTCCAGGATTTCCCCATTTACGCTTATCTTTAATGTGGGTTTATCGTCTGTTTTGCTAATTATCATAGTTTTTGTTTTCTCAATATTAATGTCGAGTCCATATTCATGACTTATACAGTTCACTTGCTTCACTAGTTCTTGTAACTCCTGTTCGCTTTCAGCTAACAACACGGTATCATCTGCATATCTAAGGTTGTTTATTGACCTTCCACTGATGTTCAGTCCTGGTATTTCCTGTATCTGTTTGAAAAATTTTTCGGTGTATAAATTAAATAGGCAGGGGGACAGCACACAACCTTGTCTGACACCTCTTTTTATGTCTATGTATGGTGAATAATTCCTTCCAGATCTTACTGTGGCAGTTTGCTCCCAATAAAGATTACTGAGTATTCTTATATCTTTTCCATCAATACCTATGTCTTCGAGGCATTCAATTATTTTCTCATGATGGACTCTGTCAAAAGCCTTCTTATAGTCAATGAAGCACATATACATACTTTTTTGGACCTCTGTATATTTTTCTGCTAATATTCTTAGGCAAAATATTGCCTCTCTTGTTCCACTGTTCCGTCTAAAACCAAACTGTTCTTCCTGGATTTCGCTGTCTACTTTACTTTTTATTCTTTCCTGTATGATTTTGAGCAGTATCTTAATTGCATGACTCATCAGGCTGATTGTTCTGAAGTCTGAACATTCTGTTGCATTTGGTTTTTTGGGCAATGTTATAAAAACTGATGTCTTCATGTCGTGTGGTATATATCCTGTATTGTATACATCGTTGCATATTTCTGTGATTGTATCTATACCAAAGCTCTCCAGAGCTTCTATCATTTCAATTTTTATGTTATCCATGCCTGCTGATTTTCCTTTTTGTATCATATGAATGGCATTCTCTACTTCTGATCTGAGAATGTTTGGGCTTTCATTAGAATCTGGTGATGGTTTTTTACCTCTGTTGTCCTCGAATAATTATTTTACGTATTCTGCCTGTTACATACAGTGAAATTATTGCTGGACTCGGGTTGTTTACGTTTCCCTCTGGGCTTACGTGTCTCGCGCGCGTACTTAAATGACCTGAGATAGCTGCAGTCTATCGGAATTTTCCGCGCGCGTGTAACCCGAGTCGGCAAATTAATCAGTTTGCTGGCCGAAGAAACGCTACCATATTTCTCCTTCTGCCTTTCCCCACCTATTCCCATGTTTCGGTGGGAACGTTGATTAATCTTCAGACCATGGCCGTCTAAAGACGGGTCTGGAACTTTCCTTGCCTTGCCACTCGTAATTCTGGCTTGGTTCACGGAAATTATCAAGTTGCTCGGTAATGGCCTGGCGGAGGCGATTACTTTGCTGTCCATCAGTGGGGTTGAGACCACTGGAATAATGCGATTACAATGAGAGAGCTCTGATGCCTGAAACGCAGAGTCTTCAATCGCATTCGGGGGTTCTACTGAATCATAACAGATCTCAGTAGCTTCTATCTTTGGAGAAAGATAGGTATTTTCTGCGAGTTGCAGAATTTGTTGAGTCGCTTTACCGTTACTAACATGAAGTGAGCCAAAGCTCTCAACAATAGCTCCTTGTAAAGTAGTAAGGCAGCTTTTCTCACTGTCTTCTGCCCTGAGAAGTATGAGAGACTCAGATGGAGTACCAGGGATCCCTTCGCCTGAAACCCTGTGTCCACCAGAAACGTCAACTTTGCCCTCCCCGGAGGAAGTTACTGGCGTCAGTTGAACTTTGTCCTGCACTGCGAGATCCACTTCCTGGATTACAGGCTCCGCAGTCTGCATGCAAAGGACTGAACGGTTTGAGATCCCGTTAGATCGCGAAGTGCCCGAGATAAAACTCTCGGTGTGTTTTTCCAATGTTCTTTGGAACGAATTGGAAGCTTTTACTCTTTTAGCAGGCGACTTATTCTTGCACCTTTGCAGCTCAGGGTGATGAGAGGAGCGGTAGCTCCTTCCTCCGATCGGTGAATTAGAGGGATACGCCTCTGCATATGGTTTTTCGCTGTCCGGCCAGGAAGTTTGCGAAATATGACGTGATAGGGTGTGGCTCCCTTTTCTCGACGTCACGTGTCGGTTAGGTGGTGCTCGGTCTGGAGCGTGAGAGGTTCGGGGTTCACCGCTTGCCAGTCGGTAACAATCCGTATTATAATGCTTGTTAGCACCTCTCTCACCTTTGTGCAGTTTCCACGACTGGGAACGTTTCGTACTTTTTCCCGTGGTTTTAGTTCTGCTGTCCCGACATAAATTCTTTCCTTGTTCGGGCTTCGGATACAAGTCCAAAGGAAAGTCAATTTTCTGGAGTTGGAGCGCGGTTTTAGCAGGCAAGTTATCTGTCAGGGGCGCAAGGTTTACAGGGGCGTGGTCAGACAAGGGCGCAGTAGAAGGGGAACTAGAGTGACTACATTTAGTATCTGTTTCCATCCTCCGGATTTGGCTTTCCAGTTCATTCATTCTGATTTGGTGTAGCCTGCGCCTTTCTTGTCGCTCCATTTCCAATTGCTTCTCCTCTTCTATCGCTTCTTCTACGTACTTTCGGGTGAATGCTTCGCTCTCCCCAGTTTGTTTACAGGACCATGCCAAGATTAAACTGCTGTTAAACCAGTCGTCTACTTCGTACTGATCCTGCATGCTCACTGCAAATTCTAGAAAAGGCTGAATTTCGCTATCCTCGTAATTCATGAGCTTAACTACCTCAAGGGCAATCCTATGCACTTTAGCTAGATCGGCCATTATCTTAGGGTAAGCAAACACTATAGAAGAATAAGCCTAGAGATCTTAGTTATCTAGTCCACTAGGGGCTGATTAACTTAGTAATCAATAAAATCTAGGCTAGCAGGGGAAAACTTTAAAAAATCGAGAAGTTTCTAGATACTCTGATGGCGACAAGCAAAACCCCCAAAAAACTCCCAAAAAATGTAAGTGATGTAAAACTTATTATCATCACTTCACCCCACTTCTGTCAGTACTCAGCTGTTGAGAGGATTGGTTACTATCATCCGAATGAACACCCTCCCTTGGTACAGATGCAAGCTAGTAATTGACTATCTGTAGCTTCTTATCTCAGATTAAAGAGCTACTCCTGAAAAAATATTTAACCCCTAAAAAATTTTTTTTCTGACTTTTCCAACAATTGTCGTCAGATTTACCAACCCAAAAACTCAGCAGTGATACTAGCAACCTTAACCAGCTGTCTCATGTGTAGCATGAACAAAAGTTGTAACTTGTGATTTATGATTGCTGTGGAGAAAAAAACGCTGTTCAGACTTCCTCCAAAAGAAATAGTTCGATTTGTCTAGGGGATAGAAATTCCTATAATCTGCAGAACACTAAACTCAAAGAATAAAGATAGAATCTTGTGAGAGATTAATACCAGACTGTAACCTCATCTGTTGCGATTGCTGCAGATGTGGCTCAAAATCTCTGACGAGCAAACCATTTTGTCGTGGTTGAGTTAAAGTGAAAAGAGTAATTGTCGAGTTGGACAATAGTAGTGAAATCGACAATGATAGTGGACTGACAGAGTTATAGATTACACATAGATAAGGTGTAAATAGGAGATAGACTTGAGACAAACCTGGAAGAAGATTTATTAAAGTTATCTCTCTCTCCCAAGCCTCAACACACTTATATCGTCTAAGCACCTCCGGCTATTCCTCTTTTCTCTGGTTCATAAATAGAGACTATAGTAAAGAGCTGAAAAATGTTAATTATGGATGAAAGGGTCGTGAACAGCGCATTAATAAATGAGTAAACTTTATTAAAGAAGAAATGTATGAAAATAATGCATATCAGCACAACAACATAAATTTTACAGCAATAATCACGAATATGAAAATACACACCAACAAACACACAAAGACCACCAACATAAAACCTGTAGAACACCTAGAAATAAATAAACCGAGTGTCAGTCCGTCCGCTTTCGAGGGACCAAATGCAATAGTCCAGAAAGTGTCTTACGTGTAGATATCCTTCATGGTAATGGAATAACCTACATAACTTTCCTTGTAGGTACTATCAATGGTAACCCCTAATTGCGCGAGGTGGGCTGGAAGACTCTGTATATCTCCGGCTGCCCGCTCATAAATAAACTGAGTGTCAGTCTGTCCGCTTTCGTGGGACCAAATGCGCTAGCTCCAGAAAGTGTCTTACATGTAGATATCCTTCAAGGTGATGGAATAAAATACATAACTTTCAGTGTAGGTGCTGAACGTTGGTGAACTTTCAGTGTAGGTGCTGAACGTTGGTGACCCCTAATTGCGCGAGGGGGACTGGAAGACTCTGTCTATCTCCGGCTGACCGCTCGTAAGGGCGAGGTTTTACATAACCCAGAAATACACACAAGACGAGGTTGCTTGAGGACAAAGGGTCCCATGCGCTCTTATCCGGCGCTAGAAATTTGCTTGCTTGCTTGGCGTTAAATCCGGTTTGGGCTGGTTGAACTGTGATTTGACTGGGTGCCCCGTTTAAGCACACAAAGTCTGGTGATATTAAATTCTGCTTTAGACGCTGGGCTGTTTGATATTTTCTGGGAGCCGCAAATGCTCTGACTGGTAATCCAATAAGCGAGTAGCAGACTACTACTGCAATACGATTTACGATGTTGCCTTGGCTCGTTGCACACTGCGTGAGCTTAACTTCCCGTTTGAGAGAATGGCGTTGACAAAAAAAGGGTTTTGTTTCGGTATTTGAGGTGACAACTCGTGAGGCTAGATGTACTCAGAAACCCTCTAGAACGAAGAGACTGTGACGTTCTTCGCCTGACTGGAGACTTGACTCTAGCAATTCGGTATCCCTGAAACTGAGACCCAAAGAAGACGACCTTTACATCAAGCAAACAATAAAATTACACTAACGTTATCCAAACAGTTATGCTCCACGATGGGATTTAAATTTATTGTAATCCTTGCTATGATAGTTTAGGGCTGTCTTTATCCATATAAGTCTCCCTCCTGTTCCTTCCACTCTATCAATTACACTAGTCAACAAATTTTCAAAAGTTATTTGTACCAGAAATTAAATATACCATTTCTTATTGATTTTGACATGCTGATTTCAAATATCATAATGAAATTCACCAATTGGCTCTGGTTTTTTTTTTAAATGATGAATTTACATTACAGTAATACAAATAACTATGTCACCAGCCTACTGCTATGGAAACACCTGTTAAAGGTAAATTAGGGAATTCAATACCAACAGAAAAAGAACAAATGAAGAGATGGGCTGAGCACTTCATGGAGGTGCTAAACAGACCACCACCAACAGTAACACCTGATTTTAATAATGAAACATCCACAACCACTTTGCCAATAACTTGCGATGAATTCACGCTGGACGAGATCAAACAAGCCGTTAAAAGATTAAAAAATTTTAAAGCTGCTGGAGTTGACGAAATTTCAGGGGAAATGATTAAAGCAGTTAATGACAACAACCTCTTGAGAATTTTAGATATTATAAATGAAGTATGGAGAGAAGAACAACCACCACAACAATGGAAAGACAGTATTATTGTAAAGTTACCGAAGAAAGGTGATCTATCAGACTGTAATAACTGGCGTGGTATATCTCTATTATCAGTACCTGGAAAATTATTATGTTGCATGATGTTAGAAAGACTTAAATTGCATGCTGACGAAAAGATCAGAGAAGAACAAGCGGGTTTCAGGCCGAAACGATCATGTATTGATCAAATATTCACACTAAGAACAATTATAGAAGAATCAGTGGAAAGGCAATCGCCACTTATTATCACCTTCGTCGATTTTCAAAAAGCCTTTGATAGTCTACACCGCCCATCATTGTGGAAGATACTTACAATCTATGGTTTTCCAACAAAATATGTGAATATAATCAAAGCGCTATATGACAATGCAAGATGTTGTGTTAGAACAAATAAAGGGAATACAGAATGGTTTACAGTAGAAACAGGGGTGAAACAAGGCTGTATTATGTCACCACTACTTTTTGGAATAGCTATTGATTGGGTTATGAGAAACTATACCCACAATGAACAATTGGGTATAAAATGGACAAATGGAAAATTCCTGGGGGACCTGGATTTCGCAGATGATGTAGCATTCTTAAGTTCAACACCAAGACAATCCCAAGAAGCAATAAAAAATTTGTGTCATCTCTCGGTTAAAATTGGTCTCCAAATAAATGCCTCTAAAACTAAAGCTATGAACTTTTCTAACGAGACCTTTGATATCATCTTGAACGGGAAAAAACTACAGAAAGTTGAAAGTTTCAATTATTTAGGCAGTAAAATGACTCAGGATGGTGACACAACAAGAGAAATCCATACTAGAATTGCTTTGGCAGCTAGCGCCTTCAATAGATTATCTAACATTTGGAAATTACGATCATTGAATATACATACCAAGCTTCGTCTGTTTAATTCAAATGTTATCTCAGTGTTAACATACGGCTGTGAGAGTTGGAAAATAACAAAATCATTGGAGAACAAGCTGAATACATTCGAGAACAAATGTCTTAGAAAACTCATGAACATCAGTTGGAAAGAATTCAAGACTAATCGACAAATAAGAGAAGACTCTAGGCAGAAATATGTCTCCGACTATATAAGGAAAAGACGATGGTCATATATCGGTCATGTCCTACGAATGCAAAACAACAGAATACCACTACAGGCGCTCACTTGGGTTCCTGAGGGTAAGCGGAAAAAAGGAAGACCAAAAGAAACACTCAGAAGAACAATAATAAGAGAAGGAAGAACGTTGGGCCTAAATAATGTGCAAGAGCTAAGAGGAGTGGCGTCACAACGAACAACCTGGAGAGCACTGGTTTCTGCCTTATGCGCCGTGTTTGGCGCTTAAAGAATTTATTATTATTATTATTAATACAAATAATGTATGCTTGTTTAATTCTCTGGGGTGAACAGCTAGTCTTTCTACTTTAGCATTATAAAAATTGTGGTTACATACTCAATTATTTGATATTTCAACATAAAATGATAGAATAAATAAAAACATTATTTAAAGTTCACATATCATGTTTTAAAAAGGCACATTTGAACCCATTCTGTCATTATTCAGTCGCTGTTCGAGCTCTCTTTGCTTGCTTCTTGTAGTCAATCGATGAGGTGTCTCTTGTCACAGTCCAACAGTAATCAGCAAGCATTGAAGGGCTCCAATTGCCTTGATACCTTGTCTCCATAGCAGCAATGTCCTGGTGAAATCGTTCACCATGCTCATCACTGACCGCTCCACAGTTTGACGTAAAGAAATCCAGATGAGAATCCAGAAAATGAATTTTCAAAGACATGTTGCAGCCAAGACTCTTATACTTCAGAAGGAGATTTTCTACAATTTCATTGTAATTATCAGATCTGTTGTTTCCAAGAAAATTGTCCACCACTGACTTAAATGCTAACCATGCTGCATTTTCCTTGCCATGCAACACGCAAAGAAACTCGTCATCATGAAGAAGTTTTCGAATTTGCGGACCAACAAATACTCCCTCTCTTATTTTAGCTTCACTCAGTCTTGGAAATTTTCTGATGAGGTATTTGAAAGCCTCATCTGTTTTCTCGATTGCCTTGACAAAGTTTTTCATGAGACCCAGCTTAATGTGCAAGGGTGGCAACAAAATCTTGCTGGTGTCGACAAGTGCTGAGTTCTCAAAGTTCTTACTGCCAGGCTGCAATGACTGCCTGATTGGCCAAAGACTTCTGATGTAATGGTCACTTCGTGCACGGCTATCCCACTCACAGAGAAAGCAACAGTACTTGGTGTATCCACCCTGTAGTCCAAGCAAAAGAGCGACCACTTTTAAGTCACCGCAAAGTGACCAATGATGATGATCGTAGTTTATACACTTCAAAAGCTGCTTAATGTTTTCATAAGTTTCTTTCATATGAACTGCGTGACCAACTGGAATTGACAGTAACACATTACCATTATTCAACAAAACAGCTTTAAGACTCGTCTTGGATGAATCAATGAAAAGCCTCCACTCTTCCGGTATGTAATTGATTTTGAGGGCTGCCATTAAACCAGAAATGTTGTGGCACGCAGAAAGGTCACCCTCTTTGAAAAAGAATTTAATAAGCGGCTTCTGGCGGTTCCTATACACAGAAATTGTAACATCTTCTGCCAGGAGATTCCACTGTTGCAATCTGGAACCCAAAAGCTCCGCCTTGTTCTTTGGTAAATTCAGATCTCTTACAAGATCATTCAGTTCACCTTGGGTTATTAAGTGTGGTTTAGTGGATGTAGTTTGCTCAAAATCTGGGTCGTTTGAGGTTGATGGTTCAGGACCACCAATGTCCTCTTCTTCATCAGTGGAAGCAGCTGAAAATGATTCTGGCACTTTGGGAACTGGTAGGTCATCGCCATGTGGTACCGGACGTATTGCAGAGGGGATTTTTTGATATTCCAGAGTCCATTTTTTCTTCATTGATATGCCTTTCCCAATTGGAGGGACCATGCAAAAGTAACAGTTGTTGAGATGATCAGTGGGCTCTCTCCAAATCATTTGGACTGCAGAAGGCATAGCTTGCCTTTTGCCAGTCAACCACAGTTTAAGATGTGCTGCACATGTATTGCAGCATATGTGTGGCGCCCAGCTCTTATCTTGATCTCCTATTCTGCAGCCAAAATACAAACTGTACGCCTTCTTAATCACTTTAGTTATATTTCGTTTTTGTGATACAAATGTCACCTCACCACATATATAACAGAAATTATTAGCACTGTTCACACATGTCCTAGGCATTTCTAACTACGATACTTTTGATAAGGACAAATGCACTAACTAATGGCAAATTTTTATCAGAAATAAGATATTTATACACAAAAGTGATGTAATCATAGGTAGGATTGCATCATCAACTTTTTACATTTGTATTGGTCATTAGAAAAATTATGCAATCGCCCACAACAGTTGCATCATATATATAAATTGACCGTAATTAAATAAACTAGTACCATATATCTTGAAAACTAGAGCCAATCAACATTTTTTAATGTCATTTTCGTTTTCAGCACACCAAAATTAGTTAAGATCAGCTATTTTCATTTCTGGTACATTTTGGTTGTTGACTAGTGTTATCAGCATGCGCCCGCATAGGCTAATATATTTTGTACACCCATGTACCTGTCAGTAAATGTTCTGACAGCAAAAGCTACTCCTCTTCTCCCAACTCAACATACAGGAAACCTAACCCTGTAGTTACAGCTGAGTGGATATGTTATTCATCTTACAACATTAAGTGAATTTACATAAACAGATTACAGCATTTGACATTACAAAAATAAATCGTATGTCCCCTCTTTGGGAAAAATATTAACATCCCACAAATGAATACATAGAAAATGCAATGTTCTTGCTATAATAATACAGGTGTGACTGAATCATAAGATATAATGTTATCTATGGCTGGTGACTGCTTTCTGTGAAAGTTATAACTAGTGTCTAGCTACCCAAGTAAGCATATCAAATTCCACACCCAGCCACTAGACGTTTCTATCAGAAAGGAATAAGTGACTATCTCCTGTAATTCAGAGTTATAGCGCCTGCATCTCACTATTCAGTTTTAAGTGAATAATCCACACCTCTGACATTTCCTTACAGTAATGACAGTTAATTTAGCCAACTCTTAACCCAATGGTAAGCATTGAATTGGGCAGATCAACCTAACCTTTGAGGTGAAGACAGGAGTACGACAGGGATGCCCCTTATCAACCACTCTATTTTTAACAGTCATAGACTGGGTGATGCGCCAGACAACGGAGGGCAGTCCAAGAGGAATAAGATGGACAACATTTTCTACATTGGAAGATCTGGTATATGCAGATGACATTGCACTACTAGCACATTCACATCAACACATCCAGGAAAAAACGGATAGACTTAATAAGTTTAGCCAGCAGGTGGGCTTGAACATCAATTTAAAGAAGTCTGAGGTCATGACGCTCAATGTGAGCAACCCTGAGCCCATATCAGTAAGGAATAAGCAATTGGTACAGACAGATACCTTCACATACCTAGGAAGCATAGTAACACCAGACGGCGGGGCAGGCAAAGACATCAACATCAGAATGAATAAGGCAAGAACAGCCTTCTTTAGCCTAAACAACATCTGGAATTCCTCCCAATACAGCACAAGCACAAAATTAAGATTGTATCAGAGCTGTGTGCTTTCTGTGCTTCTCTATGGTGCGGAATGCTGGAGAGTTACAGAGAAGGAAATGTAGAAATTGTCCTCTTTTCACACAACAGGCCTAAGAAAAATTCACCGAATCTTTTGGCCGAATACCATCACTAATCAAGATCTGCTTACTCGTAGCAAGAAGTGGACATGCCATCACAAGAACAGCTATGCTTTGGACACCTGAAGGAAAACGAAAGAGAGGCCGACCAAAAACAACCGGGCGGAGGACTGTGGAGGCTGAGATGCAAAGAATGAACCAGAGTTGGGGCACTGTACGAAGGATGGCCACCGACCGAGCAAAGTGGAATCAATTTGTTGTTGCCCTACAAGACGCCACTAGGCGTGATGGCCACTGACTGCGTTGACGGTTGGCGGCTAAGGATCAAAGAAGAAGCATTGTATGGACTGATTCTACGCCTAGAGAGTACCTGTTATCGTAAGTTTATCATTTAACCCATTATAAACTATAACTACTTAAACACCACTTAACTAAGGCGGTAGACAGCGCTACATTTCATTGAATTAAATTACCGGGAGAAATCCTAACAAATGAATTCAAGTCACATTCCTATCAGATATATATATAAAGCTAACATGAATATATATATATTATAAGAGATGTCAACTCACCCCGAGGAATGATGAGAAAATAGGCAATAACATTTAGTTCTGTGTTAACGTTTGCCTGAGTCTCATTATGGTCATCCCGGGCAGGAAATATTTTACGAGTTTGTCTGACTTATTAAATCTATCAAATTTTATAGTCTACAATTGACGCTACCCGAACACCTAGATGGCTTGTTTCGACAGATGTTCGGCGTAATGCGTAATCGAGAGTAAGACAAAAGGTTTCTAGAGGTATACATCAGAAGCAACAACCGCGAGAAAATTCTCCAGATAGACAAATACATAATATTATGATCTCTAACTGCTCGTCTAAGGGGCAAAACCACAAAGACTAGCAGCGGGTTTATCTCCCGCTGTTTCGAAGATCAAACTTATATACCGACCGCACTAGTTCTCTCCCGCTAGCGATAAAAGACTACACAGAAACCCCTCTCGCTCGTGGTCAAAGACTTTAAACGAAAGAGATATTCTTCTGGTCAGCCTAATCCAAGTGCGCTGATGCAACGTTAAAGTTAGCTGACCGCTTGTTGCGTGGGTGTCACTGGTGTTGGGGTGTCCTTCGTTCGATTATTATTAGTTTAGCTTGTATGCTTGCTTATCTATCATTATTTCAGTTGAGGTCGACACAAAGTTTTGTTGTTGATTAATAAGTGTCCAAGCAAACCTCGATTCCGTACGAACTGATTCATTATTAATATAAACTTCCTATAAGAAGAGTTCATCAGGTCAAGGACAATCAACAATGCAAGTTGAAGCAATCAAACGTAATCAAAGTAATGTGGGCAAGTCTTCGGTTAGAGTCCAATATTTATTACAATTTGACGCACGAAGACAGTTCACATAGGTATACATTCATATATAGTTCATTAGAAATTACGTGCATAATATTCAGGTCCGTCCGTGTCAATATAATGTGTCAGATGAACGTCATGGCTTTGTACATGCGCTGCTGTAGTCAGACAGCCAGAAATGAGCGCATGAGTTCTTGACAGCTACAAATTGAATCATAATACGATTCTCCTTCCATCATTTTATTTACTTAATAAATCTCATACTTTATCTTAATATCTGAACTGACCCTGAGTTCTATATTGAATTCAAATATCGGCTATATACTAAGCCTCTCCTTGGAAGAAATACAAGACACGACTTCTCTGCTTGGCGGACAGCATAAAAGGGGTAATGTAACCAAGTCACCAAGCGTGACCTTCCCAACGCGAATACGTCATAATCTTAGCATATATTTCGCGTTCAGTAGTCCATAAAATATCGACATATTCTATTAATGTTAGTGACCCCAAACGTTGCGCACTGCTAAACCCAGCAGACGCCGTCATTTAAAATAACACCGTAACAGATTTCCTGTCCGACGGGGGAAAAAAATCTGTTAGATAGATTTTTTTAAACTATATTAATCAAATTATCAAAAATTTAACAAAACCCGACGTATGGCCTACGATGTTCTATCTAGAACAGTGTCGCAGTCATGTCAGTAATATCTTATAATAAAATCAACGTCATATCATAAATTAATTAACTAATTAAATGTCTGTATTGACTAAAGGTGTTATTAAAAAATGTCACGTATGGTATTAACTAATTAATATCTAATTAAAGAAAATGAGAAATAGTATCAGAGAAAAAAATTGAGAAGTACGGACAATTAAAACTAAATATTAAAGTATACATGACATTAGTAATGTGTGTGAAAATGAAGTATAAGGATAGATACCTAATTAAATTAACGCAATCAGAAAGAAAAGAACAGAAAAAATTCATACATTTTAAGTATACATATGAAATATCATAATCTAATATCTATCACCTTAATAATTAAACTATTTAAAAGGTTTAATTGGTGTGATATTCTTTTGTTTCATCTTTTCTTAGTATATTTTATTTTTTTATTTCATCACACTTCAACTTTATTTTATTATATATTAATTTAATAACTATCAAATTTAACAATATCGGACATGAAGATCCAATCGTCGTTACATCCTATTGACTTGTATGAAAGTTCTTTAAGAAACAACGTTCATCTTATCTAATTCTGATATGATGATCCAACCGTCGTTAATTCCTTTATTGAAATTTTGAACGTAATTTGAATAAGTCATTGCAGTTTATGTATCATCACAGTATCTGTCCATTCTTTATCAGAAATTTTTACCTTTTTACTACTTTGCAATAGAAATGAGTGATACGCAAAGTCCAAGTGAAGTCCAAATTTTCAACCGATCTGTAAAACTTGATACTTTGATAACAACAGTTCGTTTTGAAATTTCTTCATCGAAGTAGGATGTCCATTTGAAGTATTATATATTCTTGATTAGTCAGTAAATTTTCTCTTGAAATACTAATAGTCATTCAGAATCCGTAGGATGTCTTGATAAAGTATCGGCCATTATGTTCTCAGTTCCTGGTATCGACTCTATTTCGAAATCATAGGGTTGCAGCGCAATAGCAAATCGTGCAAGCTTTGGACTTTTATGGTTTGAACGACGTAATGCTGCCACAGATTTCTGATCGGTCTGGATCAGAAATGGTGATCCAAGTAAAAACTTTTCCAACTTAGTAATTGCCCATATCACGGCCAGTAACTCTCTGTCCACCGTCGAATATTTAGTTTCAGGAGTTTTTAGCTTGCGTGAGATGTACAATACAGGATGAAGGATATCATCGTGATATTGGAGTAGACAAGCCCCGAGTCCGTAATTACTCGCATCTGTATGGAGGACAAACTTTTTAGAAGCATCTGGTAATCTTAATACTGGTGGGCATGAAAAAATTCTTAATATACTGCGAAAAGTTCTGTCACATTCGTCTGTCCAATTTATCCTTAACGGCATGTTCTTCTTTAGCAAAGATGACAAGACAGCCGTGATGGATGACAAGTTAACTTATGCTGTATTGGGCTGAGCATAGTTAATACCAATAACGACATTACTGTTTCTTGTAGGCATGGTAAAAAAAACAAACAAGACAGAAAACATGTGTACAAATTTGAAGATGTCAAGAAACAAAAATGTTTTTCGAGAAGAAAAAATCAATAAATCAATCTATATGAGGATAGATGATTATGAAAGACCAGAAATGATGACTGACAAGTGCTGAGTCATCAAAGATGTGACGAATATGGTTACAGTACCCTGTTATCTGCGTGACGCAGAATCAGGTACTAGTTGTAACTTTAGTGACTGGTGATGAAAATAAACACCATTATCACGCTCGATAACCATCTGAGCATCTTTGTTGTTACGAAATGTAACCACAGCTTCACCATACCTGTTGTTGGTAGGTGGCAACAGACGCACGAACCTAACGTCTGCCATGTAATTAAAGAAATTACTAAGTGCCTGCCATGTAACGTCATGTGGCAGATTGCGCACTAATAAAAATATGCTTATCATCATTAACTTCTTTAAGAGTGCAATCCTTACTGCCGTGGATGCGTCCTACTGTAAGATCAGCTGATGGATTCTGTAACATGCACACCTTGACATTACCTGTAAAAAATGGTGTGTTAACATATACTATGGCAATGGGGTATCTCAATAGTCATATCGGACATAAACTGGGGTGAACGAGGGACTGTCGATAATGGTTGATCCCGTATCCCTTAAAACTGAGACCACAGTACCGTTTACCAATCCTCTATTGAACATCAGGGTGCCTGTGCCGTCGTTCGCCGAAAGACCAACTACTGTATAAAGGTGTCCACAATTCAGCACAGTTTCTTTGGCCTTCTGAAAAATAGCATTACAATCTTGGCAACTATTTGCCACATTAAAGTTAACAGCACAACATGCAGACGAAGATTGTGACTGATTATTATTATCAGAAACACTAGGGGTCGTACCTAGAATTGTATTAGTTATCCGGACAATAGGCGGTGGCCAAATTTCGTCTTGCTGCGGTTCAGACTTGCAATGAAGATCCGTGAGTGCCGCCCCTGCATTGTGATCAAATTGTGATGGTCTACGTGACTGAGACCTATTACGAGAATAATCATTTGAATTATCCTGTTGTCCCCTATTGTAACTGTTATCTCGATGTCTCGAGCCACGATTATTACCATTCCAATTGCTGTTATTATTGTGGTTATTTGGTCTATTATAATTAGTGTTATGTTGACTGTTGTTGTAGCTTGACTGAGGTGAATAATTCCTATTCCTTGATCTACCTCTGTTCAAATCATTTTTATTGTTGAAATTATTATTATTATGTCCTTTGTGAAAATTAACATTGTAATTTCCCTTGAACCTACTTCTGTCTATGCTATGAGGTCTCGGTTTGTTATTGTTATAGTATGCCATATTGGAAGCCACAGGTAGAGGTTCCCTTATCAAAGAGTTAGAAATGTTCGCATTCGGATACGCATTGCAATAGTTCAAAGAAATTTTTTCTAACTCGTCAATGGTAACTGGCTTTCGTTCTTGCAAATATGCGAAGAATGGTGGGCTGACAGAGGATAATACCTTATCCCGTAGCAACAAATCAACTAATTTGTCATATGATTTGTTGACATCTGCCAGTTCAAGCCATCTATTAAATGTATTGCGAATGTTCGCAATAAACCCTGCAAAGTCTTTAGGAGATTCAGGTAAGATATTTTTAAATTTTAACCTACAATTTTCTTCGTCCAAATGAAACCTCCGTAAAAGTAAGGTTTTAATAGCATCATAATTATTAGCTATTGTTGGGTCAGCATTCAGAGATGCCGTCAATGGTTCCCCATCTAAAAATTCATTTAACTTAAGTACCCATGTATCCTTAGGCAAGTGATTTGTTTTGCATGTCTGTTCAAATCTTGATAAAAATGATGATAAATCGTCAAAATTTAATTTAAAATGGGGTAATTTAAAGTTGTAAAAATGTTTGTTTTGGTTGGATGAAGACCCATTTTGCGCGTTATCATTCTGGGTTGCAGCAGCACCTTGTGCCTGTAATCTAGCTGCTTCCACTTTAAGACGTGTTAATTCCATCTCTTGTTCCATTTCCCGCCTTCGTTCTTCCCTTTCCTGTCTAGCAATTTCTCTGTGCCTATTTTCTTTTTCTATTTCTTTCATTTCACGGTCTGCCTCTTCTTTTTTTAAAATTGCTATCCGTTCTGCTTCTTCTTCTTTATATTTAGCAAGTTCCGCTTCTGCGAACTGACGAAGTTCCTGTGATTTGTAGCCATAATCTTTTCCAATTTTAACAAAATGGTCTAACGTAAGCATCTTGACGTTAATATTGTAAGAAATTACAGATCTATAATAGTCAACAATAGAATCTATGTAATTATTTGTACATACTCAACGTATGAACACTCAATAACCAAATATAATATCCTCTTAATAATTGTTGTAAGTTCAACAACTATTCAATATTTTATACTAATATTATGTGTAATCAATAATATATATCATAAATAGTTATGATATTTAGTTATTCAAGATGCTGGATTTATATCATGCACCTAATATCACTATTAAATAATTATGGGCATTATTCCTCCATAATTATAGTAATCAACTAAAGATAAGTGTTAAGTCAACACTGTAGTACTTTGAAAGTGTACAAATTACTATATTATAGATATAGTTTTTCAATTCAACACCTATCCATTGTGTGAATACAAGAAAATAATTCAATAAATTATTTTAATTTAATATTTACTTGTAATTATCAAGTTATGACTTTATGCCTTATTCATCATCTACAAAATGCTTTATTAAAGTCTTGGACTACTACTGCAGCTTTATAATATAGACTAAGTCCATATCATTTTCAGAAAAATGTTAATTAAATGACTTTAATATCTTATTATTGATCAAATGATCATAATATAAACATATTATTAATGTATGAAATTCACAGAAACAATACAATTCATCAAACAAGGTTTTACAAAACAGTATCACATCACAAAGTTACAATTTCAGACTAAAAATGAATATACCAAAACAAGCAGAATAATCGGAAGTAAGAAGATCAAGGTTGAAATCAAATTCAGAATGAACCTGCGTACACAAGAAATAATGACGTATACATGGACTCATAGACAAACGTTAAAATATATATATATTCATAAATAAAAGAGAGTCAGGTTAGAATTAACAATTGATAGCACGAACAAATGACAAAACTGAATAAAAATAAAACTTAGTACAGCGAAAATACAACGAGTATCACGTAACCTTACAACTAACAAATAATATTCGACTGAATTCGGGGACGAACAAAGTCAGCCGCAACCGTTAGCGGATTCTTCGTCAGCCGAAGATAGTCAAACTGTTTCCTATCGAACGATGCTAGATTCTACGGTCTGCGAAGCGACGTTGTAGACGTATCTAGCATTCCCAACCAACCTCCCACTACATGTAAAAAGACAGAAACAACATTTAACATTTAGCATGGTAAAAAAAAGAAGAACATGGCGTGAAGTCGGACAAATAGGACTAACTTATTGTAACGTTTAAATAAGTTACTTATCTTTTTGCCTCGATGGATTCATACAATGCTTGCTTCGCCAACGGACAGTAGAACCTATATTTCATGACCATGCTGATTGAATCTAGTTTCCAATGTTCGATTAAGCGTTTATAAATACTTTTCTTCAAAGACGTTGAAAGGCGGCTGCCATCGCTACAGCTGATTCATCCTGTTGTCAAGGGTGTGTGACGTCATCGGTGTAGATACAAAAAGTGTCCATTTCGCTCGAAGGAAATTTATTTCTTTCAACTCGATAATCTTTGAGTATTTTGACAATTAAATTCCAGTTCCACATCACATTGGCCACCATTGTTGCGTGGGTGTCACTGGTGTTGGGGTGTCCTTCGTTCGATTATTATTAGTTTAGCTTGTATGCTTGCTTATCTATCATTATTTCAGTTGAGGTCGACACAAAGTTTTGTTGTTGATTAATAAGTGTCCAAGCAAACCTCGGTTCCGTACGAACTGATTCATTATTAATATAAACTTCCTATAAGAAGAGTTCATCAGGTCAAGGACAATCAACAATGCAAGTTGAAGCAATCAAACGTAATCAAAGTAATGTGGGTAAGTCTTCGGTTAGAGTCCAATATTTATTACAAGTTGACGCACGAAGACAGTTCACATAGGTATACATTCATATATAGTTCATTAGAAATTACGTGCATAATATTCAGGTCCGTCCGTGTCAATATAATGTGTCAGATGAACGTCATGGCTTTGTACATGCGCTGCTGTAGTCAGACAGCCAGAAATGAGCGCATGAGTTCTTGACAGCTACAAATTGAATCATAATACGATTCTCCTTCCATCATTTTATTTACTTAATAAATCTCATACTTTATCTTAATATCTGAACTGACCCTGAGTTCTATATTGAATTCATATATCGGCTATATACTAAGCCTCTCCTTGGAAGAAATACAAGACACGACTTCTCTGCTTGGCGGACAGCATAAAAGGGGTAATGTAACCAAGTCACCAAGCGTGACCTTCCCAACGCGAATACGTCATAATCTTAGCATATATTTCGCGTTCAGTAGTCCATAAAATATCGACATATTCTATTAATGTTAGTGACCCCAAACGTTGCGCACTGCTAAACCCAGCAGACGCCGTCATTTAAAATAACACCGTAACACCGCTGAAGGCCAGAACGTAAACAAACCGCGGGGTAGGGTCTGACAAGAGGAAAAATGGGTCACGTAGTTAGATTCCGAAAAAAAAAGAAACTACAAAATGTCGAGGAAACCAGAACATTAAAGGAGTAATAAAATTGGGACGTGATGGAAAAATAAATTATCAGTCACCGTGACAATACTGCAGAAGCTTATTAATTTCTCCCCATTCTCATTTACTGTTCCACTGCGGCATTTCCCCATTACTCTTTCGTTATAATTGTTGTGTGTTCCAACTTTGGCATTTAGGTCTCCCATTACTATAATAAGCGTACCTGGGTGCAGTTTCCATTTCCTTTTGTACCTGTTGATAGAACTCGTCCTTGATCTCTTCATCGCTATCGTTTGTTGGTGCATAGGATTGCATAATTGTGGTGTTGGTGAATCTCCCTCTCAGTCTAGTTCTTATCAGTCGGTTGTTGATGGGTTTCCATTCCAGTAAAGACCTTTCCATTCCTTTCTTCGGGATAATGGCTACACCTTCGTTGTGCTGACCATCCTCTCTACCAGAATAAAGTACTGTTTCCCATGTAGCTGTTTTTATTCTCCCCGTCCCTGTCCATCTGCTCTCGCGTATCCCTAGGATATGTAATGTGAAGTTCCTCATCTCTGCTGTGATTTGTCTCAGCTTTCCTGCCTCATTCATAGTTCTGACGTTCCGAAATCCAATTCTGGTTTCGTGTTTTGCGGTCACTGCATCCGTTTTCATGCCTGAGACTCCGGATGTCCGTCCCGCATCAAAGTTTTTCCATTTGTTGCCGTTTCCGTAACATGTGCGATTTTTTTTACACAGACATGGGTGTCGGCCCTGTTCTAAAACCCCCAACCTGGAGGACCAGGGTACTAGCTTTTGTCTAACCCCTATCCACGAAGACCAGTCCAGCTTGGTTGAACCTACCAGGAGTAAAACTCCCACCGGCATAGCTCTGGGGATTGTCAGGGTGCACAAGCTGCCATACCGCTACAAGGTACAGGTACCGTTGATGGCAGGGAAAAAACTTTCTTTTCATTTAAATAGAATAGCTTTCATAGTTACTTTATATTTAAATGAAAAGGCTAATAATACAGATAGAGTCTGTTTACATATACATCTCTACTGATTGAAAAGTGTTCACAATATAAATTGAATATGGTTTCATTTATGTTTTACACTAATTTAAGCTTGAAAACGTACATTAATTTTAAAGCGACTATGTTTATAGGGAAATTTACACTGCATTGAAAAATGAAGTATTATACTTAGAATGTACATCATTTCTTTTATCTTTCCCTCCCTGCTTCTTATGGAACCTGGGGCTACTTTATGCTTTTAGTTCTCTTCACGAAACCAGCAATAAAGCAATCCCCAGCCCTTGCAATGGTAGTTCATGAAATCATCATACTATAAGCTAAGGTTGCCAGCCTCAAACGACCAGGACATCCACCAGCGATTTTCACACATATAAATAATCACATGGTAATGCATACGTATTAGTTCACATGTTAGTAAATGAAACACATATAGAATGAAAAAAAAAACGCACACTTACGCCAGTCTTGGCTACAGACTTGTTGCTCAGATGAATAAAAGAGACCAGTCGGTCTGCTACATGCGTCTGGGGTGTCTTTAATTTGACAATAGATTCCTTCTCTTACTCCGTGTGTTTCAGTTTTCCGTAGTCCTGGTTTTTCTTGTTACAATGCTAGAGATTTCCTGGGCTATTTTTTGTAGGTCCTTTTATAATACTCTAATAAAAGGTCCAGTGCGATAAAAGAAAT
This sequence comes from Oreohelix idahoensis, assembly GCA_024509875.1. Lineage (NCBI taxonomy): Eukaryota > Metazoa > Mollusca > Gastropoda > Stylommatophora > Oreohelicidae > Oreohelix > Oreohelix idahoensis. The sequence goes on from JAMPIV010001685.1 coordinate 419,116, forward strand.
TCTTGAATTCTAACTTGGCAAGTCTGGGTTCTTCTGACGAGCGGTCTCACAGCAGTTTTTGCACAGTGAAGTGGGTTTGAAAAAACGCCAGGTTATATTCCCCCTCAATGTTATGAAACAGATCAGAAAGATCCAATCATTTCAAATCATGCCAGGCGGGTGTAATATTTTCAAAATAGTCCCACGTGAAATAAGGTGCGTGCCTGCAAAGGTCACGTATTACCATATAGGGACATCTGATGCCTTGCATACACTTTCACAGGGAGGTCGGTAGACACACATGACAACATGGGTAAGCTGTAATACTTATTACTTTATTGAAAAGTAATGTTGGTGTATCAAGGATGACCCGGAAGCGCTTATGTCACACTTGTCTGCCCACATGTGTCACACAGACAGTAATCTCGTTATCTATAGTATGAGTACATGAAAACTCCGTGTAGCCCAGCTTGTTAACAAATGAGTCGCTTATCAGCGGTTTAATGTAAACACGCCGGCGCTCATCTTATCTAGTTGCTTCTCGCAGGCTGGGATAAACATTATCTGCAAGGAGTGTCGCAAATGTTTGAACATGCAAACTATCTGCTCCTTCGCCGATAATGAGAAGAAATTGGTGCTTTTAAAAGTACACAAATAAAAATCAGTACAAAATATGTCTCTGATCCTGTCGGAGTGAAACAGAGATCGTGATGAGGTCGTCCATTTTGTAACAGTATTTAAAATTAAAGTGCTCTAAATTATGAAAACAAACAGGGAAAAGATAAAAATAATGAATATAAATTCAGGAAACTATAAACTTATTAGACTTGGAAGAAACATATGTAGATGTAGAATCATACATACATCTTTGCAGCAATATAGATATTTATAACACATAAGGAAGGGAAACCCGAGGCCTGTAAACAGTAAATAAATATTAGACAAACATAAAGGTATGTTTTCAGGCACTCGTAAGAAATAAAGAAGTAGAACACTAGACAACAGAAATACAAAAGACGTGAGTTGCTTACCCAGGATTCGAACCCCGGACCTTTCGTGCGACAACACTGCCTAGTATCAAGGCCTTTGTCTTGTGTGGACTGTCATATACTGTATAATAGGGGAACGACAGAAGTGATTGCGTCATTAATAGGCTAAGCTGCCCATTGTAAACTTCCGGTGTTGTGTCTTGCGTTGCGCACTAATGACCGGTCATCGAAGCACCATTTTTGGTGATGCCTAGCTGGCCGGGAGGATAGTGTGATTCGCTTGCATAGCTAGGCGGGGTTGTCGCACGGAAGGTCCGGGGTTCGAATCCTGGGTAAGCCACTCACGTCTGTTGTTTTTCTGTTGTCTAGTGTTCTACTTCTTTATTTTTTACGAGTGCCTGAAAACAGACCTTTATGTTTGTCTAATATTTATTTACTGTTTACAGGCCTCGGGTCTCCCTTCCTTATGTGTTATAAATGTTTATACAATACCAGAAACCTACCCTCTGTTCTATACTACTGTTTTTAAGTCTTCTATCATTTACTAGACACATTATCAAGGTCTTTGTCTTGTGTGGACTAACATATACTGTATAATAGGGGAACGACAGAAGTGATTGCGTCATTAACAGGCTAAGCTGCCCATTGTAAACTCCCGGTGTTGTGTCTTGCGTTTCGCACTAATGACCGGTCATCGAAGCATCATTTTTGGTGATGCCTAGCTGGCCATGAGGATAGTGTGATTCGCTTGCATAGCTAGGCGGTGTTGTCGCACGGAAGGTCCGGAGTCCGAATCCTGGGTAAGCCACTCACGTCTGTTGTTTTTCTGTTGTCTAGTGTTCTACTTCTTTATTTCTTACGAATGCCTGAAAACATACCTTTATATTTGAGTGTAGCAAAGTTTGATTTGCTGGGGAGGTTATGATGGTATCCTATAAGAATGAAATCCGTTTATGAATTAACCGTGTGAGGTCAAGCACATGTAGGCCCCTGACTCTATAAATGATGATGATGAATTATGTGCAGGGAAGATAACGCTACCTCCCTAGATCTCACACGGTCACTATTTTGGCTCTAGTGTCTGGTGTATGATGTACCTAGTGTCTAGGGGAGAAATGAAATGATGGTACACAACACAAAAACACTTTAATTTTCTATGAGGAAGTGAATAAAACCAGTGGTTAAGTTTTTCTTTAAAAGGAATACTTTTTTCTGTACAATTTAATCTGCCTGTCCAGTCATCTTTTTTGGACAGGTCTTTGAAAATGAGGACAAGATAGTTTACAGAAAAGATCAACTAAAATATCTGGACTCTTTGTCCACTAACTAAACAGTCAATATATATTTCCTGTTGGAATGTTCACAGCTTACACTTTATTCATCTAAGAGGGAGAGTCACTGTGTATGAGGGGCTGTAGTTTCATCATACCCCATAAACTTCCTGAGTATGATTTGAAATACCAGTGTTTATTAAACGAAAATGTCAGATATACCCAGAGGCTTAACTCATCACCTGGGATTCATTGTAGGACAAAAATACAGTATGAAGTTGCAGAAAATCTCGATCTCTCCAAATGCCCAAGCTCCTCCCGTTATCTTTTGACAGCATAAACGAATGGTCGGAGACTTGATGGCTTTATTCTCACTCAGCAGGTTTCCTGTTACCAGCTGGCAACAGGAAATAAAACCTCTGCAACAAAAGGACACCCTGGCCTTTTATATCTGATCACTTATTATGTTTATTATTTTCCTACGGTGCTATGGGGTCAGCCTCGCCCCTAATTTTACATGACTCCCACCTTGCTGTGACCACACCTCAGGTCCCTATGGCAGATACGCCACTGTACGTTTACATAGTTTTCCTCAATAATATAATGTGGAGTAACCACATTTCCTTTTGTATATTTTCTCTTCTTTTCTTTTTTAAATATAAATACTTCAGGCATGTTGAACAGTGTTCATGGAACACCGAGGCTTACTAATATATTCTAATACAATAATATGAAAACACCATCATGACAACATACATCAGTTAGATACAGTTCAATATGAGGACTCAACAATGTCTGCTCCCGGCACGTCCTTCACTTTTCCCAATAGCAGTATCTAACTTTGGCAGTGGGATTAAACATAATAATTCATAAAGCATTCTTACCACAAATATCAAGAAACATAAACAAATGACGCTGACTTGCAAAGAAATGGCCTCAGTTTCCTCTGCACTGCCCATACTGTGAATACTTCTTTATTTAATTTTACAATTAACACAGCTGATCTCAGCGTATTTGAAATGAAAAGTTTTGTTCAACTGGCAATGAATAGTGAAAGCCTTTTGCTAATATTTATTAGCACTGGCCAATCGAAAGCTTGCGACTACCAGAATTCAAATGTAGTTTTTGAAAAACAAAAATAATTCCAAACAAACTCGGTGTCTGGTAGTCGATTGGCCAGCCTGCTTTAGTTATGCCAATACAAAAAGATGTTAGTTTTGGGTAACAATTTTTCTACCGCTCCCTTTCCCTCCTATACTCTTTTTACTCAAGCGAATTTGAAACCACCTCAATGCCTCTTTTCTAAGCTGGCGTCCCCACTAACGTTATGAAAAACAAGCAGGAACAACAGTCTGTCTGGTCACGCGTCCGTTGACATTTAGTATTTTCTCAATAACTTGGCTAATACTTGGCCTACCATATTATTTAAAACATATTCTTGCACAGTGGACTTTAAGCTATACTACCATATGATTTTATTGACTAGATTCATGATGGTTTAGATTTTCAATTTTGTCACCGGCAATCGTCAAATAAAAATTTTACTCAAGACGGCCATCTTTTCCCCTCTTCACCTCTCGCTAACATGTATTTTTCAAATAACTACTTGTTTTAGTGACGTCAGTAATACTACCGCGAGGAGGAAATAAAATTGTCTGCGTGTTTGCCTCTGTTGGCTTTGCCACATCGTGTATATACTATTAGTCTCGCATGCAGAACGACGCGGGTTTTGGCATGCGTGGGTAGCATTTTTGCGTTAATGTATTACAGTCGTCTCGTTATTGCTACTTAGAAAAAGTCCAAAAGACTACCAAATTTTGTGTTACTGTTGACAGATTACGTTACTTCAGACAGCAGTTTGGCGTTACATTTCTAACAAATCGTTAATTATAAGGCTAGGCTGCATTGTGTATGCAGCAGATCTGGCAAAATGTTAAATATTAGTAGTACGTTTTCGAAACTGAAACTAAAACGCGTGTTAGATTTTTACCGTGGGATCGTTCTATAAGCTTTAGCACTGCACAAAATTCAGCGCTATGCTGGCGTGTGAGAATATCACCGTTAGACACAATAGGGCGGGTTTATTTATCATTTTATGACTAAAATCTTACTGAAATGAGCGATTATTCTCGCAGATTTTACTACACACCTCCCATCCTCAAACATGCATTCATTTGCAGGTTATAATCTGCGAGATAACTTAGCTCAATGAAGTCTTACGCGTTTTTCTGATCTTCATCATAAGGATGTCTACTCAAAAAGTCTGCGCCTACGTTCTGAGGGCCGGGAATATATTCAATCAGAAATGAGTATGGCTGCAATTATAAAGACCATCTCAATAATCTGGAATTTTCATGCTTGGCTTGTGACAGGAATACGAGTGGTGAATGATCCGTTTGGACCACAAATGTCCTGCCATATAAATAAATCTGGAATTTTTTTATAGCCCATATCAAAGCTAGACATTCCTTTTCACTTGTTGAATAATTTTTTTCCGCCTTGTTCAACTTTCGGCTTGCATAAGCGACTGGGTTCAATTTCCCATCTTGTGAGGAGGACCTTTGCAACAATGTAGCGCCCAGGCCCACATTGCTTGCGTCACTTCTCACGATAAATTCTTGATTCAAGTCAGGCAATTGCAACACTGGCCTGCTTGTAAGTTTCTCTTTTAACTCCTGGTAAGCCAATTCACACTGTGCGGACCAAATTATAGTATCAGGTTGACCCTTGCGAGTTAAATCCGTCAGAGGAGCACATATAGAGTTAAAATTTTTAATGTACTGTTGGTAAAAACCACACAAGGACACGAAAGATCGCACATCTTTCTTTGTTTGTGGCCTAGGTGCTCTTTTCAATTTTTCCAGATTCTTGGGATCAGGGGTCATGCTACCCTGATGTACAGTATGTCCCAAGAATTCCAACTCTTTACAACCAATACAACATTTTGTTGGCCTAGCGGTTAAGTTAGCCTCTCTGAGTCTATCAAACAGCATATTCAAAGAGGTAACGTGTTCCTCAAATGTTTCCGTGGCAATGAGGATATCGTCCATAAAATTCGAAATACAGGGATTTTTCAGGGGATCCAATAATTTTTGCATCATCCTTGAAAACACACTTGGGGCATTTTTCAACCCAAACGGTAACATGTTGAACTCATGATGACCTTCCGAGGTGCTAAAGGCTAAATAAGGTCGAACCTCAGGCTTTACTGGAATTTGATAATAGCCTTTGCTAAGATCCACCTTAGAAAAATATTTTGCCTTGTTCAGCCTGGCAAATAGTTGAGTAGTATCAGATAATGGATCCACCTGGCCTTCTGTGACAGCATTCAGTTTCCTGTAATCTATGCACAGTCTATGTTCTCCCGATGGTTTCCGCAACAAAACCACACAGGAACTATAAGGAGACTCACTGTGAGAAATAATTCCTTCCTGTAACAAATAATCTATCTCCTCTTTCAAAGCTTTTTCCTTAGCGAAATGAATAGAATAGAGCCTCATACAAATAGGAGCTGGGTCTAGTAGTTTCATATCCTATTCCAACAAATTGGTGTGCCCCGGTTTATCCGTTAACACATCTGTATGTTTCTCAAGGACCTGTTGAACCTTCTCCTTCTGTCCTTTTGTCAGGTGATTACTGATCTTCACCTGGGCAAACGTTTCACTGGTTTTCAGTGGATATTCAAAAGAGGAGAGAGGGTCATTTTTCATTTCGGTTGCGATAGACAAGGCCAATAGGTGTGTTCCTTCCTGGATTTGTCAGTCCAGATATTTCTTCAAAAGGTTCACATGATAGACTTTTTCCTTTCCCTTTTTGTCTATCTTATAATTTGTTCTGGATACCTTTTCCAAAACTGTGTATGACCCTTGCCATCCGATCTGAAGTTTATTGTTGCTGCCGGGCAATAGAAGAAGTACCTTCTCCCCTACAGCAAGTTCCCTATCCTTAGCTTTTTTATTATAATAAGCAGCACGCTTTTTCCTTGGCTTGTCTCAAATTATCATTTGCCAGTTTCCAACTAGTTTTTTTAACGAGTGGTCAGTTCGTTCACATATTGATAAGATGAGGTAACAGTCTCCTCTGCCTTCTCATCTTTCCAGGTCCTTAACAAATTACATGTGGACTTTTAATTTTTCATACTTATTTTTCATGGCACCCGTCAGGTCCTTTACTCTAGAAGCTTTGTGAGGACTTTTCTTCCTAGAATCATCACTCACAAATCGTCCACTACCAATTCTTTTCTTGGGGTTTTCACCCCACTTTAAGTTCATTGTGAGAGATCTTCGCTCTCTTTTCGTTTCCTCCAGTTTATATAATTCTGACCGAGGGATTGTCAGCTTAGTCTGGGGTAAAACTACTCTTGGTGCCCGTCGCATGGTGGCCATTCTAATACATTCAAGTGAAGACTGTGTGTGAAAAGGGGGCTCCCATTCCACGTTGTCTACTGTATTACAATTATTTTTAGTTCCAGGCCTAAGTTTGCCCCGTGGCATGTCTAGGTCCTGATCAATTTTCCCACTTGTGGGTGTTCCCTCATGAAATACGCCACATGCTTCTACAAAATTCTCAACGATGACCATCATATCTGGCCAATAATATTTTTGAGCTACTTTTTGGCAGATGGTACCTACTTTCTCGTGGTCCCCATCTTTTCCAACATGTAAACTCCGTATTACGTCTGCCCTATACATTTTAGGAAGAACCAGCTGTCCATGACCAGCTGAAACAATTCCGGCCTTCCTATATAACAATTTATTCTTTATGTAAAATTCTCCTTTTCTGGGAGGTGTATGGCAGTTACGCAATTTTTGAAAGCACTGCTTCAGTGACCTATCTTGAGCCTGTGCCTTCCTCATCTTCTCTGGATGAGTATTTATAGGTTCATCTTCTTCCTTTCTGGATTGTGATCGGGTCTGGACTGCTGCCAAGACCACCGGTCTCTTGGGATTCCCCACGTAGACATAACGACACCCCAATATCAGAGGGTAGATGGGTGCGTCTATCACTGCTGCTCTGATTATCCCGTCCACATAACGAGTTTTCACTGTTATCCTTGCAATGGGAAGTTTCATGAGTGGTAGGTCCTTGGTCGCCCTTTGTATCTCCACTGTTTCTGTGGTATACTGATCTGGGTTCACCAAGTGCGAGCTCACGACAGCATCAAAATTTAAACCTGTATCATAGAGGCACCTTATGGTGACATCATTGCATACAACATCCTCACAAACTGGGGGGTGATAAGGTTCCTGCTGTCCAGCAGGTTTATCCTTTACTTCCTGGTTCCCCCTTCTCATAGCAGCAAATCCAGCAGGTTTACTTTTACAAAACTTAGTGTCATGTCCCTCCTTCCTACAATGTTTACAATACCATCTACCCTGATGAAAAGGTTTCCTTTCATCATTCTTTCTGTCATTGAAATGTGAGGTTTTATTTTTAAAATCATTTCGAGGCCTATCAAAGTTCTGCTTACCTCTGTTATCAAATTTATTATGGTTTTGAGGAACCTTTTACTGATCTACTGTTTTCTTCTTGATGCCAGCTACCTCTGCCTGGGCTGCCTGATACCTTTCAGCGACATTAATTATCTCACCCAGCCTCTCCGCACCCTGTTCCATGAGAAACTTTCTCATGTCTGGAGCCATGGACTCTCTCATCTGTTCTATGAGTATCATCTCTTTGAGATCTTGAGTTTTCCCCAAAGAAGCCCATTTCTCCATATACGTTTCTAACCGGGCGGAGAACTGGTGATAGGCCTGGCATTCCTAAATTTATTTCTATAAAACTCTCCGTTCTTTTCGTATCTTAACAGAAGAGCCTGCTTCAACATGTCATAGTTGTCTTGGTCATCCCTGCTCATTTTAGAAAACACTTCATAAGCTGTTCCCCGAAGACCCTGAGACAACTTTACCCCCATCTTTCTCTTTCTAACCCATAAGTAGTGGCTAATACTTCATATCTGCTCAAATATGACTCAATGTCATCACCCTTTTCTACAAAATAGTCTAAATGGAACCCCATGGCTGAGTTAGAGGCCCCCTGACTAGCAGTAGCATCAGAGGTAGAGGGGCTGTGACAATTGTCCGGAGCAAGGCCTTGCAACTCTAACTCCCTTAGTCGCAACTCATGCTCCCTCTGTAATCTTTTATCTTCTGCTTCCCTTTCCTGTCGTTTTTCTTCTGCCTCCCTTTGCAGTCGTTTTTCTTCTGCCTCCAATTTTCTCTCCTCAAATTGAAGCCTCTTTATCTCAGCCTCTCTATCAGCCTCTAAGGCCTTAGCCTCCTTCTCAGCCTCAATCTGTAACCTTTTAATCTTCCTAGCCTCTTCTACATGTATTCTCCTCTCTTCAGCTAACCTATGTTCTTCCCTAGCAATAAATTTATCACATTCTGAGGTGACATAGTCAATCAAGATTTGTCCCTCCATATTCATTTCCCTGGCAGTCTGCACAGCCGCAGAGCGAAACTTGGCCAGATCTGCCATCCTGATAAATACAAAATGTACTAACTAAGTTTCTAACTAAATATAAATTTATTTAATTAATTCTGGGTTCTGACACTTTCTTCACTTCCCATATCTTGGGTAATAATATATGGGGATTCCCTGGGAAAACTAGAATGTTGTTTATGCTAAGACCCAGACCCCAATGTATGTAGTACTAGGAGAAATTCAAATCCCCGGACAAGCCTACCAATTTATGTAGCAAAGTTTGATTTGTTGGGAGGTTATGATGGTATCCTATAAGAATCAAATCCGTGTATGTATTAACCGTGTGAGGTCAAGCACATGTAGGCCCCTGACTCTATAAATGCTGGTGATGAATTATGTGCAGGGAACCTAACGCTACCTCCCTAGATCTCACACGGTCACTATTTTGGCTCTAGTGTCTGGTGTATGATGTACCTAGTGTCTAGGGGAGAAATAAAATGATGGTACACAACACAAAAACACTTTAATTTTCTATGAGGAAGTGAATAAAACCAGTGGTTAAGTTTTTCTTTAAAAGGAATACTTTTTTCTGTACAATTTAATCTGCCTGTCCAGTCATCTTTTTTGGACAGGTCTTTGAAAATGAGGACAAGATAGTTTACAGAAAAGATCAACTAAAATATCTGGACTCTTTGTCCACTAACTAAACAGTCAATATATCTTTCCTGTTGGAATGTTCACAGCTTACACTTTATTCATCTAAGAGGGAGAGTCACTGTGTATGAGGGGCTGTAGTTTCATCATACCCATAAACTTCCAGAGTATGATTTGAAATACCAGTGTTTATTAAACGAAAATGTCAGATATACCCAGAGGCTTAACTCACCACCTGGGATTCATTGTAGGACAATAATACAGTATGAAGTTGCAGAAAATCTCGATCTCTCCAAATGCCCAAGCTCCTCCCGTTATCTTTTGACAGCATAAACGAATGGTCGGAGACTTGATGGCTTTATTCTCACTCAGCAGGTTTCCTGTTACCAGCTGGCAACAGGAAATAAAACCTCTGCAACAAAAGGACACCCTGGCCTTTTATATCTGATCACTTATTATGTTTATTATTTTCCTACGGTGCTATGGGGTCAGCCTCGCGTGCATTACAGGTGCACTCGCCCCTAATTTTACATGACTCCCACCTTGCTGTGACCACACCTAAGGTCCCTATGGCTGATTCGCCACTTTACGTTTACATAGTTTTCCTCAATAATATAATGTGGAGTAACCACATTTCCTTTTGTATATTTTCTCTTCTTTTCTTTTTTAAATATAAATACTTCAGGCATGTTGAACAGTGTTCATGGAACACCGAGGCTTACTAATATATTCTAATACAATAATATGAAAACACCATCATGACAACATACATCAGTTAGATACAGTTCAATATGAGGACTCAACAATGTCTGCTCCCGGCACGTCCTTCACTTTTCCCAATAGCAGTATCTAACTTTGGCAGTGGGATTAAACATAATAATTCATAAAGCATTCTTACCACAAATATCAAGAAATATAAACAAATGACGCTGACTTGCAAAGAAATGGCCTCAGTTTCCTCTGCACTGCCCAGACTGTGAATACTTCTTTATTTAATTTTACAATTAACACAGCTGATCTCAGCGTATTTGAAATGAGAAGTTTTGTTCAACTGGCAATGAATAGTGAAAGCCTTTTGCTAATATTTATTAGCATTGGCCAATCGAAAGCTTGCGACTACCAGAATTCAAATGTAGTTTTTGAAAAACAAAAATAATTCCAAACAAACTCGGTGTCTGGTAGTCGATTGGCCAGCCTGCTTTAGTTATGCCAATACAAAAAGATGTTAGTTTTGGGTAACAATTTTCCTACCGCTCCCCTTTCCCTCCTATACTCTTTTTACTCAAGCGAATTTGAAACCACCTCAATGCCTCTTTTCTAAGCTGGCGTCCCCACTAACGTTATGAAAAACAAGCAGGAACAACAGTCTGTCTGGTCACGCGTCCGTTGACATTTAGTATTTTCTCAATAACTTGGCTAATACTTGGCCTACCATATTATTTAAAACATATTCTTGCACAGTGGACTTTAAGCTATACTACCATATGATTTTATTGACTAGATTCATGATGGTTTAGATTTTCAATTTTGTCACCGGCAATCGTCAAATAAAAATTTTACTCAAGACGGCCATCTTTTCCCCTCTTCACCTCTCGCTAACATGTATTTTTCAAATAACTACTTGTTTTAGTGACGTCAGTAATACTACCGCGAGGAGGAAATAAAATTGTCTGCGTGTTTGCCTCTGTTGGCTTTGCCACATCGTGTATATACTATTAGTCTCGCGTGCAGAACGACGCGGGTTTTGGCATGCGTTGGTAGCATTTTTGCGTTAATGTATTACAGTCGTCTCGTTATTGCTACTTAGAAAAAGTCCAAAAGACTACCAAATTTTGTGTTACTGTTGACAGATTACGTTACTTCAGACAGCAGTTTGGCGTTAAATTTCTAGCAAATCGTTAATTATAAGGCTAGGCTGCATTGTGTATGCAGCAGATCTGGCAAAATGTTAAATATTAGTAGTACGTTTTCGAAACCGAAACTAAAACGCGTGTTAGATTTTTACCGGGGGATCGTTCTATAGGCTTTAGCACTGCACAAAATTCAGCGCTATGCTGGCGTGTTAGAGTATCACCGTCAGACACAATAGGGCGGGTTTATTTATTATCATTTTATGACTAAAATCTTACTGAAATGAGCGATTATTCTCGCAGATTTTACTTCATTGAGCAATATTGATAGAGTTGGAGTGACAGACTGCTATAACAATAAAGATACAAAAGGCAAGAAAGGCTTTCGTTGCACAAAGAAATACATGGAAATCAAAAGAAATCAAGTTACACATAAAAATAAGAATGTTTAAGTCAAATGTCAAGCGAGTTTTAGTGTATAGCTCTGAAACATGGGGAATTAACATTTTAACAAATGACAATTTAGAAGTTACAGGTTTTCATAACTAAGAGATTGAGTAGAATAGAAGATTCCATAGCTTTCAAACACAAGCCTCTATCCAGTGCAAAAAAAAAAAAAAAAGGTCGTAACAGTTATACTTCGTCCATCATTTGAATTAGCTTTTTTTTTAAAACGTAGCTTGCTTTGTATACCTACGGCCCTGCCTGGAAGGCATTCATTTAGTTCTTAAATAACATAAAAATGATCCAGTTAGCATTAGTTACTGTTTTATTATAAACTGTAACATAGTAATGTATGATAGTAACAACAGACCACAAGGTCTTTCATACTTGGACATGCACCCTACTATAACCGACGGGGCTTGAGTCTAGGTTGAATGGGGCTCTGCTCGCCAAACGCGGAAAACTCCTAATAAAAATGTGTGAAAGGTCATATATGGGACAATGGGCCTTAAGAGATTCAGACTGACATAATATTGAAGTAAAACTAAGGAAGCTTCTTTATTCTCGTCTTCACCATGCCGAGTGCGGTAAGCGATCATGCACCTCCATAACTTCCGATCCCTAATTCTGTTGACCACTTCTTTTACTGTCTCCTTCATACGTCATGGGATTTCCTCTCTTTGCTCTGCAGTGATGGTCCAACAGTGGGCAAACTTCAGAGTATTTACTGACTACTCTTGGCAGAGGGGAGCCGCGGTAGCATAGTGGTTAGTGCACTGGCTTCTTAGCTCAGTGGTCTATGGTTCGATCCCCAGATGAGGTGGGATTTTTTTTAGGCCGCAAACGGCTCCTGAGTCGACCCAGCCCCAATTGGGTACCAGAGCAACTCTGGGAAGGTTAAGGCGGCCGGCGTGATGCTGACTACATCACCCCTAGTGTGCCGAAGGTCAACAAAGTATGGGCCTAACACCATATTCCCAATATGCTTCAATGGGCGTGTAACGGGATCCTTTACATTTTCTTACCTTGGCAGAGATGTGAACTTAAGAATGGTTCTTCAATTCTATGGACCCTCATGTGAATTTAAGAAATCAAGTACTACGGCTGATAGGATCCAGGCTGTGTAAACTTTCTATCTTCCCAGACCTTCTATGAGGAGAAAGAATTTCGCTCGTTTTGATGAGCCCCCAACTGATTTAAATTAATAAAAATACTACTTCAATAGCCCTGTTTATGTGTATTTAAAATGACGGCGACATAAGGGCGCACTTCATTCAATATGATTAAATCAACTATAAATGTGTATATATACAAATAACAAATTTAAAAATCAATTATAGTTAACATTGTAAAATAAATAAGGGTGGAGTGTTATAGGAAATTTTTCTTTAAAGATTCATCACTGGTGATATTCTGGATATTTTAGGGAATTTCGTTATTACAGTTCCCTGGGCAGCTTTAAGTGGATACTTAGCTGCCAGTAAGATGTCGGTTGGTTTCTGCTCTAGCCGATGCTTGTTCTTTGCTGGTTGTAGACTGGTTCTTCTCTAAACTGGTCAAGTCTGGTGGCCGCAACACGTCTCTCGTAGTATCGTCGGGTAATTACGAAGATGGTCCATTGTCTTTTAAGACCCGTCTGCTGTTGGTGTCTAGCTTTGACTGAAGACCACTTATACACACACTTGCTCCACACACTAGTACCACCAATTAGTACCACTGACTAGTGTCATGAAATAAGAGAGAAACAAATACCCTTCTGAGTATTGAGTTTCCTGACAGGAAAATCAGGTGTGTGTCCCCACCCCCTTTTATCATTCCATCATACCATCTGCCTCAGAACTTTACCATATCTGAGCATTAATGTTAATCCCAGTGAGCAGAAAACACTAATAGCATTTATATAAAACATGTTTATACGAGACATACACACTGGTTGAAAAGGTTAATATAATAATTATGTAAATTAATTGTCATCATCCATTCCCTGCTCCATTCCTCTTGCTGGATGCCTGTAACAAGCTTATTGAGTATGGAACCACCACCGTAGATGGTCCTCTTGGTTGAAGCCTGTACCAAACTGTCACGTGCTCATGCAGCCGTGGTTTGTGTGGCAATTTATTTTACATAATGAAGTTGCCTGTCCTATGTAAAACCTCATGTTTGTAGTCTTGAACGACTTGCCTGAGGGTACAGTAGTCCTCTTCTTTCTTTGTGTCTCCAGAGACACCCGGGAACTATACTGGACAGTTATAGTGTATATAATTTTGGATAGTATAGTCAATGACCGCTCACAGGATATATAGTGTCTTTCAATGTGGATAGTATAGTCAATGACCGCTCGCAGTTAGGATATAAAGTGTCTGTTGGGAGCTGCTGTGCGGTACATAGCAAGGTTACATTTAGTAATCACGGTTATGGGCTTGCACCGTGGAGGACTCCCATACAATATAGTGAAAATATGCGATACATCGTGTGGTACCACGTGATAGGGGTGACCCTGGGTGTTTTTTCCAATGGTATGGCGGGAAAGAGAGACGTGTGTAAAATGGCGGGAAAGAGAGACGTGTGTAAAATTGCGGGAAAAAGAGACGTGTGTAAAATGGCGGGAAAGAGAGACGTGTGTTAAATGGCGGGAAAGAAAGAGGTGTATAAAAATGTGGGATAAAGAAAGATTGAGGAGTGCGGCCTGTGATTTTAGCCAGGATGGCTGTGTTTCAGTTCTGGAGCTACGAAGATTTGTGAAAGCCTTTATAGGCAGGATATTATATGTACTGTGAGAGAACAGATGTTCTCTGTGTTTGCCTTGAAGGCTAATTGAATTATTACTGACTAGAGGTATAGCTTCCCAATGGGCTGATCACCCGTTGGCTTGTCACACTGATTACGGAAACAGCGGCAGATGGATTAATCTGTTGTTGCCCTAAAGACGCCGCTAGGCGTGATGGGAAACTACAACAGAGAAAGTCAATCTGCTGTTGCCCTTAAGACGCCACAAGGCGTGATGGCCTCTGACTGCTTGGTCGGTCTTTGGCTAAGGATGGAAGAAGAAGAAGAAGAGGTATAGCTAGTCGTGTGAGTTAGTAGTTAACTGACTGTACATATTTAAGGCAAGAGCTGAAGATACGTGTTTAAGGGCCATGTTGAATACGGACTTGGTTTAAACGTCCTGAAAGAACGAAGCTTGATTGGAAGCTGCATGCCTATATCTGATTGTGTATTTATTCATTGACATGCCATAATCATCTTGAGTATCTTCATAATAAATGTGCAGAACCTTTGGCCAGTGTTACAGACTGCTGACTAACGTTGTCTCGAGTAACGTGTTAATATTGTATATACAAGCCAGTTATAATATCACTCTAAGTCGACGTCAATTAAAGTATGAACCAGGAGAGAACAAAAGATTACCTATGATGTCTATACCATCCAGAGACACCTCGTTCATTGTACACTATTACAGACACACTCGCAAATACAATACAAACAGTTCTCAACAGTGTCTGTTATTTTGGATAGTATAGTCAATGACCGCTCACAGTTAGGATATATAGTGTCTATCATTGTGGATAGTATAGTGAATGACCGTTCACAGCTAGGATATATAGTGTCTATCATTTTGGATTGTATGGTAATGACCGCTCACAGTTAGGATATATAGTGTCTATCACTTTGGATAGTATATTCAATGACGGCTCAAAGTCTAACCCTCAAGGCAGTTGGGGGTGGAGAGGTTAAGGCAACTCCATGGACAGGTAAAATGTGTAACGAGAACGTCCTGAAAGAAGACAGTTCACAAATCAAGCTTATTACTAACATTAGGAGGAAGCTATGTACCATCTTTGAGCAGGTTTTTGAGAAGTAGAACGCTGGATGCATTATGACAACAGGAAAAATTGAACTAAAAAAGAGACAAAGGACGTTAAATAGAGAAAGCACTGGACAGTCTGACATCATAAGTGATAAACAACACTGGAGACAGTAAGCTGTGGAGAGGCATGATCGCCCACGCCACTAGGCATGATAGTTAAAGAAGGAGAAGAAGAAGAAGAAGAAGAATTATAAGTTCTTTCCTTCTTTGTTGGATCGTCTATCCTATGATTTTTTGTGAATTCAGGATTTTAAATCTATGAATTTGTTTAAGAAATGTCCTATTAAGTTTGATACTATAATTGTGAGAATTGCGTTTTTAACACTGTCGTAAATTTTTAAAGATAGGTCAGAAGATATTTATGGCCCCGTCTGAGCAGAGGTGATAGTGGTAAAATATGTGAGAATAAAGGTGTAAGAAATAGATTTTCACGAGGAAATAGTGTAAGAGGAAGATCAGTCTCTGGAGTGAGTAATTTCTCTAGTCCAGCCTATCTATACGACTATACTTGTATTTTAATATCAGACGACCTTTCTCTCCCTATATAAAATATGTTACACTACACCCGCCCACGCACACACAATTATGTGACAACAATACGCACAAACGTGAAAAACTATGGATACTTGGGTACGGGTCTGACCGACACACTAAATATATGAATATATATCAAAGGAAAATATATATTAATAATTCCTAACCCTATATATGAGAAAACAAAATGAGACCAAAGGATAGTTATATATATATATATATATATGACAGAAAATATATATATTCCTACTATATAAAATTTTAAATATAACACTAATAAAAATTTTGGAAATAATCCTATGAAATTTACAGTTGGTAACCAAAAAAAAGAAATTTATCTCTCTTTCAATAATTTTTTACGTGGCCACTCAATTCGCTCCTTACCTAATGGGGTGAAACAATGTTTTGGACGAATAGATCTGGTGAGAATAATGTTTTTAAACCAATGATTATTATTTTAAAGATGATATCAGAATGGTATAGTTTATGCATGAAAGAAGAAGTGTATTACTCCTCAGATTTGGTTGTTGAGAAAAATGCAAAATGATCATCTTAGGAAAAATGATTTGAAGATGATGATGATGAGTTGAAACAAAACCGACTTTTCAAAGATTAGCACTAGGGTGATAACGCGAAGAAGTGTTATGATCAAATCAAGTGGGTAAACGACTGATCAGAAAAAGATCCTGGGTAAAGAAAATAATAAATCTATGTCCGCAGTTTAATAAAATTGATAAAGAAGTTTGAGGTACAGTCCCGTTTCCTACAGAAAACAAAATTTTTTATCTATAATTCCAGGCCAAATCTTTAATTTAAACAAGATTTTTAAAGATAGCACTCATTCGCTAAGAACTGACCAGATCTGGTGATTTTAACAAGCATTTTGGACGTAATAATCCTATCAGACATGATCTCTTTATCCAGTACCCGTGATGGAGCTTTCGTATCATAGGAATGGGCCCACTATAACTTGTTATGGACGTCAGTTTTTTAATTTAAACTACGCCGACCCTTTTCCGGAAGATTACTGAACGGTTTAATTTGACACATGAAAGTAAAGATGCTAATATGGTTGTGTAACAATTTACACATTAAAAAAATATAATGCGCACACCTCCTGAGAAGGTTATTCAGTTGAGTATATTTCAAATTTTGGAAACAGATTTTACCATTACTGAGACCGCTGTAAAAGAAACTTATGATTGCTAGAGTTCACAAACGTTAAGGGAATGGAATAAAAAGTAAAATACCCCAACATATCCGAATACTTCATTATACGATGAAATTATTACAAATCATGGAAAATGCGAATCCCCACGAAACAATTTAAAACACATCTAAAAAATGATCTAGATCTGGCGTGATTGATACTGATTAGAAAGGCAGTCACAGTAAGATAAAAAATTTATTTAGGTTGGTACGTTGTTCTGTGAACAATGCAGAACATTATGGCGAGTCGGGCCCAGAAACGGATGTTTTATATATATATATTTATTCGATATAGTCTAGGAGATTTCAGCGGGTCCTGATGATACTCATTATAGGAAAAAATCTATATTATAAAGTATAAATGCCATTCTTGTTAATAAATTGGCACGATTGTTTTCAGGGGGTTCAGGAATATATATATATCAAATATAATAAAATTAAAGCCTCCTTAAATAGCCAAAAAATAAAATAACCGAAATATGAAGAATGAACCTATATACATCGTCTATATAATATTCACGTGTTGATGTAAAAACGTTCAAAAACATTGCCGAGATAGTGGACACATATACTATTAATACCAATGATAAAATGAAATATTTTAGGGTACACGGCGTAATTTTAAAAGTATAAATAGACTAGTACTAGCAGGGACACCTGCAACACTAAAGTACGGGCCGATTACCTCAACAAATCCAGTTAAATAAATAACAATATTCTGATAAAATTCACTATCCCATAGTGACATAAGAGTTTCTTAAAATCCTGATAAAAACGCTTATTGGGAAAATAGACAAGGGTATTTTCCAAAATGAATTAAAACATCAAAATCTTTTCCTTTTAACATGCGGCTCCCACGTTTCCTAGAAGAAAAACCATAAAGGACCAATCATGGGTTCCTTCCTGACAAAGAATATGTAAAAAAGTCTAGGAAAACAATAGGGTTTTATGGCCAAAAAAAAAATAAGTTGCTCTGACAGCATGAAATGCATTTGATCTCAGTAAAATTTTTATATCGCTAGTTAGGTTTGAGAAAAACTACGGTGCCCTACCATGTAACTTGATGCCGCAAACAAATCCGAATTATTCAGTTTAATTAGATTTTTGAAAAGATGCCACATGGTTTGGATATTCCGTGAGATTTATCTTTGTAATAAACCACTTCGCAGGGTGCGTTGTGCAGTGAAACAATGTTTTGGACGAATAATCCATGAATGTGCATATAAAGTCCAGTAGTTGGTATCATCCGAATGGGGCCCCAGTTCATCCGATAATAATTAAATTTTACACGGGGAACGCCAAATTTGGTGGTAGATTGCTGGATACACAATTACCACCTAGAACAGTTAATGCATGAACTCTCTGAGAGATATGGCACTCCCAGTAAACAGCAGGAAAACATATGATTGCTAAAACTGTTAATGATGATGATGATGATGATGATGATGATACTCCTATCGGCTTGCTCTGGGTTGAGTACCGATTATGAAACAGTGTATACTCCTGGATAAAATTCACTTGGGTAAACGACTGTCAGAAGTCGGGAAAGAAATGTTATATATATCTTGCCGCAGCGGGCTGATAAAATTGAATGGAAAAATCTGGGTATTTTTGTAAGTCCCGTTACTCAAATGTACAGTAAAAAAATGTTAGTGTCTCGCCCTGGCAATTCCTGTTCACACCGGTACGGGGACGAACGCCAAGGAAAACGACAACTATTATTCCTTCAGAAACTCAGGAAAAGACCACGATAGAAAACCACTGGCCGCTGGGTTTTGATCAAGCACTATATTGGAAGAAACAAAACATTTAACAAAAATGATAATATCCTATCAGACGTAAGGTATGATCTCTTATCCTCTCCGTCACCTAATTACATTAAAAGGCACCCGATATCTTAGCCTATCTTATCGGGCTTCGCTTATCGAGTACGGGTTGGGTTTTAGGCATACAGCCGTTCCCCTCCCGACCCGGTATAACTCACAGCGCACAATGTCAGTTTTTAATTTAATTATGACTACGCGCCCTTAACAAATATCGCCGGAGATTACTAGCTAGTTGATTGACGGCGTTTATCGTTTTGACACATGAAAGTAACACTATTCATTTAAAACAATTTACACATAAAGAAATATAATGCGCACACTACTCTGTCACTTTTATCCGTCACTCTTAGCATTATACTTAAGTCAGCTAAACCTTATCTTCTGGTGTATACAAATTGGTTGATGGATTTTACATTACTGAACCACTGGTAAGAGATTCTCTATGCGTTTGCTATCTCGCTAGTCTTAACGCTAGGGAATGGCAATGAATAAAAATGGTAAAACTTTTAACACATTTAATACTTAAGCACAACTTATATTATTACCACAAATCAGAAAATGGAATCCCCACGAAACAATTTAACACATCTAGCCAAAAAATGGTTCTAGTCTGGCGTGATTAGAGTATCCAAAATTTCTGAGCGACTTGATAACTGAGTAAGAGAGAAGGCAGTTGTCACAGTAGAGATATTCGCCGAAATATATTTAGTTGGTTACGCTGTAGAGTGGCAACAGCGCAGAATAGAAAACCCATTTGGTGAGTCGGGCCAGAACGGAAGAGGATATATAATTTTTGGCGCGATTTAGTCTAGGAGATGTCAGCGGTCCTGTACGGACGCTGGTTCCTTTGTCAGAGATTTTGCTGGGATTATATGAATGCCATTCTTGTTCATTGCTTGCCGATTGTTTCAGGGGTTCAGGATTATGGATAGTGTCGTGAATTATTCAAATCCCCATATATAAATTAAAACGTAAATGCAAAGCCTAACAAATAAATTTAATAAAAGGAAAGAAGAATGGTAAAGAACAGTGCTGTCACAATGACTGTACTCGAAATCCCCCTTGTTTTCTACATCGTCTGCAAATTGTAACGCTTTCACGTTGATAGTAAAAGCCTACTGTATTATTACCCGCTTTCTTCAATGAAACGTGTACTGTATTTCTTGGAAAAACCTTGAGATACGCAAGCTGATCAATGACCTAAATTTAATATTTCATTCATTCCATTTTATACACGGCGTAACTAAAAGACAGATGGACTAAAGGATAGAGAGAAGGGAGAGGCAGAAAGCAGGGACACCTGCAACACTAAACACGCGTCGCGCGATACACAATTGCTGCCATCACGCGTGTAAGGCCACATGCACTAACTTTATTTCAAATCGACAGTGATAAAATTCACTACCCATACCAGAGTTAGGTTTTAAAATCCTGAAAAACGCTTATTGGGAATTATGACATTATACCGGTTTACGTTTGAAAACATGACAGTACCCAGACACCCTCAAGTTTGGAAGTGAGAAGGTAGTAACAGCACGACTATCCTAGAAGAAAATGCATATTGGCTCCATTAAATTCGTATATTTGGGTTCCTTAGGGTTTGCTGACAAAGAATATGTAAAACGTTACGCAAATAGTCTAGGAATTACCAAGTTATGGCCAAAATAAAATAGTGGGGGTGCCTGACAGCATGAAATCATTTCTGCTCATAAAATTTTTTTTATAACGTGTTTGAAGAAACATTACGTTACGGAAATAGCCTACCATGTTAACTCCTATTTGATTGGAGCGCAACAAATGAAAGACTAAACACGATTGGTCGGACTATAAATACTATCTTGTGTTGTCAGGGGAAACGTGAGAAAGGGGTACTTTTTTGAAAAGATGTGTAGACATGGTTTGATTGGGTAGAGCTGCGAATATACTCAATTCAGAGCGTCTGTTCATTGCCACATCTTGTAATAAACCTACTAAGAAGCAGTGCGTTGAGCACCAGTGTATATTTTTTATAAAATAAAGCCTGGGACATCGGCAGATCGGAGTTGTGCTATATTCATTGCCAGTCAACGAAACTGTTTATTATTATTTCCATGAATTGTGGTAAGCTTGAAATATTCAATATTTTTAAATGAAAATTGAATGTAAATTGATAAATTATGTCTGTATATATGTGTGGTTCAGTAGCGAACATGATGTAAAGCCTATAGTGCTCCAGCCTGAACAGAAGGTGTCGGAGGAAAATAAAACTGCATGGAATGGCCAAACAGTACACTGACACCTAGATTATTAACTAGAAAGAAATAATGCTGGAATTGCAGAGGCGTAGTAACCATTAGGGAGGGAAATACTGGTATAAAGTATTTCAGATGAAGCTGACAGTTGGCCTAACGCTCTGAACTCAATGTTTGTGATGTATTGTGCTCAGTGTAGAAATGGAGTATAAATTAGTTCTGACGTAGAAGGTACAACCTTCTTGTTTCAGGGACCGTGGTCTTAAAGTTATTGAGCAGCACCTGGTCAGAGCTTTGCTGAAGCCAGAGGTGGACAGCATACTCCTTGGTCCATATAGCAACCAGTGGGGTGGCTCCAGAACTCATTAAAGTAATCGAGCAGAGGAGTCTTTTACTGCAGTCATCACGCAAGATAAGAGAGTGTGGCCATGGAGCTCAACATTATGTACCCCCATCTTAAAATGACATTATAAACTAAAATTAAGAGGGGAATTTAATTGTTTTAATACCAGGAACTGAGAACATCTCCAATACTAGTTCCAATAGAAACAAACTATTGAAGTCATGATGACCAATACCAACAGAGCTTGAACAAAACAAAACCAGTATTACCTCATATTACCACTACACAACTGACACACATAGGATACCATTAATAATATATGTCACTACAAGAATCATATTAATAAATTCTGTACATATAACTTGTAATTAAAATTGATTGTGATTCCTGGTTCCCTTTGTATTTGAATCAGGACACATATACATTCATGACAGCACTGAATACATATTGTTATTTGAAAAGTTATCAGTGACTCCTTTAAGATATCCTCTTAGAGTGTTATATGTATGTGAGTGTCACAGTGTTGTCAAGTGTGGTGGAATAAATTAAATTGTTTATCTGTCTGTTGTTGTTATGACTTACACTTCATCATACACATACCCTAGACATATAACGTAGTCATCACACTATTCCAGAATAATTCTGACTGAGGTATACATATGTGGCAGTAAGTAAGGTTATCTATAATACACTACTCTTATTAGATATAGATACCTTCACAGCTGATCTCAGTCAGTACAATAAGTCCCCTATAAATATTTATAACATCCCACTTTACCACAGATAGATTACTAGTATGGTGATGTGATTTATAGTAGTTCTTTCCTGGATATTATTTACGGTAGAATCTTGCAATTATGTATTGCCTTGTTTCAGTATTGGGCGTCGCCGGTGAGCGATAGTCATTCTGTAGTCGCTGGTTTGATTATATCGGTGATTGTTTTGCTATTATGTTGAGCTGGTGATTTTAGCAAGTAGTTTGCATTTTCATTACATTGTGTATTGCATTTCATGATCGCAACTTCGCTGTAAACGGACACAACGCAACCAACGTCCTTTTCAGGACGAAGAAGAAGAAGAATATCCAGGAAAGAACCACTAGAAGTCACATCACCGTTCTAGTAATCTATATATAATCCTGAACACCTGAAACAATCGGCAAGCAATGAACAAGAATGGCATTCATGTAATCCCAGCAAAATCTCTGGCAAAGGGAACAAGCGTCCGTACAGGACAGTTGACATCTCCTAGACTAAATCGCGCCAAAAATTCTACATCTTTTTCCGTTTTGGACCGACTCGCCAAACGGGTTTTCTATTCTACGCTAATGCCACTCTACAGCGTAACCAACTAAATATATTTCGGCGAATATCTCTACTGTGACAGCAGTATATATACAGATTTTGTGCAATATCTCTAACAGATGTGAAAATTCACACCTTCGGTCCTATCACGGAAAATCAACGAGCTTGGCTTCCGAGATAAATGATTCTACGGTTTGCTCACATCAGAAGGCATCCCATGCGAACGGGCATTCTTAGATTATCTCCCCCTGCCGTAGATCAAATAATTAAGTCCCCTGAAAATGTTGGACATCAAAGGTGATCGGAACGTATTATTATCGCCCTTGAATTGATCAAACAAACCAACTGTTTATTTCTACGCGCATCTGTCTAATTGCCGATAATTGGCAAATCACCTCGCGTGAGAAACAGTACAAACGTTCTAGAAATACATCTGCAGTATGATTATAGACTATGACAGTTTAATATTTGTCGGAAAAAACGGGACATAAAACGATTATTCCGTTTTGACGTAGTCAATATTTATCATCTGCGAATTGAATAATGAAAGACCGTACAAAAAACGTTTCTAGAAATACAGCTATAGCTATGAGAATTCGCACACCATCTTTGTTGATACCCTTGTTGACCCGTTCTGTTGTCAAATAAAGAATGAGAGACCCGTTAAATCCTCGCAAGCCCCCGCCTCTGTTCAATAGCTTTTGTTCACGGGATCAAAAGTCTAATCACACATGCCAGATAGGCTTCCCGTATCTGAATGAAACTATCCATGCAACCCCTAGTTTATTTGTTTTGTTGTTTAAAAAAATCCATAAATACATTTATTTTTTAAAGTAAAAAAAATTAATTTTTATGAATATCAATAGTCTGTGCCGCTTAATAAATATGACAACTTAAACAAAATATTCTACGTGTTTCGACTGTTGTTTGAACAGGTCTAACGGTTAGATTATCTGGCATACAGTGGCCTAATTCTACGCCTCTGTCCGTCCTTCCCAATTTGTTTGTCGCTGTCTTTATCCCTGTGTTAAGTCAAGCAGGTACTTTTCTACTCGCCTGTGACAGGTTTCCGACTTCTTCGGTTTTGTAAGGAAGTGTGTTTGACCTGTGCAGTACACATTTAATTTTTTCGCGCGGTGTCACATACAAAACAAAGATCGTGTTGAAAATAAAATATTGGAAAGAAAGTAGCGACTGAAACAGCTTAATTAAATGTTAGTACGTTGCTTAGTGTTCGTTCGATTTCATGTGATGAAATGTTCATAATGGACTTAACAGACGTTAAGGTAAGTTACAGTTAATGGGAGCTGGAAAAAAAAAGCGAAGATTAGTTTAGATGTCTGCATAATTTTTTTTCATGAATTGTCTGCGCTTTGTCCTTGAATCTTTGATGTAGCCTACTGTTATTCTCGTCTGGGAGACAGTGTGTTTTGTCTTAAGCAGAAGTGTCATAAACACCCACACACACAAACAAGACCACAATTTAAAAACAAAATACCCCACAACCAGCGAGCACAGGTACAGTTAGCATTCATACTCTTCCACATTAGCTGAAGGAGACTGAGCACCTACGGGTTTGCCCGGAGTGTAGTGAGGTCGATTCAGATTAACAATAACTCCACAACTCACAAACGTTACAAGCTGAAGTTGGGAAATTGAAAAGTCGGACGTATGTTCGATAAACCCTCCAAAAAAAAAAAAAAAAAAAAAAAAATCAAGAGGCGCAATAATAGGCCTAAGATTTAGGAATCCTAATATTAATCTTTACTAATGACTTGGATATTTATTTGAATGGCATCGAAGAACACGTCCCACTGTTTTTCATTTCAACCGCTGAAGTTTTCAAAGTCAACATCGGATTTAGACACAAGGTAAATGTAGATTCATAGCAGATACTGCCCTAGGGTAGTGTAGTGTTAGAGACTTCATTACAGATTACAGAGACCCTACTGGGTCTCAGCTTTATGAGACTAGGTGCCCGGTTCCTTTCCTCGCTGCCTTTACCATCCCTAACTCAAGAGCAGAGCCAGATACCTATTTATAGCTGAGTAGACTGGAGCATGACACTAAAGGTTTTGAACCCTGAACCTGGTAACTTATACAACGAAAAACAAACGCTTTAACCATTCTACTAAAAGGCCAACACACTTACATAAATTACGATCTGAAGTTTCAAAAGCCTACAGTCAGATTTAAACAAGTGTAAAAGATAAAATAATAAGTATAAAATGTAATTAAAAATAAAAGTTATCGCACACGCAAGCACACAGACACAGAGCACACATTATGGTTTGGATCCCGTTACACACCCATTGAGGCATATTGGGAATATGGTGTTAGGCCCATATTTTCTTGACCATCGACACACTAGGGGTGATGTGGTCAGCATCATGCCGGCCGCCTTAACCTTCCCAGAGTTGCTCTGGTACCCAGTTGGGGCTGGGTCGACCCAGGAGCCGTTTGCGGCCTAAAAAAATCCCACCTCATCTGGGGATCGAACCATAGACCACTGAGCTAGGAAGCCAGTGCACTAACCACTGTTCTTGAGCTAGGGAAGGCAAAAGCAGCGAGCAAGTTTAATGCCACCCCATCTCATTAAGAAAGCTGAATCTAGTATGGTGGTAGCCTATTTAATTTTTCACTCCACCAGTTTCTGCACTGCCACTACTTTACTGTTACCTTTAATTAGCTCAGATTATAATCTTTGTTCTTTGTGACTTCTGGCCAATGATGGGCACTTGGTATTAGCATGGATTATAATATTTGTTCTCGACGACTAATAGGCACATGGGAATCTTTTTCTTCTTTGGTCTTTGGCAGTGTTGCCACCTTAAATTTTGAAGAAAAAAAAAAAACCCTAAATAGTACCTTAAAAACACCTAGATACATCTTGATTTTGAATTTTCGGCTACTTTAGGCGATTTTTTAAGCTACTTGGGCGAAAAACCGAAAGCTGATCTAGGTGGTGTCTTAAAACTAATAAAGGAAAATGATACCTAGACGGGACATTAAAAAAAAACCTAGATCTAGGTGAATCCACCTAAGAGTGGCAACGCTTGTCCTCGGCCACTGACTGAGAAAGCTATTAGTAACCATCACGCTGGTGGCGTCTCGTAGGGCAGCAGCAAAAAAACTCCACCTTGTTCGCTGGGCTACGATCCTTCATGTGTTGTCCCCACTCTGATTATTTTTTGCATCTCTGCTTCCACAGTTCTCCGCCAGATTGCTGTTGGCCGGCCTTTTTTGTTTTTTCCCCTTCCTTCTGGGGTTATTCTTTCTTCTTCTTCCTCGTTCGTCCTGAAAAGGACGTTGGTTGGGTTGTGTCGCCGTTTACAGCGGGGCTGCGATATTTGCGCCTTTCGGCCCGACATATCCGACTTCCGCACGGCATTTTTGGGGACCGGGTTTGCCTTCCCTCTTCGATCCCTACTCTCTCGGCCAGACTGCAGTGATGCAGCCTGTTTCCAGGACCACCACTTGGAGGTGGAGTAGGGTCTTGGTCAGCTCTGGTTCGCTGACCCTGACGCAAGCAGTCAATCTATGAGTCGCCGACTGCATTGATCTCTTTTGCCGCGTCTTCAGTCCCCTTCTGGGGTTCATAGCATGGCAGTTCCGTTGATGGTGGCAGAGTCTCTTGGGATTAGTTTGGATTATAAACTTCCTTTTCGGACGACTTCCGTCCAGTAATGGGCACCTATAATTAGCTGAAATTATACGATTCAGAGAACCAAGAAAAAGGAAAGAAAAAAAAAGTGAGGTAGGCCTACTTCTGCGAAAGGTTATTAAGATTCTGATATTTACCTTTACCTAAACGCAGTATGTATGTGTGTGTGTGTCCATGATTATTTGTGTGAGTGTTTTTCCCCGATCAATTCAATTGGGTGCGTTTTTTTGTCTCATTTACCGGTGAGCGATTTCCCAGTAAGATTTATTATTATTCTAACACAGAAATTATTTACTTTGCAAACCAAAGGACGTCGTGTTTTGTATGGCGCACTTTAATGTCGTTAGTTTAACTGAACTAGGAACACGCAATGAATTTGTTTAATGTTTACATTTCTTCGTTTAGCTAGAAATTACAAAGGCTTCCAGCAGAACTTCACGCACATTGTTGCAGACTGCGTGCTCAGAATCGTCTGCGCGGTTTCAGCGCGAGGACTCTCCTTCTTCTTTGTAAGTGGTGGCTTCTTTTTTATGTATCCTTAGTTCATGACTGATACAGCAGCCAGTGGCCATCACGCCTAGTGGCATCTTGTAGGGCAGCAAAAAACTGTCTCCACTTTGCTCGGTCGGTGGCCATCCTTCGTGCCGTGCCCCAACTCTGGTTCATACTTTTCATCTCAGAATGGCGTGAATGAATACCCACTTCTATGCTGCACGTACAGCTCCCCTGTGGATCATAGATCCTTCATTTAGTTCATGCTAAGATATCATGTAAGCCTACAGCACAATCCGTTCATGTTATTTCCTTGTCTTATTTAACCTTGTTATATATGTCTCCACTTATCATCTTCATTTTGTTTGTCTCCATCAGAAATAAAGATCTAAGAGCTAAGATTAAAACTAAGCAGCGCGCGTGTTGTTTTTATAATGACAAACCTTTTTCCGGACAAATTCATTACACTTTTTCGAGACCAATGGGATTGTTAACATTCTGCAAAGCCATATTTCTGTGGCCTCCTGTAATCTTGGTTGTCTGTTCATTGTCAGCGATGTTAGTATCGGCTCTGAAAAAACTTACTTTATTGGACAAGATTTCTTGCAGGCCACGAGGTGTTTTGATTTTCCTTAAATATTTATCTATTGCTCCTAATATAACCGATAAACCCAGTATCTGGTTAAAAGGATTACGCCTCCTCAAAACAATAAAAAAATATTTTTGGACAACAGATGCTTTAATATTTTTTTTAATACGCAGAGCCTTTGTGTAACATTTTATCTCAGCCAGACGAGCTGCGTCTTTCCAGTTCCGTCAACAGAGTGGTAGAACATTCAATCTGAGTGATATTTTACCGAATTGACTTCACGTCAAGGAAAATATCGCGTTCATATCTTATGCAGTTCAAAAGGGAAGTGAATTTTAGAAAGCTAAGGAGGGGGGAGGGGGTAGTAAGTTTAATCCTGGGGATATCCTGTGTTGTGAGCTATCGTTTTTTCATGTTTGTCTATGTTGTGAGTTATTGTTTTTTGTCATTGTTGTCTGTGTTGTGAGTTATCGTGTTTTCATGGTTTTCTGTGTTGTGAGCTATCGTGTGAGCTATAAATATCTGGGGTCCACTATATGTAGTGATGGAAGATCAAGTAAAGAAATCAAGACAAGACTTGAGATGGCCTCAGCTGCCATGACAAGACTGAATGTGATCTGCAAAAGTAACATCAGTTTTCCTGTGAAGATCAAATTATACAAATCACTTGTATTATCTGTTCTCTTGTATGGGTGTGAGGGCTGGACATTCACTGCAGATACGGAGCGAAGGATTCAGACTTTCGAGTATAAATGTTATAGAAGAATTTTGCGCATTTGCTATAAAGAGCACAAAACAAATGTCTATGTTAGAGAGAAAATAAACACTTATGCAGGCCACCAAGAACCACTTTTGTCAGTAGTGAAACGTCCAAAGCTTGCCTGGTTGGGCATGTAACTCGTCATGACTCCCTTTCGAAAACGATCCTCCAGGGAACAGTCGAAAGTAAACGGAGAAGAGGAAGGCAAAGAAAATCCTGGGCTGATAACATCAAAGAATGGCTAGGACACGGTTTTTAACACACTTGTACGCATTGCTGAGGATAGAGAGCAGTGGAGGACCATGTCTGCTGATGCTTCCACCATGGCACCCCTACGACCAATGACGGGTTACGGGTTGAGATGAGATGATGATGAGCTATCGTTTGTCCATTGTTGTCTGTGTTGTGAGTTATCGTGTTTTCGTGGTTGTCTATGTTGTGAGTTATTGTCTTTTCATGGTTTTCTGTGTTGTGAGTTATCGTTTTCTCGTTGTTATCTCCCCGTGACTGTGTAGTTCTAGTATCCCACCACCCACCCCATTTTCAACATTCGTATTTATTCATGTTTTTTATCTTCTTATATCTTTTCTCTCACTCCATGCCCCGATCCTCACACTCCTACTGTTATTCTCAATTCCCCATCTCTCTCTCTCTCTCTCTCTCTCTCTCTCTCTCTCCATAGAGAACCAAAGACAAGAATAAGACTGCCTTGTTCTTCATGCATGTCGTACAGTGCGACTAATATGAGGTTGCGTATGGTGCTGGCAACCTCACACAAGGTAAACAATTACCACATAAACCACCACCACAAGTTGGTGTGAATATTTGGTGCAGACTTCCTGTAGGGGGACCAGATACAGTGGTGACTCCATGCTCTGTTGTTATAGTTGATCAGAATCTACCTCACTGCACTCCGGGCAAACCCATAGGTGCTCAGTCTCCCTCAGCAAATGTCGAAGAGTATGAATGCTAATTGTACCTGTCGCATGCTGGTTGTTCAAACGACGGATGCATCCTCTCTCACGTCCATCTCTACTAGTCCCACGTTTGATGCCACACTCTAACAGTCTCAGCCTTGTTGATTCATCCATTGCAGTGTCATTATCTAGCAGGCGATCATTAATAGCCCTAAGTATCTCTCCCTTATCCATGTCCAGTGTCCCCCACTGTGGGTGTTCTTGAGGCCAATCTGTCAGCTCTCTCATTGCCACGTACCCCTGCATGACCAGGACAGTAGATCCACACCAGTTCTTGAAGACTTGAGGATTCTATTGACGTTTTCCATTCCTGACAGGGGCGCAAAGGACGATAATGATGAAGTTATCCACTACGATGGTTTGGCCTTGACTGCAGAAGATTGGCTATTACGACACGTATGAGAAACTAAGAGCCAGGGATCTAGACCTCTAGGACGACCCAGGGTCCGCTTGGAGGACAACATTAGACAATCTCTTAAGAACCGAGTACTAGATTAGAATCAGACCATTAAGAAGACAGCCGATAGTATAGTATGGCGCTCTTGCTGGCACACCTCTACACCCCAGTGAGTAGAAGAGGAACGACTAAGTATATTCACTACGTACAAATAAGGATAATAAAAGACGTAAAAATGAGTGACTTCAGTCATCCTGTACTATCACAGGTGCCCATACTGTCACAGGTGCCCATACTATCACAGGTGCCCATACTGTCACAGGTGCCCATACTGTCACAGGTGCCCATACTGTCACAGGTGCCCATACTATCACAGGTGCCCAGACTATCACAGGTGTGTCTAGCGTTGTTTGGGTCATAGTCGGTAACTAGGAGACGCTACCCTTTGTTACTTGACCGCCAAGCTGAATAGCTGCGTTTTGTTAACCTTCCAATTCAGTGGCATGATATAGCCGTTTATATGTGCATTTATGATGGACCAGGGTCAGTCCTAGAACTCTACATGAGAGGAAACTTATGGAGGTTAGTGATTAACTAAATCCTTGGAAGGAGAAAGATAATCGTCTACTTTATACGAAGTAATTAGACTCACAGTCTCACTGTCGGCAGGTAGCCATT
Organism: Oreohelix idahoensis; assembly: GCA_024509875.1. Taxonomy (NCBI): domain Eukaryota; kingdom Metazoa; phylum Mollusca; class Gastropoda; order Stylommatophora; family Oreohelicidae; genus Oreohelix; species Oreohelix idahoensis. The sequence goes on from JAMPIV010001685.1 coordinate 449,601, forward strand.
CTATCTGCGCGTGCATATAGCTGTGATGTTCTGACGACAATTACTGCATTGTATCCTTAAACGGACATTGACATGTAAAACAGCAGTCTACGCTATTGATTGATTGATGCATGTACCTCATGTGTGAATTGAACTGTTTATGTATGTGTGTAATCCATATTAAATTGTGAAGGACTCGAACCGGAGGCATTATTCGTTGAATCACGTTACACCATTCAACCATTATGAATTATGTATTTTATATCAAGTTGCTGAGTTAATAAGATGAACAGTTGTTTACATCTTGATGCCAAGTTCAGGCATTACGACAAACCAAAGGTGAGGTTCACCCCATTCGCGTACGAATATTAGCACGATCAGAATTCAAGCAACACAACCAGTAACCACACACGAAAGTCCTTCAGCAGTGCCCAGACTATCACAGGTGCCCATACTGTCACAGGTGCCCATACTATCACAGGTGCCCATACTATCACAGGTGCCCATACTGTCACAGGTCTGCGCTTCCACAGCTGTCAAAACATCCTGTGTTAAAACACCTGCGAGCAATGTAGTAACCTTGACATACTTTAATCCACAAAGGATTTAAGTAAGTAGTCACAAGTAATTAACAGGTGGAGGGACATTCTTGTCTTTGTACTGTGCTGGCATTAAGTCTTGTTATTTGGAATAATGTTTTTTACAGAGAAGAATTATTTCCCAGGTTCTGAAGCGTGTCAACAGAATTAAATTGTTGTGATCGAAAATCTCCGGGGATTGAGGAATAGGCTACATCGCTACAGGGCATAATGGCTACAGGTTGTGATCACAGGTGTGTAACGGAGTCGGACAAGGGCAGAGTACATTTGGAGTTGGACGGCAGTGCTAAGTGGTTAGAGCACTTGACTGAGGGCAAGATCAAAACCTGGTAGCGTCACGCATCAGTCTGTCCACCTGTAATTGGGTACGCTGACTCTGTTCTAGAGTTAGGATAAGCAAAGGCAGCGAGGGAGGAAACAGGTCACCCCGCCTCATAAAGCTGGACCTTGTATAGTGAAGTCTCTAACAATTCGCCCCCTTCGACAGTATCGGATATGCTACTACCTTCACCTTATGCATACAATGAAGTAATAGCATCGCGGATTTTCTGGAACCACAGTTTCAATAGACGATCTATCGCTAACCTTATTAAAATGTTTCTTATAACGTAGGCCAACCATTACATTGTAACTACACTAATCTATACAACTGATAAAACGAATTACGTGGTATAACTTAAAATAACCAACAAAACTATAACAAATTATATAACTAATAGAAGCAATAAAATTAATATAACCAGTTCATTACATTTCAGTTCTCTGTGGTTCGGTGTGCCACGGCGCCCTGTCAATTGCCATTTGGTCAGTGTCTTTCCTTATCGTTTTTAAAACCCCTTTCACGTTTATCTCCAATTCTAATTTCTGTATGTGTGTTTATTTTATTCTACTTGTAATTCTCTTACACTTTGGATTCCAGAAGGAGAATTGACTTGCTGTGCTATCAAATGGTTACCTCACTGTGTTTTTAATCCAGCGCTTAGATCTTCTACTCACTTCTTGATCCACTGACGTTTGTGTGATTCTTTCCACCAGTTTTAATTAGCGATCATGTCGCACCATTTCAGCTATTCTATTCTGCGCATACACCCATATATGGAAGTCTGTAACTTTCTTATTGCCGTTTTTGTTGCTGTCTATAGTTTCAGATATACACGATAGAACTGCCTTGACTTTTGAGTTGAAGAGTGTTATTTTTGTGTTGCACATGGTTTATTTTGAGTTCCGTATACTTTCAATTGTAGTGAAAGTTTCTCTTGTCTTTTGTAAAAAAAAAACAATATCATTATCTGTTTCTCAACTTTGTCAAATATTGCTACTGTGATGGGGCCGAAAAGGACATTTCGCCCGGTTACCTGTTTCTAGGGTGCTGGGGCAAAGGAGAAACTGCCCGCCCATAATCTTTAGGCTTTTATTTTCGATGTATCTGCGCACATTCACAGTTTCAAAATCTGAAGTAGCTCTTCTGTCCCATAATTGTAAATGAGGCCATAATAATACCTGATAAGTCAAATTAAATGTGGTGTATAGTTGAAAACATATTTGAATAATGCAGCAAATAATAGCTGTAGGTTTTATTTGTGTTTTCGCTATTCCTAAAGCGATAATCGCGTGTATTGGCACATAAATTGACCTCTACCTACCAAATTAAACTGCCTAGCGCGCACCCCAAAGTGAGTGATTAGCCTAGTGCATATTTTTTTTTTTTTTTTTTTTAACCAGCGGCACTTGGGCTTTCAGCCCTTCGGCCCAATGACATATCATTGCGAGGCTGGGGAACCTGAGGACTTTCCTTCCAACCCGGTCAGGAGCTTCGCTCCTTCCCATCCACAGAGGGTTTATCACAGGAGCCGTTCAGGCTATTCAGTCAAATTTCCGGCCGTAAACATTTCTTCAAACGCCGACGCCCGGGTTTGAACCATGAACACCTGGTCGCCAGTACAACGCCGAAGCCATTACACCAGCGCGGCTCCCAGCCTAGTGCATATAAAAAGAGATAGCGAACTACCAGCGGCCCTTCTTAAAGTATCAGTCCAGACAAGAGAGGACGAAACGAGGCGCGCTGTGTACCCACACAGAAGAACACAAAGATATGACACGTGAGTTAATTTAAATTAGCTTTAGTATTCTGTAGTTTTATTATTAGTATTCAGCGTGTCTGTTCTAATGTTTAAATGAAAAAGTGAATGTGTTTCCAGGACCTGATAATTTAGTCTTAAAATATAATTGAGTGGAGATAATGTGTGGATATATTTCACTAGTGTTGAGACCAAATCACGTATGTAAGAGTTTAGTATCAAGTATTTCATCCATCAGACCGGGCAAATTAAAGTAAGAGTGTTTTATACATAAACCGGATAGAGAAGCATCTATTACTTGAATTTAGATGATATTGTACTGTTATCAGGATGGCAACCACGTGGTCATGAAATTGCGCGTCACCACGCGTGTGTATAAAGAAGACGCCAGTTTTATATTGTGTGAATTGAGACGGGGGTGGGAAGCAGATAAAGATAATGTTCCCCAGTAAAGGAAAGATATAGTTTTCGTGTTAATGTCAGTTTTGTTAAAGTCAAGAGTAATTATTTAATATCTTTAATGTAATAGTAATTGCGCATAGTTCACGATAGCCTACTTATCATAATTCTACTGTATATATTTAATGGGTTACTGTGAGGTGAGAATATGTATTTAGATTTCTGGAGAGCGCGAGGCCACTCCTTTGTTCATGCACATGTTTTTTCTGGTTGACGGACAGTGAGCATAAAAAACACCAATGTGGCAGGGTGTCTAGCACAAGCCGACACGCAGCATTATTATGCTATTGCAGTGGCTGTTTCGGTTAACGACGTGATGAGATTCACAGTACCCAGACACACAGTCGTCATATACGAAAACACGCTTGTTTGAACCAGGCGCACCAGTCTCTTTCAAATTACGTATATTTGCTTCAGAATGCAGTAGCGACAAATACTGATGTGGATCGTTACGAGGTAAGCTTATTCCATTACTGAGAGTATTTGTTGTACCCAAAATAAAAATAGTTGAATATTATTTTATGTCCATTTTATGATTATTTAATTATGGTTCTGTGAGGAATGGTTGTGAGAGCACGTGGGCTCACTTCAAGGTATATATTTCTCATTAAACTCCCTCCTGGAGGAACAAATGGGGCCAACCCCAGTTGGTTCGGCCTATATTAAGTATCTTTCATATGTTAGGGGAAACGGGGAAAGGTAACATTTTCGGTAGCAAAATCTGTCGTTACATGGTGAGATTGCCAGCCCCACTGCACAACACCTTGGGAGCTAGTTCATTGGACACTTGTTTAAATGAGTGTGTGTAAAGCATCAGTGAGTTGAAGCCAGCTCTTGCAAGTGGTTTCCGTAGCAACCTGTGGAACATAAGCAGTGATTTTGCCACCCCATGGTGCCAGAATTACTAGTCGCATTAATGACACACATGAGTGTCTGTGTGTGATAGTTCCATGTCATTGTGGCGGCGTGAACCAGTTTCAGGTGAGATCTATTGGTGAAAATTGTATTATATTATGATTTTAACTATTCTGTGCTTTGTTTGCTTCTTCAGATTAGCATCGGGCACTGTTGGGTGTTTTGTTTAGTTTTGTTTAGTTTTGTTTGGTGTTATGTTCCTTGGTTTATTTGTTTAATGTTTGCTTTGTCACTGAATGGGTTGTAAAAATAAATATAGCCCCTGCCTCTAGAATCAAGAGTTTTATTGTTGTTCGGGTCGGTGCGAGTGTGACAAGAGAGTGATCACACATCACAATATAATCATCATCATCTTCTCGCCCACCCTACCACACTACCAAGATATATGTTTGAGTTTCACATTTTGTATGGTTAAAGCTTCACGTGCTGTCTGGCAATCATTTGCTGCATGCTCATAATCTTTGTCTTTTCCATATTTATCTGCGCACACATACAGCTTCAATATCTATAGTTTGCCTATGACGTGGCTCTTCTGTCCCATAATCGTAATAAGAAACAATGCAAAAGTCTTGATAAGTCACAGCAATGGGGTCTGAAAATACACAGACGAAAAGATTATGAGAATAATGCAGCAAATGACAGAAAGATTACACTTGAAGCAACACCCCTTCAAGATGTTGAGTCATACCTATTGGCAGCAATGTATACAAAATTGACCTCTACCTACACCATCACAAGAACTGTCATGCTATGGACCCCAGAAGGAAGGCGAAACAGAGAACGACGAATAGCAACTTGGGAATGAACTGTGGAGGCCAATATGCAAAGCATGAACCAGAGTTGGGGCATTGCACGAAAGATGGGCACCGAACAACAAGAGGAGACGGTTTGTTTCTGTCCTATAAGACGCCACTAGGCGTGATGGTCAGTGATTGCTTTGTCATTCAGCAGCTAAGTATCTAGGAAGAAGAAGAATAGGATAGAGAAATTTGGAGGAACAAGCAGTAATTTCGAAGTAAAAATTCAGCAGACAAGAAAAGCTTTCATTGTATTGAGAACTATATGGAAAGCATATGCACAATATATTCTAATTATAAACCGTCAGGGGCTCAGCTGGTTAGTTTGTACATTAGAATAAAGAAACAAACAAAAAAACAAAAAAACACTTGAATAGATGTGGAAACTGAATAAGACAATCTCTGACACGGTTTTGAACCACTCGTAGATGACAGATGACAGGTTACAGATGACACGCCGGTTTGTTTCGATTTTGTCTACAGATCCCTCTCCAAACAGTCGAAGTGTGCCAAGTGGTTTGTTCAAGGGGAGAGTTCCGAACAAAAAGGGTGGACTGGAGTTAGGGCCCAATATTTCAAGAATACAACAACCCGCTGAATTGTGTATTGGTGGCTGAGCGGTTAGAGCGCTTTCTCCCGCTGCAAAGTTACTGTGTTCCGGGATCGCAACCTGGGAGCGTCACGTTCCAGTGTACCCAACTGTAAATCGGTACCTGACTCTAGTGTGGAAAGGCAAAGGCATCGAGGACAGCAGATGGCCACCCTACTTTCTTAAAAAAAACTAAAAAAACTTTGACCTAGTATAGAGAAGTCTCTAACACTTCCTAAGGCAGTTTCTGATGTGGAACAACGTTTACCCATGCCCCGTAGCGTAACACAGTGCAGACTTTGTTGAACATTGAATCAACTTCAGGATGTGGCAAGATTTTACAGCTGTCTGGTAGATTACAATCGTTTACCGTAAGTTTTAACACAACAAGATTACAATGGTTTACGGGAAGTCTTAACACAATACGATTACAATGGTTTATCGTCAGTCTAAACACAACAAGATTACAATGGTTTATCGTCAGTCTAAACACAACAAGATTACAATGGTTTATCGTCAGTCTAAACACAACAAGATTACAATGGTTTATCGTCAGTCTAAACACAACAAGATTACAATGGTTTACCGTCAGTCTAAACACAACAAGATTACAATGGTTTATCGCCAGTCTAAACACAACAAGATTACAATGGTTTACCGTCAGTCTAAACACAACAAGATTACAATGGTTTACCGTCAGTCTAAACACAACAAGATTACAATGGTTTACCGTCAGTCTAAACACAACACGATTACAATGGTTTACCGTCAATCTAAACACAACAAGATTACAATGGTTTACTGTCAGTCTAAACACACCAAGATTACAATGGTTTACTGTCAGTCTAAACACAACAAGATTACAATGGTTTACCGTCAATCTAAACACAACAAGATTACAATGGTTTACCGTCAGTCTAAACACAACAATATTACAATGGTTTACCGTCAGTCTAAACACAACAAGATTACAATGGTTTACCGTAAATCTTAGCAAGATTACAATAGTTTAACATCAGTCTTAACACAACAAAATTACAACGATTTCCCGTAAATCTTAACAAGATTACAATGGTTTACCGTCAGTCTTAACAGAACGCGATGACAGACGCTCCAAGGAGCAGTCCACTGGTGTTTGTCTACAGCACTTTATTGATAAGAGGATTCCCCACAGGCTTAATGATTGCGGATTTGTGTCGCTATCAATTTTTTAATCCATCCTTTTCTTTCACTCAGTGATTGTATTGTGAGTCATCGTCGGAAAATTGTATGATTTGTTTTCATGACCGTGTCATCTATGAGATCTGACTCGCTGTCACATTGTACTTCTTTAATGTATCCACCACTTCATCGACATAGCTTGTTCTGGATTTTCCTTTAACTTTTTCCATATTGATATCGGTAGATCTAGCTTGTGTCAGTAGGTCATTTAACTAATATCGGTAGATCTAGCTGATGTCAGTAGGTCATTTAACTAATATCGGTAGATCTAGCTGATGTCAGTAGGTCATTTAACTAATATCGGTAGATCTAGCTGATGTCAGTAGGTCATTTAACTAATATCAGTAGATCTAGCTGATGTCAGTAGGTCACATGCATACCTGTACATACTCTATTGTATTAGTGTTGCTAAAGAAATATGCTTAGTCGTTTCTCTTCTACCGTGACGTGTAGAGGTTTGGAAGAGAGAGCGCCATACTATCCTGTCGTTTTTTCTTCCTTCTGGCCTGGTTCCATTCTAGTCCTCGGCCCTTCGAAGATTGTCTCATGTTGTCCTCCCAGGGGACGCTTAGTCGCCCTGGAGGTCTGGATCCCTGGCTCTTAGATTCCCATACTTGTCGTGGTAGCCGATCTTCTCTCATTCTGCAGACGTGACCATTCCATCGTAGTTGGGACTTGTTCTACTTGGGTCTGCAAAGGCTGGGTTTTTAGGCCTTGATGTTTCGTCTGGTTGCGGACCATGTCTCGCTAAAGAAACATGCGACAGGGTCAAATTGACAAAAAGCTACAGTGCGATATCGATTTACGCAAATTCGAAATTACGCGAGCTGGAAAAAAAAAGAAACAAAAAATATCACTAATAATATTAAAATTCAAAAATTCATGTTTTTATTTTATGATTCTTATATTTTAGGTTCGTTATCCTGTGCTCTTTTGTTTTTAATCAAAACTATTTCTAAGTTAAGAAGCTACTTTGCAGAAGCATCTTCCTAACTGTAAGCTATTGAATTTCTATGGAGAAAGTGGTCTCATTTTACGAGAATCTCAAATTAAACGCGCTCCTCTGTGACGTCACATTCGCGTAAATTGCTAGTGCATCCTGTCACTTCTTGTGTGATCACGGACATTTCTAAAAGGCAGCTGATCTCGAAGGTTTAACCTCTCCAACCATCCTCGTTTTCCGCTAAGAAGGTGCGGATAGGGTTAGGCGTTGCCCGTATGTGCTGAACGAGTTACGTGACAAGACTTTAGAAACGACAATTAGTGAAACTACATTCCTTTACTGCTGAATTGTGGAATAGAATGTTACAGGAGGTAGTTTAATCTTGACAATATACTAGATCCAGCTTCGAGAGGTGGGGTGGTCAGTTTCCTTCCTCGCTACCTCGCCGTCCCTAACTCAGGAGCAGCATGAGGTACCCATTTACAGCTGGGTAGACTGGAGCACGACGACACCTTGTTTCGAACCTTTGCCAGCGCTCTAACCACTCAGTGTAGAGATTAAAGGGTACAGATAAAGTAGGAAATAAGTAGAAAAGTCCATACTTTTCTTGCGTGTACAGAAATCGCTAATTCCTCTTGAAGCGTGGGACGTAAAGCGAACTGTATTGACAGAAAGAAAGAAGAAAAAGAAAGAAAATTAAGCTATTATTGCTCACTTGGCTTCAAGGTTAACAGCGAATTTACTTTTGGACTGGAAGAAAATAAAGCAGAAGAAATATCTTTATTCCAGCCATTGGATGGCTTCCATATATCGATTTTGTAATCGAACCTTATATACATACCCGGTAATTCACGCCGTGTCAGTACCACAGTGTTTTAATACGGCAGCTGATGTAATCTTCCCCCCCCCCCCCCTTTTTCACTATGACCCCCAATTATTACCTTCATGGCAATCTTAACTTTAAGCTTAGTCATTCTCTGTCTTTTCACAGTCAGTTTGTTTCTTTCTAAACCTTGCGGTCGTGAATATGGGTTGATCATTAATCAGATTGATCACATATGCATAAAGAAGAAGTTTAGATCATCATTACATGACGTAAAGGTAGCGTAGTGGTTAGTGCACTGGCTTCCTAGCGCAGTGGTCTATGGTTCGATCCCCAGATGAGGCGGAACATTTTTAGGCCACAAACGGCTCCTGGGTTGACCCAGCCCCAAATGGGTACCAGAGCTACTCTGGGAAGGTTAAGGCGGCCGGCGTGATGCCGACCACATCACCCCTCGTGTGCCGACGGTCAAGATAATATGGGCCTAACACCATATTCCCAATATGCCTCAATGGGCGTGTAACGGGATTCTTTACCTTTACCTTACATGACGTAAATGTATGTAGAGTAGCAGAAGTGACATCAGGTCACCACCTTATGTTAAAAAAAAAACAATATTAAAACAATGAGGAAACCTGATGATAACATTACAAGGCAGTCCTTGTTCTGGAACCCACATGGAAAGAAAAGGCAGGGATAGAAAAAAAAAACGAATGGAAAAGAGAGCTGGAGACGGAAGTGAAAACAGTGAGGAAGATAATGAAAGAGCTTAAGCTGATGAGACGTGACAGGATGACGTCACATGTGTTTGCTGAAGGCCTGTGCTCCTTGGGGAGCTAAAGGGTATTGATTGATTGACTGATTGATTGACTGATTGATTGATTGAATGACTGATTGATTGACTGATTGACTGATTGATTGACGGACTGATTGACTGACTGACTGGTTGATTGACTGACTGATTGATTGACTGACTGATTGATTGATTGACTGATTGATTGATTGATTGGTTAACGCTAAGAAAGAAAAGACTATGATAATTCAAATTCGCATAACGTATGGTTTAAAAAAATAGTTTTTCCTCGTTGTGGCGAGGCGCGCATCGTTCTCATTAGACAAAAGGACCGTCGGTTATGTTAGGGCGCATGTCTATATTAAAAAAAAAACCCTTATACTCTATACTCGACTCGGGTTTTTTTTATAACCGACTTTACTCGACTCGGGATTAGCCAGTATTGGAGAACCAACCAACTTAGCTGTCCTCATTCATAACTCACTCATACGGAGAAACCAACAACGGTTTTGTTAAAAGCAGTCAGTAAATAAAATTCTTCAAACAGATTATTATTTTTCATTATTATTTCTATTGATTTGTGTAATTGTTTGAATAAAAGTGATAGTGACAACAAACAGTTATCGATAACAAATTAGACTGACTTGGGGCTCGACTATTCGGAATTTACGAAACACTGAGAGACTTCAGACTTGGTAGAAAGACTTGAAGACAACTCTGCTAGTTTTATTGATATGCGATATCTCGGTCGTTACAACAATGTCATTTAACACTCGCAAGCACCAATGCGTTAATGCGCTGTGCTATAACACAGCTTTATTTTTGTCCAGAATTACGGCCCGGTAAAGGCAAAAATGAAATGGGTGAGATGGGAAACCTGTCTTGAGAGGTTGTGATCAATGTTTACTTATTTAGCGTTAAGTCTGTAGTAAGTCAGGCCTTGATATGAGGGTGACTCATGTATTGCCTGGTGTTGATCTGAATTTTAAAGTCAGTGTTGTGGGTATTGCTGGCAGGTAGGTGATATTAATAGTCTTTTAATAATAATAATAGCCCCTTCAGTCATAACTGACTATGGGAATGCGCCCCTGAGGTGACAGCCCTCAGCTGCTTACTTTCGTGGTGTTCCTTTCCACGTTTTCTCCTCTCTTCGGCTTGTTGTGTGAGCTCCTTTTCGCCCAAACTGAGGTGGCACCGCAGATAGCATCGCCACTTGGTGCGATCGGCAACTACATCCTCGCAGGTTGCTGGATTTATGTCCAGGGCCCTCATGTCTCTCTTGCACACATCTTTGAATCTCAGCTGCAGTTGCCCAGCTGCTCTTTTGCCATCTGCCAGTTGTCCATAGAAGATATCTTTCGGTATGCGACCATCTTCCATGCGGTGGAGGCGACCATCTTCCATGCGGTGGACATGGCCAAGCCAGCGTAGTCTGCGCTGTCTAAGCAGTGTACACATGCTTTGAAAGCCAGCACGTGACAACACCTCGATATTTGTCACTTTATCTTTCCACGAAATACCGAGGATGTGGCACAGAGACCGTAGATGGAAGGTATTGAGCCTTATTTCGTGTTTAGCATAGGTTGTCCACGACTCGCTACCATACAGAAGTGAGCAGGTGACGCAGGCGTTATATACCGCAGCTTTGGTCTTCATTGTGAGTTTGGAGTTTCCCCAAACATGCGATATGAGACGAGGGATGGGTATGAAACAAAAAAAAAAAAGGTGATTCATCTTACGAGGACAAAAGACAAAGAAAATAGCCAACGTTGCGGCCACAAGGCCTTCGTCAGGGAAAGGATAGAAAGTGAAGGCTAGATAGGACACATAAGAATCTAAATGAACATAAACATAAAACATGGACACTTCCCCAAAGGCAGCTGAATCCTAACACGCTTGCCGCCGAACAGACGTGCGTCCCCGGAAAATGAAATGACTGCCACTTCCGGATGTAAACAGTACATACTAAGAAACTGAACAATAAACTACCCAAACGTAATATTAATGAGGACTGGAGATAGAAGAGGACAGAATGAGTTGGAGATAGAAGAGGACAGAATGAGTTGGAGATAGAAGAGGACAGAATGAGGACTGGAGATAGAAGAGGACAGAATGAGTTGGAGATAAATAAATATTAAATAAAAAATCAAGACATATTGAACGGTTTCACAGCCACATGAGGCTGAAGTTCCAATTTAGACAGGAGGACAGCACTCCGCAGTCTCAGGCCGAATCGCACGTTTTTCTCACTCTACGAAACCTCCCTTTACACCCAAACCTGGGGCTTATCACGCCGTAGACGTGTATATCAAGAACACCATCCATGACATTCAGAAGCTCCGCCATCGTAGATTGCATTATTCCAATCTCACGTCTGCAGAGTCCCGTGCTCTCTCCCTTCTTCGCCGTAGAGATGACATTGTCATCAAACCGGCTGACAAGGGAGGAGCCATTGTCGTCTGGCAGAAGGACTTATACCTACGTGAAGGTAAAAACCAGCTGACCAATGGCTCTTTTTACAGACCCAGGACCAACGATGACACTGTCTCCAACAATCGCATTGTACACAGCAATATTAAACAGCTCATCACCAGTAATGACTCCCCCCCTTTCCGCATCTGATCTTAGAATTCATGAAAGTTCTTTGGGCAAGCCTGTATTCTACATGCTCCCCAAAATTCATAAGATCGACAACCCTGGCAGACCTATTGTCTCGGCCTGTTCCTGTCCTACTGAACACATCTCCGACTTCCTCTATAGCATTTTCCATCCTATCGTTGAGAATCTTCCCTCCTTTGTCAAAGACACTAATCATGCTCTTATAACTTTCTCCTCTATCCGACTCTCAGTAGACCACTCCAACCGTCTTTTCTTGTTAGACGTCTGTTTTCTGTATAGCTCAATTCCCCACTCTGATGGTCTCCGAGCTCTTCGGTTTTTTCTTGACCAGCGCACTTGTCCTTCTATATCCACTGACACTCTTCTCCGTCTTGCTGAACTGGTCCTTCAACTTAATTCCTTTGAATTCAATGGTCAGTTTTTCTACCAAATTAGTGGTGTTGCTATGGGAACGAAGATGGGTCCTAGCTATGCCTGCCTGTTCATGGGCCATTTGGAGTATCAGATATGGCAACAATACTGAATCAACTATGATTGTTTTGTTTTAAAATAACATGTAACAAATTTAATAATCAATTAGTTTTTATAACGATGGAATGATGGTGAATTTTAGATGTATGTAAAATTGTCTTCACTGAGACAGGGGTTGAGGATTTATAAGAAAATTGTCCTTTCGCTGTTTCCTTAATAAGAACTTAGCTGGTCTAAGTGAGTCCTGCAGCCGTGGCTTTGTCAATTCTTTTGTGATAAGGGCACTTCTTCACACAACTCGTGCAATGTAAGCGGTTAGTGTTGAATCCCTGCTTTTGACTCACAACTAGTGACGTCGAAACTTTAGTCTTGCAGCTTCGTACCACGAACAGTCTGATAGCTTCGTACCACGAACAGCCTGATAACTTTGTACCATTACAGTCTGATAGCTTCGTATCACGAACTTTAGACAAAATAGAAAGAACAAATGCTTCTGCTAAGTACACTTGTCGGCTGCAAATTAGCAGGCGCATTGTTTTTCTTTCCACCCATCAATGTTAGCCTCACTGAATAATTATTCTCCCTGAGTATACACAGTATAACTTAGAGAATATGATTAGAAATCACCGTCATTCTTCTGGGTACTTTAATGGGGAAAATGTGTATGGGCAGCGCGAGGGCAATGGCTTGCCTGAATTACAATTAACAAGGTACATATATCTCACAAAATGATACTATACACTTGATGCACATGTGATGTAATCATCACTCATCACTGCTCCATTCGGAGTCTGGGGTCACCTCTGCTGTCGGTTTTCTGTACGACTAGCAAGAAACAATCACCAGCGCTTGCTGTAGTGGTTTATGAATATACTATTTTCATATGTTGAGGTTGCCAGCCTCATATATAACCACTTAGCAAGGAAAACATGTCAAATTCACATTTGTAAAATATAGGTTCACAACTTACCCCAAATGGGATCTACAATCTCCTGGCACAGTTAGAATGGACACAGCAACTTAGGTTAGATGCTTTCGAATCACTTGGTCTGGGACATTTTAGTATTCCTCTTATGACGGGTGATCTGATTCCTTAGATCTCCAGTCTTTGTATCTAAAAATGCGGATTTACTTTTAAGGTCATAGTTGCTCAAATACTTCGATCTGTCACTTACAATTTTTGGAATCCTTTGTCCGGTCCTTCTCTCTGGCTCTGGTGAATTGCTAGCTTGACGTGGCGATGCAATCTGATCTGTGACTCCGATTTCGATAGATTATATTGCCATTTCTCAGGTCAAGTACCAGATTGTACTTTTAGACCAACTTGCCAATGAAAGTCAGAGTCTATTCCGGCTCTCAAATCAAACCAATGGTAAGCTCTTTAGAGCTATGTGGGTCGGGGTTAGATCATTAGTAGCCCTCGCGTGTTTTACATTTATCACTTTAAAAATTTAAACGCGTGACCTCTTTCAGATATGTCCATAATACTTCCGATTGCACCTTTATGCAAACTCACAAACACATCTGTGAACTCATTTCCTGGCTGATACTTTCCGCCCATGTTGTCTCCTCTGTCGGGTTATCTGTAATAATTACACAGAGATGGCCCAGCGGAAGCGATTACGTATTATCACCTGCGTTTGAGTAAATCCCTCAGACGGATTTCTTAGACAGCCAGTCTGGCTTTCTCTCCATCGATAGTGCGCGACCACCTTGCATCAACAAAGATCGTCTCTATCAAAGGTGGCTGGACGATTTAAGTAATAAACGTATTATCCGATGACCTGTCTAATTAGTCTTGTCATACGACGATTCACAGGGCGATACGTAAACAAGTATGGGAGCGGCTAGGCAAAAGTGTAAGGGCGTAAAATATGTCAAATAATAGGACCATGAGGGAGAGAGAGAAGGGCGCAAAAGCACATGCACAAAACGTTTTGTGACACCGCGAGAGGCCAGCGCTGTAACCACTCCGCCAGTCGAAAGCTCAAGTAAGTTATACACTTGTTAAAGAATATATCCATGTATTTTATACGTCTTATATGCAATAAATGCTTTAGTTTTATATCATGTAAAGTGTAGGCTTGAGGAAATGTGACTAAACCACACGGACATAGAAGGAGGTTATTGAGAGATAAAGTACCGTGCTGTAGTGCGCAAAACGGCTCCGGGGGCAGATACACTTAATGTCTAATGAGGCGTTTATGCTTCTGATGATCATATTCCTTCTTTTCCTTTAAAAAAAAATAGACAGAGACGTAATAAAGGCGCCATCTTCTTAGTGTTTTAAAATGCATGATTAATTATCACCATAATTCTTCTCTTCGCTCCTAATGGACCATGCGGACGCCACTAAAGCGGGTCTCTTTGCAGGAAGCATACATGACAGCAGTCACGCGCTCTTGCAGCAACGGTTTTTGAAACTGGTTATTGTAGAACTAAATTTGCCAAACTAATCCTGGATGCTAATCAGTGTATCACTTCCTATGGCATCAGAATAGTTATGCAGTGGATCCCTGGTCACTCAAATACACCAGGTAATGACAGAGTAGACAGATTAGCAAAGAAAGGAACAAGACAAGAACAACCACTCACAGCAACAACTCTCCAAACAGCCAAATCACGAACAACAACAAAGAAGCCTGGCTGAACAGGTGGGTTATAGGAAACACAGGGAGAGAGGTTTACAGACACGTTTCCTGATCCAAATGACAACATCAACCACCTTACAAGGAAGGATCAGAGCACCATTTTTTCGGCTCAGATCATAACATATACCACTTAACAGTCACGTGAACAGAATCCAACCACACAATTCTACAGAGTGCCAGCTATATAACTACCCCTACGAAACTTTTGACCACCACCTCTTTGTGTGCCCAGCACTCGATGATGTTAAGAAAATGTTCCTTCCTCCCAGGCCAGATAAGTGGAACACCTTGTACAGAGAAACAAAACAACTTGTGAAAACATTCAGATATCACTACATGACATTGGGCCGACGGGCGAGAGCCCAAGGACCGCTGGATCAACAACAACAACTTTTACAGGATAAGATTGCCTGGTCAGTGGACAGCCGATAAGATTGCCTGATCAGTGGACAGCCGATAAGATTGCCTGGTCAGTGGACAGCCGATAAGATTGCCTGGTCAGTGGACAGCCGATAAGATTGCCTGGTAAGTGGACAGTCTCATATTAGTCACCTTTTACGTATTGCATGAGAGAGCACTGGTCTGGTTCCTATTTTGTCTTAAATCCTAGATTACCATTCAGGAAGTAAATTGGATCTTTTCTGGACAAGGTTAATATGGGGAGAGTTAAAGGTTTGTCAATTTGCATATCGAATTTCTCGTTTATTGCTACCCCGCGCTCCCTTCCAGCAATAAGCACTGTTTTAGTTAAGCCAATTGGATCTAGCTAAATGCGTTATTGCCCGACGTTATTGTCTCTGGGGACATTATTATTCTTTTAATGTTATCCGAACGGTAACAAATAACATTTATTGGCTGGCCCACAGTATCTCAAGGGATAAAGCTGAAACTTCTTGTATAGAGACAGTATTAAAAGTTTCTGTTTTATTGCGCAGTTCCTGGTGGGGCATATGCCCTCAATCATCTCGCTGTATGCCATTTTGTGCTGGGTATTTTTTTAAACCAGTTTTTATTTATTTTAAGTGACATTTGGTGGCGAACTCGCTTACAAACTTAAATTGACATTCAGGGACTATACGAAACAGCATGGAGAAGTTAGTTGCTGGGATGGGACTCATTTTTAGAAGTCATAAATGGAGGCTGTGGTGATATTATAGCTAAGATGCGAGGGCTGATTTAAACCCCAGGTCAAGATGGCATTCAAAGTGAAGGAAAGAGAAGAAGTACCAGCAGACTGGAAAGAAGGATATCTGGGTCAAGGTTGCTAGAGAATGAAGATTTGTAAGAATGCGCAAATTAAAGTGAAATAATGTTACTATCAGTGCCGTGGGAAATATTAAACAGGACCATACGAGAGAGAGAGAGAGAGAGAGAGAGAGAGAGAGAGAGAGAGAGAGAGAGAGAGAGAGAGAGAGAGAGAGAGAGAGAGAGAGAGAGAGTAAATGGCCATTTACAGATAACTGAGGAAGGAACAGGCATGTGTTCGACAACCCAGATGCTGTACAGACCAGTCGCATAATAGTACAACATAGTTGTAATTGAAGTCATCAATTCACTCTGAGTTTGTGGACTAAGAAAGGCATTTCCAGTTTAGACAGATAGTCGCTTTGAAAACTGGTGAGCCATTGTGAAGTTGATCAAAGTTCTAACTGTTAATTTTTCCTTTCACTGTTGCCGTGAAGCGTAGTCGGGAGCTGAAGTTTGTGTTACTGAGCCAAGTAATAAAGTATGTCACCTTGGCTGCTGTCAGCCCGTGTTGTTGTGGTATGTCTGTGATGTTGTCTATCTGTCTGTTTCTTGGTCTTCCCCGAGCTTGCTAATGTTTGACTTGATCAAATGCCTCATTGCAGTCTAACAATAAAAAAAGCATACAGAACGGATTGTACTTCATGTAACAGAATAAGTGAGTCCGCTGAGAGAACAACATGAGACAATCTTTGAAGGACCAAGGACTAGAATGGAACCAGGCCAGGAAGAAGACAGCTGATAGGATAGTCTGGCGCTCTCTCTTCCAAACCTCTACACCTCACTGTAGAAGGGGAACGACTAAGTAAGTAAGTAAGTAACATAATGTGTGTGTGTTGGGGGAGGGGAAATGACAAACACTGTGTGTGAGGGAATGCATGTACTAGAATGTTAGTGCCGAAAAAATGTGCCTTAAATGTTCTAAGATATATATGGCATTGATGCTGGCTTTACCTTCTTCAAATCCTTATTGTTCGTCACCAGTTTCTGACTTTATTTTACTTCTCTGTTGTCTTGATAATTCTTAATAAAAGCTCTGATTAGTTGTTAAAACAAAACAAACACATTGTCAGCGTGAACGTGTGACTTGAGTCTAACTACCTGGCTTTAGAAGTCATTTAATGTTAACGATGTGATACCCCATAACAGCACGTAGAGCTATAGTTTAATGCCTGGTACCGCTGACAGGATGTGGCATAAAACCAGAAGCAGTATGACTTTTCTGCATTTGTGTGTGGCACATTTGGGTTAGTTTTGTTCCAAGTGGGATCGAAGGTTAGGTTAACACTGGGTGACATTTGATACTGCATTGCTTTGTGTCATATTTCTCTTGTCATGGATCATGTTGCCTCGATTGCAGTTGACATCTTGAAGCATCCCACGTCAGAGTAATTTTATACGCTGTTGCTGTGGTGGTTCATGTACAAGTTTGTTTCACATGAAGTTGCTGTCAGTCCGGCATATCACATCACGTTAAGAGCATCACTACCGTTTAAATATTCTCAAGTGTTGATGTAAAAAAAAAAATATTTTTTTAAATTGTATGACTGACACACTACCTCATACCTTCTATGTCTCACTCACACACACACACATTCTCTCACACATGCATTCTCTCTCTCACACACAGATTCTCTCTAAATTCTGTCAAAGGTCTTGCACACATTCTCTATAACACGAGCGCTGTGTCACAGCTCTTACCTATATTTTCTCTCCCACATACACATTTTCTCTCACACACATTCCCTTTCATTTCTCTCACACATTCTGTCTCAGTTCTCACACATATTCTATCTCATTTCTCTCACACACATTCTCACTCAGTTTTCTCGCATACATTCTCACTGTAACATACATCCTATGTCGTTTCTACCACACATTATCAGTTCACTCACACACAATCTGTTCTTTCACACACAATCTGTCTCAGTTCTCTCACATAATTCTTTAAATTCTCTCACACTTATTCTCTCTCAGTTCTCTCACACACATTCTTTCTCAATTCTCTCACGCATATTCTCTCATACACATTCTGTCTCAGTTCTCTCACATATTCCTTTAGGATCTTTCACACATATTCTTTCAGTTTTCTCACGCAAATTTTCTCTCATAGACACATTCTGTCATAGACACATTCTCTCTCAGGTTTCCCTCAAACACATTAGTTCTTTCACACACATTCTCTCTGTTCTCACCCACACAATCTCTCTATCACCGACACATTCTCTCTCACACGCGTTCTCTCTCATTTCTCTCACCCACATTATCGCTCTCGCATAATCATTTCTCAGTTCTCTCACACAATTTCTCTCTCAGCTCTCTCACACACATTATCTTTTAATTCTCTCACTGATACATTCTATCTCCATTCTCTCACACACATTTTATATCTCTCACAGACACATTTTCTTTCAGGCCTCTCACACATTCTCACTCTTTCAAACTTATTTTCTCTAAGTTCTCTCCCACACAACGTATCTCAACCACTCATATGTTTTGTCACAGTTCTTACACCCACCCTCTCTCACACACTTCATCTTAAACTTGTTCTCTCAGACATTTTTTGTTTTGGCACTAACATTCATTCCCTAACATGCATTCCCACACACACAGTATTTGTCATCCCCCCTCCCCCAACACACACACACACATTCTGTTACATACATGTCAGTCAGAGTTTCTCTTACATAATACAATCTGGGTCAGTCAGAGTTTCTCTTACATAATACAATCTGGGTCAGTCAGTTTCTCTTACATAATACAATCTGGGTCAGTCAGAGTTTCTCTTATATAATACAGTCTGTCAGTCAGATTACACACGTTCTCTAAAACACATATCCTTACACAATTCTGTTACACATATTCGCTTACGCACATTCTCTTACATACTATGTAACACACATTTTCTGTATTCTCTTACACAGTTCTGTTACACATGCTCTATTACACACATCCTCTTACATACAGTTCTCTTACACGTATTCTCTTACACAAGTTCTCAGACATATACGCCAGTGCCACACCATACCCTATCTCTGACTCTGACATACACACACGCATACTTTACAGTATCAGTATACCTAATTATGCCATCTCTGTATATCACACACACACACACACAGACACACACATACACACACACGCACACACACACACACACAGACAGAGACACACACACACTTTGTCAGTATGCCTATATTCACGTCTTTTACACACACCATTCACAAATCAAATGAATCATACCTGCCGATAGGTAAGCACACATACGTTTGGCTTGGCGCAGTGCTTTTCAACCTTGTTTTTTTTTTTCACCTACGTACCGATAATGCAGGCAATGTATCTACCTACACATTTCATCAAGTATTGACAATGTTAATAGCAAGGCCGTCTTTTGGACGGTGAGAGAGGTGCGGCCGTACCAGGCGCCATCTTGATGGGGATGGGGGCCGCTGAAAAGTTTTTTAAAAAAATTAAAAACAATAAATTAAGCACCCCCATATAAAAATGCATGCTGAAGTCGGATGCACTGGGCCGCAAGGCGCAAACCGCATTAAGATGATGGAGACGTTAGGAACCTTCAGCAGACTACTATCTGTGTTAGAACCATTAATGTAGAAGTCTGAGGACGAACGAGGAAGAAGTAGCAGAAGAAGACAAAAACTTTAAAATAATAACTGAGAGAAGATTGTTTCGGAGTTTAAAATGCGAACTATTTTAATGTTTACGTTTATTTCATTTCTTAAATACACGTTCTTCGGTTACTCTGTGTCAATATTGTTCACTTAAATACACGTTCTTCGGTTACTCTGTGTCAATATTGTTCACTTAAATACACGTTCTTCGGTTACTCTGTGTCAATATTGTTCACTTAAATACACGTTCTTCGGTTACTCTGTGTCAATATTGTTCACTTAAAAAAACAAAGTACACTGAGGACCCATCTATAATACTACATCAGTTTTAAATCGTAAGATTCTAAAAACTTATGTGGGTCATGTTTTTGTAAAATACGACAGCGAAAATCACTTATGGTTATGGAAATTATAGTTTGGTCCAACCCAAGCGTGTTGGGTCCGTAGGAGTACAATACAGTACGGCACGAGTGGGGGAGTTATCTACATGCTTGTAGCCGTATTAGTTCTTTGTCTTTACTGTCATAGGGAATTCACATCTTTATCTAATTAAACAGATAGGCGCTTGGGGGAAGAGAGGGGGGGGGGGGAGATATGGGACACATTCAAGAAACATGTTTTAATGGCTTTACAAGGTAGTACCTGTTCTGGACTCCCCAAACGTTCAGGTTTAGAGAAACCAAAGACACATGGAGATAAGAACTAGAGATAGAAGTGACCCGAATGATGACACGAGAATGAGAATGCCTTGAGCCGATGTCACACGACTAGACTCGGCACCAGTTTGTTGAAGTCCTATGCTCCTTGAGGACCTGAAAGGCGAAGCTGATGATGGTGACTTTCTTATTTAAAAAAAAAAAAAAATTTGCCTCTTTTTGGCGAGGAGTGCGCCGTTCAAGCTAGACACAAGGTCCGTTGGTTATATTAGGGGACATGTCCAAATAGCGGTCTGTTTCAGTGATTTGGTGATATAATTAACTATGATGACGACCTAAGTCTGCTGTGATGTGTGCAGATCTGAATATTCTCTGACGATTCTGTTTACCTAGTCAACGCGTCGTTTTTCTAGTGGTACGTATGCTGTTTCTCTCATCTGTTCTGGGAACATAGGCACAGAAGCGGTGATCAGTATGGTTTGAGTTGTATACACTTTCGCTGTTTTGACTTGATTAAATTCTGTGTAGAACAGGTGTTTCTCATATTCTGTCACCTAATACTTTTACCCGACACATTGTGGATTTTGTTTCGTCTTTTCAATATGTTAAAAAAGCATTTTAAAACATCCATTCAAACTTAAAAAAACGCATTGTAACAAAAAAAAAAACAAAAAAAAAAAAAGGTTTATCAGCATCTTCATCTCCAACCAGAAGACCCCCGAGTCGTCTCCCACGGTTTGAAGATCACTTCTGTACAAGTTTGAGATAACCGTATCGTTCACGAACTCGAGTGGCAAAACCTGGTATCACCGACTATCAAACAACAGACAGGTAAACATGGAATAGATTCGTAAACTGGAACACCGGATTTTAATTATCTCTAAGTTATTAGCCAACGCCTTATTGGATTAAAGGCCTGGTAATGATATTCGTGAACTTATGTTTTGTATTTACTTAGTTCATAAATCTTCTTATTCTAGTATCATGCCGACTGGTGTGTGTGATCATGTCTCTCCACAACTTCCTGTCTCCAAGGGCTGTTTATCTATTCTCGTGTTGACTAATGTCCATGCCACGATGCCATACTGTCCAGTATTTTTCCCATTGTCACATTATATTCCAGCTTTCCTCTTGTCATAATATGTCCTGTCCATTCCTTCCCTTAAATATCTATACAAAGTGGATTGCTTCCATCTAATATAAGTAATAAGCTTCCGTTGCACAGTGGCTTCTTTCAGGAATTCTTATCCATTTATATCGTCATCATCACCGCCACCAGCGTCATCATCATCACCACCACCCCCATTACCATCGTCATCATCATCACCACAATAATCACCATCACCACCACCATTATCATCATCACTGTAGTAAGATCCCTGATACTCCGATCAAATAGATAAAATATTATAGATTAATATAAAAATCCAAATACTATAGAGATAAAATAGGGGAGTTGTGCTCAACGTCTTCGCCATCGCCCGCAGTCGCGCAGGTTTTGAGAAAACCTTAACGCAAAGTGAATGATACCATCTCTCAATATTACAAGCTTTTTCATACTCCGTCCTTGAAATTAACTATAACAGTTTGACAGCCTAGGCGTGTTCGTTCCAAGAAAGAGTGAGAGACAAACGGAGGAGTGACGGAGGGAGAGAAATTATAAATAGAACGACATGCGACAGTGGTTCTAGGCATCGCTTACTGTAACGAAAACGCGTGACTTTGCTACTAGCAGATTTGGAAAAGCAGAGCAAATCCACTACTAACCGCTTGCCCCACCCCGTTCATTAGTAGCGCAGTTTGAATGTATAAACACTTAGATAGGGAGACGATTAGTAT
Organism: Oreohelix idahoensis; assembly: GCA_024509875.1. Classification (NCBI taxonomy): domain Eukaryota; kingdom Metazoa; phylum Mollusca; class Gastropoda; order Stylommatophora; family Oreohelicidae; genus Oreohelix; species Oreohelix idahoensis. Next base: position 471,910 of record JAMPIV010001685.1, read on the forward strand.
AAACACACAGACAAGCTCGCATTTCCTGTATACAGTGGTAGTATTTTCTGATGAAATCCTAAAGCGTTGCTTCGTTTTGAAACGAACGAGAGAGAGAGAGAGAGAGAGAGAGAGAGAGAGAGAGAGAGAGAGAAATGTAAGTGGGGGATTTGCATGGAGGCATATTTGAAAAGATAGCTTATGCAGTGTGATACTGAAATTGAGAAGGGTGGAGAAAGGGTGGCCAAAGAAACCTCGATGAATAATAAAATAAAAGCAAGGACAGTTGACAAATAAAATGATAATATTTGTTTATTAGAAGACAATACTACCCATAATGTTATATCTTACAGAAAAAAACGCTTAGATAATAACAGAAATATTGTAAAGAAAAGACAGAGAGACAGACGCATTGATGTCCTCACTCAACTTTGCCCGTCGGGGAAAAGGGGGGACGTCACATTTTTTTTGAAAGTGTAATTTATTTTTGAAAAAAAGAGGCTAGTGGGCATAACATAATTCGATTGGCTGTGGCAGAATAGACAAATAGGAGTAATAAAAACGATTTGAAACCAGCGTTAGTTGCCACTCTAAGATAAAAATTTCACAAGTAGTGTTAGCATCAGAAGCAAGGAATACATAACCATTGCCTTCGCTGTTCTGCACCAGGGGCGATCTGAATGTGCCTATTGATCACCGGTTAACCTACAAATTGTGTATTATTTCATTGATGCGGTAAGATAAACATTTATGTAAACCTTATTATTGATATGTATTTGTATTATTGAATGTGTATGCATTATTGATGGGTAGAGGCTACACCAGACAGGCGCCAAACTCAACACTTTGTGTTATGCCACAAGTGATATTAGGGAAGATTATCATTTCTTTTAAAAGCCAGGCAGGCTTATTTAAACTTTGGGAGAGAAGGAAAAGACATAGTTGGAAATAAAATATGACATTATTATAATTGGAAGACCAGAACACCACTGGCCGTCTTCAGCAAGTCACAGTGTTTGCACATGACTTTATATAATTAACTATAATTTCTTCTATGACAAGGAATGTATCAAACGGATGTTTGAAGATTACCTGATGATGAATAGGGCACCACATCAGATAGGAACGATAGCTATTTATGTAGCAACTTCACTGATCTTGAACCTGTTGATAATGTTTAATTGTTTAGAGATGGAGATAGGTGTATGATGTTCTGAGGAGGCCTTAATATTCTGATTTCAGGGTTCAATTGTGAAACTATCAGTGAGCCACATACCAAAATATACGTACTCCTGAAGCTGCAAGCTCGAGGCAAAAATTACCTGTTTGCCTTAAATCCAAAGAGTTCGGAAGCAGTGTTCAAATGTTGCAGTCGTGAAGAAGGTGGTTGTGAGAAGGACATCACAGTGTTCCCGGAAAAAAATGTTAAGCCCAATTGTCCACGGGCGTGTGTTAGTTCATTTAACCATACTCTCCATCATTATTATATCAATCAGTATTCTTGACATGATGATACAAGTCGTTCCTCAGATGCGTGTAACTTCATAGGAGTTGATGCTTCATCAGAACACTTCCAGTCAGAAACAATTTAGATTAATATTAACAGACGCAGTTGTTGTTTTAAATTATTTTGCTGTAAATAAATTGCCTTATATTTTGAGTTTAAACAGTCCTGTATCCCAGCCATTGAGATACAGGAAAATAAAATTGTAAAAAATATTATCATTCAAAATTTACCCTGTGACTTGTTTAATTACTTGTTCATTAAGTTATAGGTGTAGTTGTTGTCATTTTATTAACATTACATTGCATAGTACCCTAGACACCTAGCCAGATAACATCCAGACACCATAACATATAATTAGGCTCAAAATATATAGCAGATTGAGGTCGTAGGGTGGTAGCAGACAGGTACCCTGAGAACAACTTCATCAACAATTAGACTCAGGGACTTGCATAGCTGACCTCACATCTGTAGACAATTAATACTTAACCTTTTAACATCTAAACCCACCACACATATTGGGACGCTCGCTCCGGGATTTCAAAATTGTAAAAGTAAATAAGTGTGGAGAGTTAGGTGAACTATCACTGCCCATTGTTATTGTGTTAATTAGTGAGATTGTTGGATATTTTGGTTTAGTTTAATAACATTTGGTATTAACAACAAGATGGCAGACTTGGACAAATTCAGATCTGCTGCTGTGCAGGCTGCGAAGGAAATGGGAATGGAGGGGCAAAGTCTGATTGCATACGTAGCAGCAGAGTATGATAAATTTATTGAACGAGAAGATAGAAGATTAGCAGAGGAAAAAAGAATTTTATTAGAAGATGCTAGGGAAGCTAAGAAATTAGAAGCTGATAGGGAGGCTGAAATAAATAGGTTGCAGTTGGAGGAGAAGAGATTGGAGGCTGAGGCAAAGAGATTAGAGGCTGAAAGAGAAGATAAAAGATTACAAAGGGAACATGAGCTACGACTAAGGGAGTTAGAGTTGCAAGGCCATGCTCCTGAAAATGGTAACAGCCTATCCACCTCCGACTCTGCTGCTAGCCAGGTGGCCTCCAACTCAGCCATGAGTTTTTATTTAGACCCTTTTGTCAAAAAAGATGATGACATAGAGTCATTTTAAGTAGATTTGAGACACTAGCTACAACATATGGGTTGGAAAAAGAAAAGTGGAATCTGAAAGTATCCCAGGGGCTTAGGGGAACCTCGTATGAGGTATATTCAAAGTTGAGTAAGGAAAATCAGAAAGACTATGACATTCTAAAACAGGCTCTCCTGATTAGGTATGAAAAGAATAGTGAATTTTACCGAAAATTTTTTAGAAATGCTAGACTACTCACTGGGGAGACTTACCACCAGTTCTCTGCATGCCTAGATACATACTTAGAGAAATGGACTGCTCTGGGGAAAACCCAAGATTTAAAGGAAATGATTATGATGGAGCAGTTGAGAGAGTCCATGGCTCCAGACCTGAGAAAATTTCTCACGGAACAGGGTGCTGAGAGACTGGGGGAGATTCTTAATGTGGCTGAACGATATCAGGCAGCCCAGTCTGAGATAGCAGGCATGAAGAAGAAGCAATTAGACCATAATAAAGGCTCCTAAAACCAAACCCAAAATAAATTTGAAAATAAGGACAAATATAACAAAGGTAAACCCAACTATGATAGGCCAAGGTATGACCAACGTGATAGGATCCCGCAATTCAATGAAAGAAAACCTTTCAACCAAGAAAGGAAATGGTGTAAATGGTGTAAGAGGGACAATCATGACACCAAAGACTGTAAAAAGAAACCTCCTCACTTCGCTGCTATGAAAACGGGGAACAAGGGATTAAAGGACAAACCTACTGGACAGCAGGAACCTTATCACCCCCCCCCCAATTTGTGAAGATGTTGTATGCAATGGGGCCACCATTAGGTGCCTTTATGATACAGGATTGGATTTTTACTCAGTCGTGAGCTCTCACCTGGTGCACCCAGATCAATACACCACGGAAACAGTGGAGATCCAAGGGGCAACCAAGGACGTAGCAACCATGACACTTCCCATTGCCAGAATAAGTGTAAAAACTCGCTATGTGGAAGGAGTGATTAGAGCAGCAGTGATAAACGAACCAATCTACCCTCTGATATTGGGGTGTAGGTACGTCTTCTTGGGAAATCCCAAAAGACCTGTGGTCATGGCAACAGTACAGACCAGGTCACAGTCCGGGAAGGAGGAAGAAAATCCAATAAATACTCATCCAGAGGAGATGAGGAAGGCACAGGCTGAGGATAGGTCACTCAAGCCGTGTTTTAAGAAATTGCCCAAATGCCATCCTCCTAACAAAGGAGACTACTATATGAAGAATAAACTGATCTATAGGAAGGCTGGAACTAGTTCCAATGGTCACGGACAGCTGGTACTTCCCACTTCATATAGGGAGAAAGTGATGGAGTTAGGACATGCGATTGCCTTCAGTTTTCATATGGGGATCAGCGCCACAGGACAGCGTATAGCTTGTCATTACTTCTGGCCAAGGATAACGGAAGATATAAAACGATATGTCAAATCCTGTCCAGAATGCCAAAGGGTAGCTCCAAAACATTGGACTGCTCCTGCAACCTTAGGGGAGATGCCCATAGTGGGGACCCCTTTTGAAAGGGTTGCCGTGGATATTGTGGGACCTCTCACACGTACCAAGAGGAGGAATAGTTACATTCTTACTCTGGTGGACACTTGTTCTATGTGGGGAGAGGCGGTAGCCTTGTCATCAATCGACTCGAAGCATGTGGCAGAGGCATTACTCACGATATTCACAAGGTTAGGATTTCCCCACCAAATCTTGACTGATAACGGCTCTCAGTTCATGGGGAGACTAACGGAAGAAGTTTTCAGGATATTCCAAGCCAAGCACTTTCACTGTAGTCCGTATCACCCCCAAGGGAACGGCCAGGTAGAAAGGTTCAACGGGATACTCATTTCTATCCTGCGAAAGCTGGCCCATGAAAAACCTGATACGTGGGATCAATACTTACCCGCTGCGTTGTTTGCTTATCGGGAAGTTCCACATAATTCGACCGGAATGGCACCGGCCACACTGCTATTTGTCAGACCCATCAAAGGTCCACTTGAAGCCTTATTGAAGACGTGGACAGATGAGAAGGCAGAAGAGACTGTTACCTCATCATATCAGTATGTGAACGAGCTGACCACTCGTCTCAAAACTTGCTGGAAACTCGCAAATGATAATCTAAGACAAGCCAGGAAGAAAGATGCTGCATACTATAATAAGAAAGCGAAGGATAGGGAACTAGCTGTGGGAGAGAAGATGCTTCTTCTACTACCCGGCAGCAGCAACAAATTACAAATCGGATGGCAAGGTCCATACACGGTTCTAGAAAAGGTGTCTAGAACTAATTATAAGATAGATAAGAAAGGGAAAGAGAAAATCTATCATGTGAACCTCCTAAAGAAGTATCTGGATAGACAAAACCAGGAAGGGACACATCTAATGACCTTGGCCATCGCAATTGAAATGAAAAACGAACCCCTCACCTCTCACAAATACCCTTTGAAACCCTGTGAAACGCCTGCACAGGTAAAAGTTAGTAAACACTTGATGAAAGGGCAGAGGGAGTGGATTCAAACGGTTCTGGAAAATCATACGGACGTGTTAACGGACAAACCGGGGCACACCAACTTGTTGGAATATGACATGAAACTATTAGACCCAACACCCATCTGTATGAGAGCCTATACTATCCCATTCGCAAAAGAAAAAGCTTTGAAAGAGGAGATAGATTACCTGTTAAAAGAAGGGATTATTTCTCACAGTGAATCTCCTTATAGCTCTAGTGTGGTTTTGTTGAGGAAACCATCTGGGAAACATAGACTGTGCATATATTACAGGAAACTGAATGCTGTCACAGAAAGTCAGGTGGATCCATTACCTGATACAAATCAACTGTTTGCCAGACTGAACAAGGCAAAAATAAAGTGGGATTAGGGGCCACATTGTTACAAAGGTCCACTTCACCCGATGGGGACTTGAACCCAGTGTTACGTGCAGTCTTTGATATCTTACAATATAATACATTTGTATGCTTGTTATGTTCGCAAATATTTTGTAAACAAAATAGATACTTTTTAGTGCTTAAGGAAAAGTCATTATTGAGTTACTTCCCTTGAAAGGAGTGTCGTCACTTTCAATCAAACTCCGCGGATGAATCCAGTTTTACTGCGATTTATTCTTTGTTTGGGTAGAAATAGGTTGTTCTTGCTTCAGTGTATCTATGGCCTGAATTTATGTGTATTGTTTGTCTGGGTAGGACGAGTCTGTCTTATATCTGTATATCTTTACATATCTAAGTCGAACTATATGGTCTTTTGTCGTTAGAAAGGTCAAAGGGCTGTTCGGCGGATGTGTCGCTAGAGAGGTGTGATTTGGCTTCGTCCTGATGGGGCTGTGATTTTTGTGTAGCGGCTTGTCGCCGGAAAAAGTGATCTCAGTATTTATGGGGAAAGTGATAGTCGTCTAGACCTATCGTGTATGCTTTACCCCAGTGTTTATTCTTATTGCCAAGGAATGGCAGAATCATATTTCTGATACCAAGGTAACAAAAGATTCTCCTTATGAACTCTCTTACGAAGCCACCGTTTTTCGATAGGCACGATTTGTACGTCTGAGAGAATATATTTAACTAGATGAAGATGACATTCATTCCTAGCAGCACTATATCTTGTATGATGAAGTCAATTGTATCATGATAGAATCTACAGAGCTATGAGAACATTTAATGAATGACTAACTTTAATACAGATTCATTATCTGTATCCAAACGTGAGTGACAGCTCACGAGAGAAGCCATCTTGTATCCAAATATTTTGTGACTTTCAAGAAGAGAAAGGGATACCCCGTATTATCGCTTGATGAGTCCAGAGATCACTGCTACACATGAGAACCCAGTACTAGCGGTTCAATATGATTATATGAAAAAATATGTGCTGAATATTATTTCAAGGAATCTTCGCTAGACGAGGTTAGGTCTAGAAGCCATCTTGAATGTTGTTTATAATCTGACGTGCTTTGTCAGTAAACTCAGATGATATATATATATGGGCAATACTGAGTGCTTGTCTACTGACAGTCCATTATGCTATTATTCTACATGAGTGCCCATGTATCATTGCAAGACCATTTATCCACTGTACTATGATGTATTATGCCAACCTGTGATTTGTCACTATTCGTGCTGTCGAGTGTGTACGTCCAATTAAAATGTAGCAAAGGTACACAGTCGTTGGTGTCGATGACTTCCAGCCATACATGAGTGTGAGAAAAAGACCATTTGTCAACACCACGAACTCTTCTTATCATTCGCATATTATACTCACAATCTATGTCTACACACCACTGCGTAGGTCGAGTTGACATTCCATACTCAAACCACAAGCAACACAACAACACAGCATGTAGCTCTGGTGATGTTCTAGTGAGCTTATATTTATCAACTGATAATGAGCAAAGAAAATAGAGTTATCAACTAGAGACTTTATCAACTGGTGGACCAGCTTTCTGGGTTTGACCTCGCAGAAGTTAAGAAGTCAACAGACTACCGATACCAGACCATTTCCTGTGGCTGATACGACACACTTGCACTATTAGATTGTTCTTTGTCAACACTTCGTCACGTGACCTGTCAAGTGAATGCAGTATGTAGGTCAGCGTTGTTGACATTTTTACATTAGACATTACAGAGTTTCACAGAACAGTTGGATCAATTCTTGTCAATATTAACAGGAAGACAGTATTATTGAACTAAGAAGTCCTATTTTCATCGATGGATCTTCTTGTTTTCTATATATGAACTTTAATATTTAAGGCCAGAATTTGTAATTCAATAAAGTGGCAGTTTATTTATTTTCATAAGAATAACTTTGCCATTACTGTAAAACTGAGCCTATTTTGCAACACATACTATCATTCACATAATTTATATATTTATGTTTACATGTTATTTGTTTGTATAATATATTAGTTTATATGTCAGCGGGTTGTGTTTAGGTTGGGCGGTGTCCTCACAACAGAATATCCCACGTCATAGAGGGTCCGTTGTGGGCGTTTTCTTTAGGTGCAATTTCCTTAATTGGAAATTTGCTTGCAACAACTAGTTGCTATTTGTGTTAGCTGTGAAGACTGTAATTATTGTTATTTTTGTAATATTTCTTTGTTCTTTAGTTTTGTTTTGATTTGTTTGTAATTTGTTGGTCTACCCTTTACTATCTTTCAGTTCTATTCACAATTTATATTCATATACTGTGACGTAATTTGTGTTGTTATTCCTTTGCAGATTCAGTGATTACTTTCATTGATTTCCCTATTTGATTTATTTGATTTCTGCAAACGTTTTCGTATTGTCAGTCTTATTTGTACTTTATGTATTCTGTTGGTTGACATATGTTTTATATAGGTATATTTCATAAGACACTATTGCTTGTGCACTGCACTTGGATTATAGTATAAACCAGTACTTGATTATTATTACTGTTATACAAGACCTTATTAAGGCTTGTGACCCACATATATTGGGATAGTGTACTGATTAATCAAGTCATTAAGAACTTGTGGTATTATTATTATTTCAGGTGATTAGTATTATTGTTAGACATGTCTAAATTAGAATACTTCATTATACAAGGGAAAGTCCTTGATAAGACTGGTCAACAATTAGAAGAATGGGCAGTTGCTCAATATGACAAAGCATTAGCTGCAGAAGAGAAAAAAGCTGCTGCTGCTGAAGAGAAAAAAGCTGCTGCAGAAGAGAGAAAAGCTCTGGCTGAAGAGAAAAGATTAGAAAAAGAAGCTGATGCTGCTGCTGAACTAAAGAAATTGCAGATGCAGGTGGAGGAAAGGAGATTTGAAGCTGAACAAAAAAAATTAGAAAGAGAAGCTGCTGCTGAACAAAAAAGATTAGACAGGGAAACTGAACAAAGAAGATTAGAAGCGGAAGAAAAAAAAGCAATAAGAGAACATGAATTTGAGTTAGAGAAATTGAGATTGACAAGTATAAAGGCACGTCTCACAGTTGATCGTTGGATTGAGCTTTCTAAAACAGAAAAAACGTATGAAGGACTTATGGATTTGTTGCTCAGAGATAAGATTATGTCATGTGTTAACAAACCATTTCTTGAATTTATACATGAGCGTAAACCCAAATCTCTAAAGGAAATGGAAGAATATTGTTCCCAATATGTCACTGCACACCCCGACGTGACTTTTGGCAACACTAAGATTAAGGAGAGTATGCCAGTTGCTTCAGCAACACCATACAATCCCAATTATTCACACAGATTTCAGGGACCTCAAAACAGATTTGATAAAAAAAGTAACCATAATAGTTATCAAAACCAAGGTAACCAATCATTTCAGGGTTCTTCTTCAAAGAACTGGAGACGAGCTGATAGCTCTCGACACAGGGGTGGTCACAATTATAGTAATTTCCATAGAGGAAGTAATTATAGAAACTATCCGAGGTATCCGTCTTGGAGTCAACAAGATCGCAATTACAGAGATACTCATTATAATGAATATGATAATGGTAACCAAGAGAACTATGACTCAAACCCAAATAGGGGTTACAATAGAGGTAACAATAACTACAGAGGTAATAATAACCGAGGTAGATCTCAAAACAGAAGACATAAACCACATTTTCAGGCAAACTCTGCACAACAAGAGTCCAATGAAGCCTATAAACAAAGTAAAGACAATAATGACGCTAATAATATGGCATGTGCCGCTTTTGATTTTGGGAGAGCATCTCAGTGCCCCCAATGCAAAACATTATTTGAGCCAACCACAGTGTCTACTTTAAGCTGCGGCCATCCTCTTCCTGCTCTTCCTGCATCAGTCGCGCATGATGGAAGAGGTTCTCTTGTCTTACATAAGGGTTTAGTGAATAACAATCCAGTCTCCGTGCTATTTGATTCTGGATGCACCACAATTGGTGTTAGGCAGTCACTCGTAGATCCTTCCCGTGCCACTGGACAAGTAGTCAAATGTGTAACATTTGGCGGCACATTAGAGAAATACTCTACTGCTATCATTAGGATTACTACTCCTTTCTTTACAGGAGATGTACACGCATGTCTTCTTCCGAATCCGATCGCTGACCTCATCATCGGTCGCATTCATGGAGTCAAAGAATGCACTCCGCAACAAATTTCCGCGTGGGAAAGGCAAAACATGCAGATTGCTAACGCTGTAGTCACTAGAGCTCAGGCTCTTAATATGCCTCAAACTTCATCTACTGAAGATAATGAAGTGCATAACCAAGATGATCCCTTGGTAATTTCTCGTGACTCGTTTATAAAACAGCAAGAAGATGATCCCACTCTGAAGAAATTCTTCATTCTTGCAACTAAAGGTGATCCGAATAAAGACACAAGTCGTAAATCGTGGATTACAAAGAAGAATGGCGTACTTGTACGTATGGTTCAAGACTCCATTACGTCAAGTCATTCTCAAATCCTGGTTCCCAAGAATTTGAGAGTTAAAATTTTGCAGCACGCTCACGACTCTCAGTGTGCTGGACATATGGGTTTTCCCCGTACTAAGTCAAGAGTCCTTGCGGCTTTCTTTTGGCCATTGGTAAACAAGGACATACGGATTTATTGTCGATCTTGTAAAGTATGTCAGGAAGTTAAATCCAAAGGTCCACGGCATGCTGCACCCATTCAGGCGGCGGACATTCCTATTCGGCCGTTTCAAAAAATGGCCATAGACATTATTGGTCCATTTAAGATTAAGTCTGCCAGAGGACATCAGTTTATCTTGACGTGTGTTGATATGTGCACACGTTGGCCAGAGGCTATTCCTCTGAAGAGCATTACTACTGCTGATATTGCAGATGCTCTTTGGCTTATATTTTCTCGTCTGGGGTTCCCCGGAGAGATATTGTCAGACCATGGCACCCAACTAATATCAGATACCATGTCTCAAGCAATGTCTACTCTGCAGATAGATAGATCTTTAAGTAGTATCTATCATCCAATGTCTAATGGGATGGTCGAACGCCTTAATAGAACACTTAAAAACTTACTAGGGAAGATAACTGAGGATCATCCTCAAGACTGGGACAGAGTTTTACCTGCGGCCCTCTTCGCTTACAGAGAGGTCCCCAATGAACATACAGGATTTTCCCCCTTTGAACTCGTCTTTGGCGCGCGTCCGCGTGGCCCTATGTCGTTGCTTCATGATCTCATAACAGCTGACAATATTGACGATGACACAAAGTCATCCTACGAATATGTCATCGCGTTGAGACAAAAGATTATCGAAGCATGCAAATTAGCAACTTCTTCTTCTGAATTTGCGAAACAGAAGGCAAGGCAATTTGCCAATAAGAAGAGATGCTTACGACAACTTTGTCCTGGTGACAAAGCATTTGTATTAATACCTTGTAGGGAAAACAGACTACTTATTTCTTGGAAAGGTCCGTACGATATAATATCGAAAATTTCCGATGTCGACTATATTGTCGATATTGATGGGAAGCATAAAACCTTCCACATCAATATGCTTACTGAATTCCATGAACGTCCGGATTATTTGCAACCCATTTTCCAAGCAACGGACAATTCTCCAGTACAACATGGTCATTACTCATCACTGTCCGTGATACAGGATGAGGAAACAAGTTTTTCAGATGTAAATCTTCCTCTTCCAATGATCCCACTTCATTCTAGTGAATCATGGAAGAACGTTACTGTCTCTCCTGATTTGTCTCTAGGAGAACAGCGACAAGTTTCAACTTTGTTGCAAACATTTCAGGATGTACTCACTGACATCCCTGAACAAACTCATGTCATTGAACATGACATTGTTCTAACTGACCATACGCCTATTAGGGTTAGACCTTATCCTATCCCTATACATTTTCAAGCACAGGTCGAGAAAGAGTTGGATGAGATGATAGATTTCAAAATAATCGAACCATCCACCTTTGTTCGGAAAAAAGGACAATAACATACGTTTTGCGGTC